>CM063723.1:13240478-13840478 GCA_032441825.1 Chaetogeoica ovagalla | reverse complement strand
GAAGATAATATCACCGATCCGGTGGTATTTCAAACACGTTTCATATGTGTGTACACGTTTCGTTTATCATTCTGTGTACGCATTTATTTCGTTTAAAATGCATTAAATTATTTATTCGAATAATTTTTGTCGGCTAACAACGGTGAATATTCAACGCACGCACTTATGATTAAAATGCGATAACCGAAACTCGGATAGTGTGTACAAAATGATGCGTCCTTAAGGTGATTTTTGTAGATCAAGTTCCAATGAGTGTTGGTGTATAGCTTAGACGATGAATTTTACTTTATGGAATACAAAATGTGGAAAGTCAATCAATATACGAAGTGTTTGCATTAATGACCGGCATTATCATTCCCTCGAAGTAGATCTCGTGAAATGTATTTACACTCGTTTATGGAAAAATTGTAAGTACCCACTGATTACAGTCGCATTTTTTAGACTAATATTAAAAGCCAAATATTCATTTGGCTTTTGAATATTCGGCATGTGACAAATTAAAATATATTCAAAATGACAGATTATAAATAAAATTGTAAATAACCTTAAAATTATCATTAGTAGATCAGTTTACTTGTTAAATCCCATTGTAATAACCAACCCGAAATCGCGAGTTTTTATTCTAATATTTCCTTGCCCATACTAACACTTCGCATGAATTGATAGGAAATTGTTTGAACGCATTACTTTAACATTTTACCTAACGTTTTAAAAACTCATTTATTTGAAATTTCCTTTAAATACTTTGGAAAATCATTTTCAATTATAAAACGTTACGTGTAATGTACATTTGTTTATTCTGCATATAATAACTAGCTTTTGCTAAAATCGATTTAAATATTAGTTTTATACACTTATTAGAATGTTATAAACCATATAAGACGTTCAAAACAAGGACAAATTTTGTCTTAATAATGTGTTCGCATATTTTTCAATAAAGGCATTAATCTACAAATAATTTAATACTTATAATCGCGTACATTTTGACATTTTTTTTTTTTTTTTTATTCCGAGTTGAAAATGAGAAAATATAATAATAGTGCCGTTAAACTATGAGAATCATGTACATTTCTACCGTTGAAGAAATACTTTTTAACATTAGCTAACCTTCAGTTACAAGGTTTGCACGAAATGGAAACGGTATATAAAACATTGTTTTATACACGGGTGTATTAATGTCGATTAAGTTTTATGAAATATGTAACGTACAGGCTTCAATTTTTTTCCCTTTTTAGTTTTCGTCTTTGAATATCGACAACTAATCCGTTTATTAGTTAAGGGTTTTGCTCGAGTCCTTACCGTTAATCGTAATGAATTTTTAGAACAAACACATATTTCAATGTGTGTATAATATATATATATATATTATACACACATTTATAAACGGACTAAATTTGTAGGTGTACATAAGCCGGTAGAAATTAGATTTTGGCAAAACGTTAAATCCCAAACGACCACGGTGAGACGCAGTATGGACCATAAGGGTGAACAAAAAACGTTTATATCGTACAAAGATCACCAGCTCTACTGGTGTTACGATTTGCGAGATTAGGGATAAATTACGAACGTGAGACTCGGGGACACTTTTTCCCGTAAAATTGGTAGTGAATACACTATTTTTTTTCACTTTTCACTCATCGCTTTTAAAAATTGTTTAAAATTTTCGCGCAAATTTCGATTTAATTGTATTGCGTTATTTTATGTAAGAGTTATCATTATATACTATACTTTTGCTCTACACGTAAAAACTATTTTTCTTTATCCACATGAGTAAATTTAATAAGTCCTATTTTCTTTTTTTTGGAGAAATGATTTTCTCCGTATGATTTTTGTTTTCGCGTAGCTTTCATCACCAGATTATAAAATAATCAGTATAATAATAACAATAATAAAAATAATAAAAATTGTAATTGAAATCGTAATATTAGTAAACGCACCAGACATCGTTTTTTTTTTTTGTAAATTAAATTATTGTAACGTTATATTTTATAGTTATATGTTTTCATATTATTTGGAATACCGAATTTGTTAAGAACATTAAAAAGGTATATATGGGTTTGAGTGAAAAACATTTCAATTATTTTTTAAATAAATGTAAAGAACTGTAAAATATTTTATATGTTCACCAACACAATGAAAGTTCATAGAGTATTAAAAAGACACTATTTTACAGGAGAAAAAGGAATTTAAAAAAATATTATCGCATTGTTATTATAATATAATATGGTCGTTGGAAATTACAATAGAAAATACTGTAGCTCACAAAATAGACAAGTTAACAAGTATCAACATTTTTGATTACAAGCTGTTTGTTTTTAAATATTTATTTCAATAAGACATACCAAATAGATTGAACTAAAATCCATTTTTTTTTTGCAATTCGTTTAACTAAAACACTAACGAAAGAATTAAGGGTTACAGAAAAGTTATTCAGTTTATATTTGTAAAAATAATAAACTTTTATAAAATAAAAATTGAATTGTACATTATATTTAATATGCGTACAGATTATATGAAGAATTAATACTTTTAGAAAATTATTCATGTATAAAATATATACGTATGATTTAATCAGTTTTTGAAAAGAATGACGTTCACGTTCATATTTTGTGAACGACATGTGAAAGTCACTCGTTATTTTCAAATAGAACATAAACGACATTCATAGATTTAATGATCTTGAACGATTTTTAGGCCGTTCAAATTTATTTAATTACCTATTCAATATAATAAACATATACATATTATTATATTATAAAATAGATGAGATAGGTGGGAATGTCAAAGGACTAATATATTTTTCATGCCGCTATTTTTCTTTATATTTTTTATTATTAAATTAGTAATATTTGATAAAAATCAGTACAATTATTTTGAATAAAAATATTTAGTGCTAAAATAATCTGTAAATTTATTTTAAAGTTATAATTTAATAATTTAAAGGATAAAAATAATTAAGATAAAGTTTTCTGATAAATTTATATTTATATATATAAGTAATATTTTATTTACTCAATCAAAAAAATTCGTAATTATTTATCAACTTGAATGATTAGTTGAATATATATTTGCATAAAAAGAATCTCTCTTTATATATACATATATTTTTTTATAAATTCATTAATATTCAAACTGTCAGTAGACTTTTTTCGTGTAGAGCGTTGTCTTTTTTATAATCTTGAAAAATAAAATATAGGTAAAACCGAGAAAATAAGTTCAAAAATATTTGAAATTGACTATTTTTACATTTTTTATTATTATTACTATTTTACGTACTATATAAAAAGGACAAAAAATTAATAGAAATTCCAAAAGTGTTACCAGATGAATAAATTGTTTCCATAACTTTCGAGATAAAAAGGTTTTTGCGTTTGAAAAACAAAAAAGGTTAGTGAGCCGCGGGTGTTATTAATGTCGTCTGAGTGAATTACTTTGATGAAGTTATTGCATTTAACAAAGGGATTTTGTGCAGAGCTTCGGTATTATAATATTTATTAAATATTTTTTTGGAAAACTCAACGTGGTAATAAAAAGAATTGCGAAGTAGGACGATCTAGATTTATCGAATATAATTGAACTAATGTAGAGTTTGAATTGTATTCGATTTTCATCCCTTAAATCCAAAAATTTCTTTGATTATTAAGTGAAACTATTTCAATACCTAATAACTGCAATTAAATAACTGTAATTTTTCAACACTTTTTTTGCACCTATTGAAAAATAGTTTCTTTTTCGGTTTACGCGTAAAGAAATCGCCGAGAAAATCAAAGACCGATTTACAAGCAATTGCCAATTTATGTACGATCTGTTATTGGAACTTAACGCACGATGACATCATCCCAGCATACTTTCTATGTGTGTATAGAAAAAGAAATAAACATAATTGTAAAATCAATAACATCCTCGCTTCTACTGAAAATCTAAAACTACATGAAAACAAAAAGTATATATTATTCATCTCATTGTAGTTTATTATGGTGTCGAATTTTCCATTTATATATAGAACAAATCTTAATTTCTTAGGCCACTCGTTTTCCCAAACGATTTCGTACATTTATAAATATAAACCAATATATATATTTTTTTTTTCGAAGAAGTACTAGTCGCCTTTTTTTGGAATGTCACGCGTAGAACGACGATTGAAATTATTTGTTTATTACATAATATTATATACATAATATAAGTGTCTATGATTATTTTGCGCGTAAACCGTTTATACCGTAAAAAAATATATTTTTTTCATAATAAGTTTAAGACATTAGGGCAATACTTAAGTTTGAGAAAATTAACATTATTCAATATAATATTATAATATATTGCCGGAACAATAAACGTCGTTTTTAAATTAATAACTTTATAACTACACGTGTGCCCACGGAAATATTTACAATGTGTGCGCCCCCAAAACAATGTCCTACTTCGTACAAGCACAACACACGAAAGTTGCACAACGCAATTTGTATGATTTATTGTTTTACACGGATTTCAACGACATTTTTTTTTTTTTTATCGGAATTAATTATCGTTGAAAAGAATATCGTTCGTGTTATTCAACAAGTTATTAGTTTAGTCGTATCGAAAATATTCGTGTTTTTTTAAAGAACGAGTACAACGTATGTTTCAATAAACAACATCCCACTTTCATAAAATTCCATTACAACCGAAATCATAGCAACAATGACGGAAACATCCATTATATATTGTGTAAATACACAGAAATGTTTAAACAGAATCGATGAGAATCATTCCAGTTGCAAAAAAACTACAAATTTGTTTTAAACAAACCAATTACAATTATTTGCTAGTTACGCTATGTTATTTCCTTATAAGGATTTTCTAAATTCAAAGTATTTCATAACCATAGTATTATTATATTTTTACAATATGTTTGGTAAGAAAATTATAAATTTTATTACGTTATAAAAATAATAAACATTACTTGTTATTGTCCATTCAAATGTTTTACATGTTATTTATAACAGATAAATTTTTAGATTCTCGTATTATAAATATTTTTAAACGTCTTATTGATTTTATTCGAGTGTGAATCCATTCATCACATGAAGTAATCATTAAACGTCAATATATATATATATATATATATTTATTTATTTATTTACATTACATGCACATTAATGTAGAGTATTAAATAAGTGAAATAATTAGTAAATCATGACGATATGTGTAAATATATTTATAATAAAAAAAAAGTACAAATAATCCAAGTTTTTAAAAAAATTTAATCATTCCGCACAATTCACTATTTAGATTTATAATCAAAATAAAAAATCACATAAAAAAAAATTCCATATTGATTAGATACATTTAAGACATTTTTAAGAGAAATAATTATTTATAATATTGTTAAAATTTTTGTTATAATTGCATTCTTCGTTAATATTTAAATAAAAATTGTATTTATAATATTTAATTTAAACGAACTATATTTATTTGCAAATTATAATTTATAGTACGAAAATATCGATTGCAAATTAGTACCAGTAATTTTACATATACACTTTAATCACATTTAAATGTAACCTTTTATTTTTTTTTTTAATATTTGTTATTTTCTAATGCTATAAGCAGTGATTCTCAACCTTTTTTGTATGACGACACCCTAATTTTGATCCATAAAAATGGCGACACACTAAATGCAAGTAATGGATTTTTGAAAAATTAAAAATTACGAACCATTGTAAATGAATAAATTAATGTGTTAGAATTTTATTGAAAAAAAAAAAATTGAAAATTAACACTTAGTACCCAATTAAAATTGAAACAGTGCAAAGAAAGTATTAAAAAAAAAGTATTGTAAAAAACAGTATAAGTTTACAAAGGAAATCAGTGCGATACTCGTGATTGGCGAACTGAACACAGAGATCTTCGATTCTATCGGATTTCTTCATCACTAATATTCAGGATATTCCAAATAAACACTAGTACGGCTTATCTGCGTATTATTAAATCAACGGCAATACAAAATAATATATTAATATGGATATTTAAATTTAAACTAATTACCGTGACACACGCCACGGTAATACGCGACACAGTAGTGTGTCCGCGACACACCAGTCGTATATAATATTTACAACGTCGAATTTTTTCACACATTTACCGTCAATATACCGCGCGATACGTATATTATTATGCACGTCTATAAACATCCATTTATCGATTATTAAATATGTCTGTCTCGTATAATATTATATATAATTTAATTATATATAATATATAATATTTTATATAATTATACTTGTTCTTTTGATACGCGTGTAAAAGTCGATTCACGGCTGTTCCGTTATCCATTCTAAACGGGTATAAAAAAAATAAATCTATATATATATATAGGCATTACAACTTATTATAACTCTCGCAGCTCATACGCTTTTATGTCAAAAGAATAACGGTGACGTAATAATAATAATTAAGTGCGGTTTGACGAAAAGAAAAAAAAGACTTTGTAAAAAAAAAAAAAAAAAAAATTCACCGGATTAAATAACAACCGTGTGCGCGTCGTTACCGGCTCGTAAGAAAAATAATAAGATGGAAAAACAAACATAACACTGCAACGCGCGCGTTAGGGGATTGTTTTTGTTACTATGACTAACACAGTGTTTGGACGTTCGACCGGCCGTTTACGATAATATTTTCCCGTGCCTTTTGATCGCTGTTACGAGTCGTAGAGTAAACAACGAGAAAGGAAAATGTTCAGAATCTCGAGTTGGAAGAGGCGAATGGACGCGGTGAAAAGAGTGTTTCGTTGTGGCGGCGGGACGACGCGAGACAGCGACGACGCGGCGGCGACACCGCGGTCGGAGGACCGGTGGACGAACACCGAGCCGACGCAGTGCGTCACGAACCAAGAGACGGAGACGACGGGAATCGTGAACGAGGAATTCGCAAGTGCCGTTGATGAGCTGACAAGGGCGCCGGTGACGACGGATTGGTCATTGTACGAAGACGACGACGACGAGGAGGAAGAAGAGAGCGTGCGGAGGGCACGAGAACACCGCGAGAGATTATTTGGCGCCGTGTACGATGAGTGCTGCGCGGTCTCGGATGAAATCTTGGCGTTGAACGCAAAGTTCCGCAGACTGATCGCCTCGATCGGCCAATTCGATGACGTGGTCGCCGCAAGGACGACGCGGATCGCCGACGACGTCGTGCAGACACCGGCGGCCCGACCCGTTCCCGTCGTTCCGTGCATCACCGTCAACGGACAGCCACCGCGGCGGCCCAACGGCAACGCGCCGAATGTCCCGCGGTCCATGATGGAGGAGGAACATTTGGCCCGCATTCGGTTGCGACATTCGTTGGCGTGCCAGCGACACGAGAGCGCGTGAACAGGACGACACAGACGACGTGATACGCGGCGGGAGTGCACACAGACCGCCGCGTCCCATCATCGATGACGATGATTTGTTATTATTATTTATTTTTTTTTCTTTTAGAAAGCACACATTATTCTTGAAATTCAATTTAAAAAAACTCTTTGCCCCATTTTCCATTTTTTGTGTTATAATTCGATTTATTGTAAATATATTTGTTTTGATGTGATATTTGTTTTTGTAAATACGTTTGTACGATACGCGCAGAACGAGAGCTGTTGCAAACACGTTCGTGTAAATCGTATATCCGTATATTTGAGAAAAAAAAGAACAAAATAAGACAATTGAACAATTTAGTATTTGGGTACATCTCGGCAAATTAGGGGTTTGAAAAACTGTGAGTGATACACGAATGGATCACTCGTCGTTTGGCGCATCCAAATCGCGTGTTACCCCTTTGCGGGGACAGCACAATATACGTGTTTTTCTTTTTATTAAAACGGCAATACGCGTGGTCCGGTTAAGCCTGAGTGTACATCAGACAGTGGGGGGGGGGTCGCTGAATGAAAAACAACTTCCCATTGGGATGGTGGGGAGAAATTAGATGGCCAGACAGTCTCTGATGTCTCTTTACCCGTATACATATTGAAATGTAAATTTTTTTTTTAAACATAAACTGGAGAGGAATGAATGCTGGCGCTGCGTTTCCTTCTCTCTTTACAAACATATCCGAAGGAATATAATGACCGCCATCTGACCCCTTACACGTCGCGATGGATTGCAACGACTTCTTTGACCGTCATCATGGTCCTGGCCAATCAGGCCTGACTGGATCGTCCCTTGCACGAACGAACGCTTCGCAACGAATGAGCGGCGTACGATACGCGCCGTCCTCTTCCTCGCCATACGAATCGGGTTACCGCTGCCCCGACGGGAGCGTTCTCCCATCTGCCCATTCGTCCATCGTTCGGGCCCTCGGTGAAGGGACGCACAACGACGGCTCGTTCGACGTACCCGGAGTCTCGTTTGGTCGTCCAATCGCCGGCTACTGATAAACGTCCTCCTGACGTCGTCGCACGCGTTCAGCGCGACGGTCAGCGAGTTCGACGGGCAATGTCCATCGGACCGTCGGTGTTCGGCACGAGGCCTAAAATTTAAACTTCACTCCTGTGAATAACGCCGTAAATGTGCTGTTGGATTTTTTCGAACTTTTATCTCGTGTAGTAGTGAGTTCAGTCTGATGAGACAGAAACCAATTGTTGGATGATATCTAGCGGCTACGAATGTACACACGAGTCTAGTCATGGATTCGTATGTGCAGTCGTTTGCAACGCAGTAAGCCGTTCTGCGGCTAATTTATTCTGCATCGATCGCTTTTCGGCGAATTGACGTCGCGTTCGGTACACTGTACAATTTGAGTTTATACGCACCACCTCATGTATTACACTACGCCGGAATACTGATATTTTATCTGATGGTCGATATACCTTTTCAGATTAGCTGTCCTTCGAAAACGCACAATACAAGTTAACGTAATCAAAAAAAATAATAATACTTCGCGCCGATACATCCGTCGGTATATATCTCATTGACGTCATCTAAATGAGCCGGGTTTATGACGCTTTCGGTGTCTTCGTACAAATTCGTTATAAAATAGACGAACCGACGTTCGAATACCATTTCTGAATCCGTTATGAACCAAATAGTCCAAAAGAAAAAAAAAGAACTAAAGAAATAAACGAACGTTAACACGCAGTTTTAAATACTTATTAGGTAGAATACAACGAATATGACCATAATACGCAGAATAAGTTTTGCACACAAACACGTAGTCGCTCGTAGCACGTTCACACGATTCATGAGTTTGGTTTCGAGATGAGAACCTAACCTGATCGTAAGTTCACTGCCGTTTTTTTTTTTAAAAATATTTTTCACCGGTCGAGAACCACGGGCTATAAGTGTTTAACGAAATTATTAATTTGAATAACATAAAAATTACATTCTAGTATAATTATTAAATTTAAATATCTAAGTGCGTAAGTTGTATTCATTAAATTTACAGCCTATTGATATTTAATTTAGAAAGTAAAAAAATTTGTTATCCGTAAATCCATTTATTAAACAAACAAATAATTCATTTTTAAAATATATATTTTTATCAATAACAAGAATAATATTGCCTAATATAATAATAATAATAATAATAAACGATATAAAGATTCTTAAAATATACTTTGATATTTAATAATATTTATTTACCTATTGTACCACTACAGTTTTTTTATATTTATATATTTTATGTATATGTGCTTTTAAAATAATAACTATTTATACATTTTAATCTGGTTGTAATAATTCGTTACATTTTAGTGGTACTCGTAAACTTTAAACACGTGGTTTTCAAGTGGATATAAAAATAAAATAATAATAACTTCATCGTCTCGGTCAGTATGTAAAAACAAAAAAAACTAGCATCTGAGCAAAGTATATTTTCAAAGTTTCAATTATTTCTTATGCTGAATGTATTTGCTTGAAAAGTTTTTCGTTTAAATGAGAACATTTCGTACAAGTTAACAGTTTTAGAATAGCAAATAAACGATATTGTTTTTCTTAAAGGTTTATTATTGTTATATTTAATTCATATAGGTTTGATTTTAATTAATACTGTACTCGTATGAACTATTATATATATATTTTTTTTTTTCAATTTTATATTCTTACATATTAAATTTTTCAATTACATTATGAAGGAATTGTCATACTTACACTAATTTGCTTCTTGCAGTTAATAGGCTCTACTGAATTTTTGAATTTAGTTACATATTATTATTGAGCAAATAATAGTAAAATTCTATTGACTATTATTCATTATAAATAATATTTATTAATGATAGACGTTTTATATAATTGTATTCATGCCATATTTTACAAACAACAAGTATTCTTACAATAAAGTGATTATTCAACAATTGTTATAATGCATTTACACATATAATTCACACTTAATTATTATTGAATTTTTACCTTGTAAATGACATTTTCATGTTTTCATTAAATAGCTATAATACAATGGTAAACTTTTTATATTTAATTAGAAAATATTATTTATGGAGTCCGACAGCTGCATTTGTGTATCAAGATTTCATAAATAGTTAAGTTATTTAAGATAGTTAATATATTATCTTTTTAAATTGTCTCAATTTCAATTTCTACTATATGGATATTGGAGATAAGATAATTATAAAATTTTATAATTAAAACAACTGTATGAATTAACGTAGCGTACATAAAACAAATTGTGTTTATGAGTTTATAAAACGAATAATCGTCTAATCCATAACCAAATCTAATACGAATTATGTTTTCAAAACTGTAAGCAATTTAATGTAAACGTTTTAAAAGTATCTCGATTTGAATAATCTTCCATATAGTGTATTTTGAACGTACATTTTCTTATTTAGGTGTTTTGAAATTTTATATAGACACGACAATTTCGATACTTGAAATAAATCATAATTGCACCTACTTTATGAATGTGTGTTTTTTATTCTACGAGTATCAGTTGAGTACCTAATATGTATTCACGAAACCGTAATGCATTAGCACGTTTTATCAAAAATTTTAAACTATACAATGTTTTTCGTGATGAATAAAAATTTACGTAAATTTTTTAAACTACGTATTTATAGCTTATAAATTTCTGTATTATCAATTAAAATATTTCAAATAATGTCATTTAATAAAAATATTCTATTTTTTTAATAACTCTATCAATGTAATTTGTATTAATTATTTAAATGTATTTGTGATAGTGCCAAAACAATTATATTCATATAGGCGAGCTGCTCCTATCAGAGCAATAAAAAATTATTTATACAATTTTTTTTTTAGTTTAATTAAATTTTAAATGGTTCTTTTTGTTTTAAAAATATTTATAGTTAGGTAATTTTCGTAATAAAATGTATAAATAGTGCAAATAATTATTATTGCATATAATATAAATTTATACTTTGATGTTTACCACATACTTTAATACAATGTTTAATTCATTCCGAAATATAAAACAATATCCCATTATTTGTTTTTGGTTTTTTTCATATTGTATTTTCTATTTATATTTGAAATAATTTTTTTATTTTTACAACAAATTAATCGATAGAATCTAATAGCATAAACATTAAATTGTTTTCAAGGTTTTATAATTTTTTTTTAAGTCTTTTTTTTTATAGACATTTAAGAAATATTCCACGTGAACTCGTGTATATAATTTTTTCTCTTATATCAGTTAAATTTTGTACACATTATTTACCAAAAGGGATTTTCGAAAAAATTTGAAAAATTACGTATATATATATATGTGTGTGTGAAAACTCATAAACACTGGAATTTGTTAGAACAGCTATTATATTAAAGTGATAGCAATCTCTCTTCTTAAACATCCAGTTAAGTAGGTACGGAAAAACAGGTTAGTTTATATGTATAATGCATTTTCTTCTCTTTAATATCATCCATTTGTCTAATGGACGGTAAAGTTCGATAGCATACCAGTCTTTGGTCTAATACAGGTGTTCCAAACCTTGTTATCACCAAGTACTACTAGACACGTTTTATTATCAATACGCGTACCACCTTGCTTCTAAAACTAAATGAGGTGAGTCAATTCTTTTTTTAAATATGTCTTTTATTAATATGTCATTTACTTATATTTTTTATTGTATTATAATCTTAAATGAAAAAAAATTTTAAATTTTAGATAAACCTCAATATTTAAATTACAATGTCTAAATTTAATGGTAAATCTGTTGTTGTTTATTTTCTACAAGAACAAAATCGATTACAGTCTGAATGGAACTTATTTTCACTCGTAAATTACTTTGGATGTTCAACGTGCTTTTGTAAATACTTTTCAAATACAGCAGTTCAGAAAAACCACTTTCCCGCAAATAAGTAGTGACAAATGGAATTCAATACGCTGGGCAAACAAACGCGGATAATGAAAACATTCTGTAGGAGGATAAAGCATTTTTTACAATAATAATTTTATATGCGCGCCATAATCATGTGCTAATATTTTGAGAGGAATCTGGGGCTTAATTCTCTCTAGAATATTTTCAAGCCGCCATCGAGAAAGTTTAGTTTATCCACAATAATTTTAGTATTGATTAATTTTGATAACGTGGAAACATGTCAGTAAAACATTTTTTTTTCATAATTACTTTTATTTGTAACAAAAATTTGTTTATTTAATAATATTTCAGTTATATATATAATATGCATCTGAATATTTGCATTATTATTGTATATCATAATTAAACGAATATTATTCAAAAAAATATCATAATCCGAAAAACATTAAATTTAACGAACCAGAAAGACTATTGAAATAAAAAAACCATTAAATCGTTGCTAACGCTCAATAACTTTTATTTATATTCCTCTTAAAGAAAATTATTTTCATTTCACTTATTTATTTGTAACATTGAAGAATTCTGTGTATAATATAATATTTAAAAATACAAAAAAATATGTGAACAAATAAAATAACATAATGGAAAATAATTTTTTTTTTTTATATTGGATACTATTATTTAAAAAAAAAATGCAATAACTTTAAGTCTATATATTTCTATCTCCTATTGAACACTAACATATAAATATATATAATATATATATATATATATATATATATATGTATACATATATATATATATATAATTATAAACAAGCAATAACCACTACAATTCAATAATTTCTAATCAGTTTAATCAAAATGTTTAAATATTATTTAATTGAAATGGTTATAAAAATAACAATATTTCCGATTCAAATATTAAGTGAAATAATAGAAAGAAATAAATTATATAATTACACGAGTTTTCGAACGTTATATCCGCTGTAACCTCGACAATAAAAAAAAAAAACATTCCGTATTTATTTGAATTGCCGCATTGTTTTAAAAACTTATTTCATTATAAAATATAACAATATTCCTTAAATTCAATTCGATTCTCGAAAATTATTCTTACGATTAATTTATAATATATATTGTATCTGTAATTTTATTATTATCAATAACAATGATTTGTTTTGCGCCAATGTTTTGTTATATAGAATAGAAAAACTGGAAAATGTCATTATTCGCTATTATCGATTATTTCACGTTTGTTATACTAAATTTTAGAATTATTATTAACTGTAAAAAAATATACATTTTTTAATGTCAAAATTGAAATATTACAAATCGTGTTTGATTTATTTTCTCCTCAAAAAAATGCATTTATATATATATATATATATATACATATAATAAAAATATAATATAATTATTATTATTATCAATAACAAGCGATGATTTTGTATAAATTTGTGCGATTTAAATGCGCCAAAATGTGCTAACGTCATTGTTTCGTGGTACGTTTCAAATAATAATGTATAAATCATTCAGCCTCATATATTCATCTTTTTCGAAAAAAAAAGATATCAGTTATATAATATATGTATTATTAAAATAGATCGTCCCGCAGCAATAATAATTCATATATTATTACGATGACGACAATATAATTTTCTCGGATGAATTTTTTCGGTCTTCCGTTGCAATATTTCACGCAATTGTAATTTCGATATTTGCATTTTGTAAAATTATTAAAAGTTTATTTTTATAAACTTGAATAGTGAATTTTCAATTATTGACGTACCGATCACGTAATCTCCGTGAACTGTTCAAAATACTTGTACAATTATACTAATATAATCGCGAATTAAAAGTTTTCTAAAAACCATTATTATGCAGCGTTTATTCACTTGTCAATCCGTATATTATGTAAGTACGACATCGCATCAGATACAGACAACTCGTAAATGGATTTTTGTATAGAAATGATTGTTTTAGAATTAATAACATTAATATTAAAGATTCCCGTATCAATATCGTAGTGTATAAATAAAAGCGAAACATTTTTACGACAAGTAGAAAAAACATATTTTGTATACGATCCAAAAATGACAACAAAATAAGTTTTTTACATACACAATTGAAAATATTATTTTTAGAATAATTTTCAATTTTTTTTTTTTTTATAAATGATTCTAACTACGAGTATATATGAACCTGTAATTGTGTAATTGTCTCGAATAATTTCAACAATTTTAACGATAATAAGTAAACAATGATTTGTAATTGTTTGAACACTACACGATATATTAATACGTATACTGTATAGGTTATCACGTTTATGTTTTTTTTTTTTTTAATACAATAATAAAAACTATGTGAAATAAAATAGATCTTTAATTTCAATGCGTGTTCAAAATAAAATATTCCGAATATATATATATATATATATATATGCATTATGCATATATAAGATATCATGAAAATTTCATTAATTAACATATTAACATGGCATGGCCCATAGTCGGGAATTCATTTTTTAGGACAATTCAAACAGTGGAAAAGTAAATATAGTCTCTCACAAACGTTAAGCAGTTTAATTATTACATTCGTTGCGTGCACAGTAATGCTCATAAATTATATTATAAAAAGTCCGCTTGTGTGGTTTTATAATACATTATATAATCGGTGTTTATATGTATATATCAGCCATCAGCCAAAATACAATTCTGGATTCAAATAAATCTTCAAAATTCGAAGTACGAGAGAATGATGAAAATTATGTATATTGATGTATAATTATTCCAAATTAGGGCTGTTTTTTAAACAAAAAATGTAAATTACAGTGTTCAATCCCTCAAGGATTCTCACCCGTTATGATGACGGCGGCGGCAGATTCAAAATGTTTTTGGTAAATAATAACAATTAATAAATGATGGGCTTGCTGGCAATAAAAAAAAATACACGTTTATAATAATGAAAATGTATCTAATAAGAATTTCTCATAGGAATGAATAACTTTGATAGAATTTGTGAAATTTCGTGTGTGTTGTATTCCCTCGAGTCCATCTACCTAGATGCATGCCTGAGTATTATATATATACGAGTATAACACTCAGTCATAACATCACTCTTATCGTTGTCATCAATTAATGTCATAAATTTACACTAAAACTTATCGAGATCCAATAATACGTTAAACAATAACCTTTTCACCGAATATTGTTAGAAACAAAATCGGAAACTGATCACCTAACGTATCATTAACTTTCCAATTTGGTACGTTCAGTAACTATATTGATATGTTGATCTATTATAACGGGTCTCGTACAAAAGACTGAAAGAGGACGAGAAACTAAGGCCCATAGAGACTAACGCATAATAGACCTGTTTGGCAATTATCCGGTACAACTGAATGCTTTTTAAGTCGAAACCAAAGTGTTCGTAATAGAATAACGGCGCGTGCTCACTATAGGACTGTATAGGAATTCGGCAACCATTTTACATTCAATCATCTCAGAATCCTTCGTGTTAATACCCACTGAAAAATATTGACAAAATGTGAAATTGATCGGATGAACGCGAAACGTGTTCAACAAAATATATCCATCAATTTTTTCGGTAAATTAACTTGTTTCACACTAAACTGATTGTTATTATTCATGCGTTTATCATTTCGTACACACCGTCGCTCAAGGTGAAAGTCTTTTCGTAAAAAAAAAAAATAATAACTATACTTTGTGTAAACAGTTAACATAAAGAGTTTTTACAAAAAACGGTTAACAAAAACGAGTTATGTATTTTATGCTAAAATATTGACGGTATCGGGTAGGATCCCTTGTTTTTTTTTCTAAATTTAAGTATACCACTTAATCGAATTGCTTGAATTTGTATTAAATCTGGTATCGCTGAATTTCAATGGATAACTGTGCGATACTAAGTATGCGTGTGTAGTATCAACAACGGAAATCACGATAAAGGGATTAAGGGATCCAAAACGTGCCGAGACTGTATTATTTTTTAAATACGCTTGTGTAGTATTATATATGCCAAATGTCAATGAAGATATACACGTATGGCTCATGCACGCATACAGGTATGTTACCTATTATAGTGAGTTCAATATAGTTTTTTTTATGTTTGATAATTATGAGAAATATCCGAGTTCTGTTTCTACGTTTACTACTACTAAACCTATATAAAATATACATATATGTTATTTTGAATATTCAAATTAAATTATTATTGTCAAATATTGTATAGTAATCATTTGATACCTGCGTATGTTATTATATTAATAACAAGCACCCTCAACGCGTCTTCGACCGCGTCATAAATTTGAATAGAACTTGGAGTGTGTCATTAATGCATGTAATACGATAATATTTGAAATATTTATTTTAAAAAACTTCAGAGTAAATAACATTTTTTTTTTTAAACTTCTGGTAATAGAACAAATTGGTTTTTCGGTGGTTTACTTGTTCTTGATTGTCCCACATATAACTCATGTCCATGTGAAAAACAGTCAGAACGCAAATCAATACCAACATATTGAAATGTTAGACCCTCAGCCTTATTAATTTTAATAGCGAACGAAACTTTAATGGGGAATTGAAGTGCTCGATTATTTGCAATATTTACTATTACTTGCGAGAACCAAAAACCACATTCCTCAAAGCTTTCGTTTTGTTGAACAACGTCTAGCATCCGAAGTTTTTCGAGACAAATTATGTTTTGGTATTTTAAAATCGTAACATTTTGTCCATATAATATTTTGCCTTTAAATACAACCAATCAAATTATCGAAACTGACACTCGATAACATACAAATGCAAAAACGTGCGTTGCCAATGAAATAATCGTTCACCGAATCGGCGAGTCAAGCCATACAATTTTTTTGAGTGAACGATAAAACCAGAGAGAAGCAGATTATACATAGTGGTGGCGGAGGGTTCCCTAATTCTTCCCGATAGAGTAGCATGTAACTAATAATTTTTTTTCAATTTTATACAAGAACTTGTATGTTTCCTTTCGCAAATAATTCATTAAAAAAATTGTACTTTATGACATTCCACGTTTAATAAAGAATCTTCATTTAAAATTTCAAAACAATCGGTCAAGTAGTGTTTAAGATTTTTGCTGATAAATAAACAAACGCTGTCTTTTTATATTATAATAGTAATCATTTAATACATGTATGATTTAATTTATATTAATAATTGAGTAATATAACGATACACGTATCAAACAGTAGTCAAGCACTAAGCACTAAACCATATTTAAGTATTAATCTTTTTCTTAAGGTTCTCTAATCAGGGATAGGAATGAAACCAAATAGTATTAGTTCAAACATTTTTAGAAATGGAATTTGGTTTGTTAAATTTATAATTTTATAAAAAATAAAAATAATAACACGAAAATCTTTTAAAAGTTACATATCAATTAAACCGCGTACCAAACTATTAAAGTCTATATTAGTATCGGAGATCCAAACATTAAAATTCTGCGGTTTCAATCAAAAATTGTAATGGAATTCGAATCTATATTAATCATCATTGATGATGAAAAACTCTCTTGAACAATATTTACACTATGGATCATTGTACGAATTAAAAATTGAACTGATATAATAAACGATATGATATTTCAGTTTTGATTGTAAACGACTCGTTAAAAATAGTTTCAATAAATGGCAAAGAAACGTTATATTAAAAAACGAAAGTATTTATTAGATAATTTTAAATTAACGGGAAAGTATTTTTTTTTATATACTTAACTTTCACAGTTCTCTTGCAATGTTTATTTTCGAATTTTTAACCACAACACGTATGTATGATCTAACCAGATCTGACCACCGTAACGCGCGTGATGGACAATAATAACTCCTTATCTTGCGGTAACCCCAAGAAAAAGTGTGTTAGCTATAACGCTGTTTGCTTTTTTTTTTAAATTAATTCAGGTAATTTTGAGCCAATTTCGTATTTACACATTGCACTGGACAACGCGAGTTACAATAAAACGGAATAAGCAATTTTTTAATGCAATGCAATTCACATGACTGACCACGTTCGATAAAAAAATCGATTTACTACATCCTAAAAATTTGTATTACAGAAATATGTGAATTAATTTTCGAAACTCATTAAATTAATTGTTTCGATAAAAAATACAAGTCGTATATAATAATACAATTTTCTCATTGTTGTTGTAAATGAATATACAAAAATTTATAGGTCATAAAACATGTCCTTGAATATACTCGTAGATATTATTCATTATTTTTTTTTTCATCGACAATTTTAAACTACTTTAAATTATAAAATACTGTCTTATAAGACACATGCTTTTTAAAATTTTGTCTATCATCGATATTTAAAAAAAAAACACATTTAGAGTGCGTGCCATTTATTATTATAAAACCTGTTGGAATTATACTGAGTAAATAATCGAATGACTGATACATGCGAGAAATTATTATAAAACAATATACGAATGTTAATTTATGATACGTTTTTATTGACAAATTAGATAAGAATATAGAATATTCAAACAAATCGTTAACGTAACTATTGCCAATCTCAAGAAATTGCATTGACTACGAAATATTTTAAACAAGTCAAAAAATAAAAATATAAAAAAAACACATTATTCATATCGAATAACTATTAATTTGTTTTTGGTAATAAATATTTTTGAACCATAACAAAATTATAATTCAATGTAACATCATTTTTAATTATAGAAAAAATTATATATTTTATTGAAATATATAATTCATGAGATTTTAAAATCGTAATTGTAAACAGTGGCGTAGCCAGGGGGGTTGGATGTTAAACCTTCCATCATTGCTTTTTTTTATCCGTTATAATTGTATAAAATTATTATAATTTATACTATTGTGTATTTTCTAAATTCTATAATTCATATTATCGAAGATGATAAACGTATTGATTATAATCTATTAACCTTGGATTGATCCATCTTTTCATTTATTCTGTGATTATTTTTTATGACCACTTTGACGACTGATTACAATGTGCAATTATGATATTCAATACTACTGAATCCGTTTCATTTGTGGTTCAGTAAAAATATGAGCATTGAGCAACGAATTTATAGAAAAATGAAAAATCTATAATTTCATTCATATGTAAACCCCCTTCCCCATTTCGTAAACCTGGCTATAAAATTGGGCAAAAATATTAAATACTATGTCAGTTATACAAAATTTGATAATATGTTGATTTTATTTATAATATCAAAATAATTAATAGAAATAATTTAATGTCTTATATTTGTCAAAATTTTATTCCACTTTACGTTATTCGCAAAGTGATATATGAATTAATTAGCAATAGCTAATCTGTTTTTAGGAGGTGTTATTAATTAATAAATTAAATAAAAATTAAACATATGTATATATCAAATAGGTAATTTTAATTTAACTATATATTTAAACTATTTTGATAAATTTAATATATTTTAAATAATATTGTTAAAATTATTATTATTATTATATTGAGGTCAATTTTATTGAATAGAAGATTATGGTTCCTTCTTACAACAGATACGCTGTATATATTCTTGCACAGAACCCTGTAATTTTCTTAGCTGACACTGAACAAAAAAATAATATAATTAATCATTAATAATGAACTTAAAATGCATTTATTAATTGAATATTATATAAGTATTTACCAGGATATTTAATTTTAATAATATAAATCGACTACTTTTGATTTTTATAGGAGTGCGTTTGCAAAACTTACATATTCAAGAGCCATCACAGTAAAAATTAATTCCCTTTAATTAAAAAGCACATTTACCTTTAAATTAAACTTGTCATAATATATTATGGAAAAGATTATAAATTACTTAAATTGTATACCAATTTTACAATAATCATAAGAAAACAATCGAACGATTAATTATTTACATATAATATGTGTATATTTATACATTTTTTAAATGCTTATATTATATGATGTTCTCTGTTACTATTTTTGAACATGTCATCTATAAATACTATAGGAGAATTAAAAAAAATAATTTATTGCAGTAGTTAGAAAATTATTATTTTTTTAAAAGTCCATTATCATTATTTGAAAGAATTAATATTAATTTTTAATTAAATATGATTCAACCCTGGAGAGTCAAGAATAGACTAGTGCTCAAATGACCATTATGTCGTGTAATGTTTTTTTTTTTTTTTTTACATTAAATTTCGATATTAATCTTATATTGAATCTTAAATACTATACTAAAAGTTAATAAAAAAATTGTTTAAATATTGACTTAGTACATCCAACAAAATTACAACAATATTAATGGACTTTCAAAATAGATTTTTGCTTTCGAGGTATATAATTATTTATCGAATAACTAAATTTCTTTAGTAGATTTTCTTCCAACAGATAAAATCCTAATTCAAAAAAATACAGGCACAATTAAATTTAAAAATTAATTAGAACTACATACAGCAAGTATAATAATGTAAACGAGAGAAATCGAAAAAAAAATATTAAACCCATTAATTTAAAATTTTAATTTCCTATGCACAAGAACGACATAAAGTTAATTACATATAAGAAAAAGAAAATCCGTGTGAATTTTCAAAAGCTTTTTGGAACAGCTAAGTATAAAAACTACATGATATTAATTATGATGATTAATTATCGTATATAATAAGATATATTATTATGTTTATATATCTATAATAAATTACATAAATAATATTTTTTAAAGAGTTAGTGTGTTTCGGGCATTTTCAATTTTACTTGAGTGAATAACTTAGATAATATTTTAGAGATTTTTTCATTACCATAAATTTGAAAGCAATGATATATATCGTTGTATTTTATAAAACGATTCGGGGTAAAACTTTAGTGTAATATTAGCTGTTAGGTGTGTACAATAATATATTTTAACAAACTCACGTTTTGGCGGAATTTAACAAAAGTTTTTAATATATTTTTAAACACGATTAAATACTATAGGGAAATACAAAAATTGACTACCCTATTGTAACATTTCAAAGAAATTTGTGAGTGGAAAATAAATACAAATATAATTGTCATATTTTCGCCAATCGAAAAGCTGTAAAGAAAAAGAAATCACTTATATCAATATTGAGATCAATTTGATAAACATTTTAAATTCCAAATAAAAACATTGTAAAACAAGCACTTTGCTCAGAATCTAAAAAAAGATTAATAATAAATTGTAGTTTTCAAAAATATTTTATATTTCGTATATATAAAAAACGAATTTTTTTACTGCATTCGACAGTATACTTTTCAGATTTATTAAAATATATATATTTTTTTAATATTTCCTCATGCAAAGTAAAAATATCAACGATCAGTACGTTTACATCAGTTATTTAATTGTAATAGAAATGTATATAAATTATAATTAATTTCATTATACAGGTTAATTGTGAATTTTTGGAGTAAAATATTTTTTTCCAAATATC
Organism: Chaetogeoica ovagalla; assembly: GCA_032441825.1. NCBI lineage: Eukaryota > Metazoa > Arthropoda > Insecta > Hemiptera > Aphididae > Chaetogeoica > Chaetogeoica ovagalla. The sequence goes on along the minus strand of CM063723.1, from coordinate 13,818,775 downwards.
AATGTGGTATGATTAAAAGTTTACAGCAAACATTATAAATTAACTTTGTTATTTTTTTAAATCTATAAAAATTACTATTATTATCCATTGTAATTAGATCATTTATCAAAAAACGAAAATTTGATCTTCGAATAAACAAAAAATATCGGGATTGTAATTTTCATATCGTTGTTAAATGACAATTAATTTCGCCGTTCATTTGCTAATCTATCGATGAAACTATAATTGCAATTATTTACAATAAACAGACTAACAATTAAAGATCCATATGATTATTAAAAGTAGTTTCTAAAATATTAAATACGTAATTACAACGTCGCAAACAAAAAAAAGACCATGGACAACAAACAAGTATTAAGTGGAATAATTTTGCTGGTAGTAATAATTAGTGAATTCTACCGACTATAGAATATAAATTATGGATATTAAAATTCGTCAAATACCGATATTAGTATCGTTTTCGTTTGTAATGAAGAAAACTGTAAATAAGTATAATGCAAAGGAACATTAATCAAATTTATAAAAAAAAAACGTGAAAAACACGTTTGCCTTGTGTAATATTAAAGCGTATAAGACATATTATAAAACCTATAGGTATGAGTTTAAAAATAAACAATTTTTTATGAATTCGTTTTACAATATAGAAAATTTAACGGTACTTATTTGAATATGGGAATAAAAACTCGATTTACATAGGTACAGGTAAGCAAATCGAATATTAAAACGTATATTTAAAAGTCGTTCAGGCCAACGTTTCAGATATTTTCCCAAAACCAAAAATATTCCCCAGCAAAATTAAACGTATAGTAAAATAATATTTAACTACCAGTAATGGACAAATAATTATATAAAATATGTTCTATTACAATAAGGTACAATGTTATAATAATTTAAAAGCGACGGGTTTATAAAATGATAATGCTATCTTGAGATGAAATATTTAACTAAGGCATGAATAGTACATACTGAAAACGGAAATAATTGCAATATTTAAATATTTTATTAATGTTCGTCAAAAAAATTCTGGTGAATTTGTATTAATGTTTCAGAAAATTCCAATCGATATCTTTCATAATATTAATAATATTAGCACACTAATATTTAACCTCATTTGAATGAAATCGTTTTGAATATATATTTATTTCGTATTGATTTTTCATTAACGTATCACAAATAATTATTAATGTAATTGTTGGTTTTCAATACAAGATTTTTAAAACTCTGTTACATTAACCAATATATTTTATATGACGTGAACTACTATAACAATTTTTAAATTCAAGAATCTTATTAAATATTTAAGGCCGCTATTCACGAATACATATTTACCTTATTTTGGAAAACAACAAAAACTTAGAAAATTACTATGAATCCATAAGGGAATAAATGCTTGTACGATATGTGTACAAAAACAATTTATTGCACGCCTAGTTGCCGAATAACTTGTCAGTGTTTTATCGAAAATTTATAAAAACCTTTAATTACTTTCAACATTTAGTTTTCTAAACATGATTCCGGTTGGCTACAAAAATTTCAGACACAATAATCAAAGAATATACAATATTGTATATTATACATATTATTCTTATATAATATTGTATATTATATAAGAATATACATTCACAATACATATACATATAAGTGTGTAATAATTTTTTTAAATCTAACGAATTAACTATTACCTGTTGAGGCAAAGCAAATAGTTTTGTTCAAAGATTCAATTCTATTATATTTAGATTTTGGACACAATTTACCTATTACTGTCAAGAATATATATATGTATATATCTAAAATAATTATCATGTGGTAAAATTCTTAAGAATATAAAATACCTTCTTGAATACAATTTTTTCATTTTTAATTCTAAAGAATATTCTACAAATCATAGAAAAACTAAATATTAAAATATTATTTCTTTTTTTCATTATTATTTAAAGGTCGTTTTGCTAAAACATAAAAGTATTATCATTATCACATAATCACTGAAGGTTGTAAATGGTATGTGTTGTATATTTTCACCTGAAAAAATAATTTTTTTAATAATCTTTTTATTAATACCACCGCATTTTGATTAAAAATTTTATGTAAGCAACATTTTGTGAACAATTTTGTAAAACATATTAAAAAAAACCTAAAATATAGTATAACAATAGTTACAGACAGTAATAATAATAAAAAAATTAAAATCCATATAAATAGCGTCATTGAAAAAAACACATATTATTTATTACGTATATGTATTACGTATACGTAGATGTACATCAATTACGATTATTAAAAGTCTTGTTAATTTTAACTTTTTCACGTAATAAAAAAAATATGTTTTTTTGTGTTTATAATATAATATTCTTATTTGGTTACTTTAGTATGATAATAAATCGTGGTTTATTGTTAACTTTCGTATTCCGTAAGTACTTCTTCATTCTACGAATTCATAAAGTGCTTAATTGGTTTTGCAGATATTGCGTCTAGATATTTAAAATTCCAACTTGTATTAGAAATAAAATCACATAAGACTTTTAATATTGAATACATTACGAGAACAATTTCATCTCAATATAAAAATTAAAATTATTTCAATAGAAAAAATTATCTCAATATTTTAGTGGACTTAATAGAATTCATTACATTATTGTATATTATTCCGTTCTTGGAATAATTGTATTTATTTTTCTTCCCTATGTATTATTATTGTATTTTTAAAATATCAAATAAATTGCGTTGTATATACTTTAGGGATAATTGAAATATGTTTTTTTCAACAATTCGCATTTGCTTTCAGTACTACAGCTAAATATTGGAAAATGGTATGAGACACTATAACCAATTCGTCCGTGTAGAATTACAATTGTCGAAAAATCGGTTGAACATAGGTAAATATTATTTTAAATATATTTAAAAATAAAATGAGAAACCCCTTAATTTATAGTACGTTATTGTTGATAATTCAAAGACATTTCTAACCGTGTCTTCGATATACGTATCGAAAAATACGAATTACGTCTGTCACTATACTCAACTAAAACTATTATGTATATATTTATTTGAAGAATGCTACGAGTATTGAGTCGAGCGAATGAGTAAATATAGTTGCTACACGTGTTAAAACGCATAACATACACAATTGTAACATCTTATATTGATTCATTATAAACAGTGGAGTTTTAGTAGTACGAGGAATACGCTTGTTTGCGGTTAAAAAGAATTCTCTCCGTAGTTAAGAAGGTTTAAGTATTTGGTTTACAAACATAGAGACTTGTAAATATTTCGTTACGATACAACTGAATTTCCGTTTACTATCGTGCAACATGTTGTTAATCTTTATTCTAACGTTGTTGTTGGGAAAATAACTTTTTTTTTTGTAGCAAATATATAGTATGTACGAGTACATTTATTAAAAAAAAATAAAAATATATATATATAAAAAATAATACGACTTTCAATAATTGTCTTCTATTTTTTTGGCACAAATATAAGAAAAATAATAATAGAATAGAAAACAAATTCAATATCGACATGAAATTAAACCATTTCAAAAAAAAGAAAATATTTAATATCGCATAAAATAGTTGATGATTTGATAAAAATATTTTTATTAATTTTTTCAATTAATGCGAGGATTGAATTTTCGTAACAAGAAAATAAAAAAAAAAAATTCGTTTTTCAGTTTCAGAGTATTTACGGAATGTAACAAACAGACTGAATTCAATAAATTAGTGAGTATTCAATGAATAACTTCAATATTTCTTATGTCTTATGTATTATATAGTCACACGCAGAATTACGCGTGAATCGCTCAAACGTGAATTTAGTGTGATATATATTACAGATCGAGTACGACTCAGAAGTGCGAAACAAAGGGCTGTTTTTGGTAAAATATATGCACTGCGCAAAGAACTTTAATTGAATACGTGAAACATCGTTGATAAAAATGACTGTCGCCAAGTTTAAACGAAATATTTTATTATATGAAACTATACGCGATTAGTGATTATATATTAGATTATTATTTCTTCAGCTTTGGGCGTCGACTATTTTTAATACTTTTTTATATATATTTTTTTTTTACTTTGAAGAAAAATTAAACATTATTATTATTGCGTAATAAACAATTTCAACAATTCAATAACGTGAGTTAATATTTTTTTATTTTATTTATAAAACATTCGAACGATATTTTTTCATATTCATAATCGCATAAAATATTTCATTAATTGCCTATCATTTATATTTAAAAATTTAAATGTTATTTTTAAAGTATATTGTATTTCTTGGTAAGAATTAATCGTATTTTCTCTTTCAAAATCCCATTTTCTATATTAAATAATCTAAAATAACATAATTCAATTTATTTAATAAAAACATTTAAATATTTTATATTTTTTAAAATGATATTACTTAAATAATAAATAATTATTTTTAATTTTCATAAATGAAGTTTTTTTTTGATACTATAAAAAAAAAGAATACACCAATTTCACTTGTCTGGTGAAACCAGGTGTTCGAACACACTTAAATTTAAAACTTATATTAGATATTAAAATATTTTAAAAGACTAAGTGTAAATTTAAAATATAAAATTATACATTTATTCAAAATTAAATACTGAAAATAGTGATCTTCAATAGCAGTCATTAAATTAACAGGTTAGCAGTCAAAATCATAAAATAAATTACAAAAAAAAAAAAAAAAAAAAAAATAGGAGAATAAGTGTTTTAAATAAATGTGAGCAAAACTTTCATCAGTGTCGTATGAGATTGTCTATCATTACTTTGAATGTGAAAAAAATAATGTTATATAATCACTTGTGCAAAAATGAGAAAAAAACATGTAACCAACTACGAAATTACAGTTCTACATTTTTAAACCAGCCATCTTCAAGTTTCTTCTTAATTTTATCAAATTTTTTTTACAAATATTTATTATAAAATAAGTAAGAATTTGTACAACTAAATTTGAAATCTGTACGCCACTCGCTTAGCCGGAAAAATATGTTTTCTAAGGGCAATTGGAGAGACGCGTTACTCCAGGCTCGTCATAATTAAAAATCAACTTTCCCAATTTTTTTTTTTTAGAGATAATTAGTACGTAATTAGTGTGATCTTCCATAACCCATCTCACCCAACCTTTTGTCTTTCAAAATATTTTTTTAGTTTATAATATCTCCCTTGTTCCCCTCAAATTTCATTATGATGTCATTTTCCAATTGCAAATAATTGGTAGTACATTCAATTCAATTCAAAGTAGAGTGTTTGATTTTAGGGCAGAAAACGCATTAAGAATGTCTACAAGAGATAAAAACACAATTAGAAAATAGTTCATAAGTCAACTTGGAAAGATAATGGTATATACATTGAGATGGAACGAATGAAAACCGATGAAAGAAGTTAGAGAAAATGTTAGCAGAGTCCAAAGACTTATGAGAGGAAAGGTTATTACAATGAACGGGAACGGGTATTTCAAGATTTTGTTTCATATCACAAAATTACTTGGTGTATAAGATAATGCATATTAATTTTGGTCTAGTTTTATGAAATGTAATTGGCTTTTGAGAGATATGTACAGCTTTAGCTCTTAAGTCAAAAAAAGAAAATTATAGTCCAATACAAATCCTGAATTTTTATGAGCCGAATGGGCACGTTTCATTTGAAAAATTAGGCCTTTTAAGTTCAGAAGAGATCCAACAAGAGAAATTTTGAATTGGCGTAAGTTTTAAGAGGTACAAATTGGTCGATGCTTTCAGATAATGCTTAATTAAGAATTCTAGCCGCATCGTCGACGTTTTAGTTCATGTGAATGTTGCGAATTAGTCAAAAAATAGGAGAAAATCATAGGTTACCTCATAATCAACAGTTTTATAATCACGAGACGAGACGGTGTCGACTTTATAGATTTTGTAATGGAGTTGAATACATAAGTGATATTCATTGGAGAGGATAGTAAATGTCAGCGTTTTTGTATGATTTAATGAAATAAAAAGCTGAAATTTCTAATAAAACATCCAGTAGAATAAAATTGGCACATTTTTTTCGATCTATAATAATATACCACATGACGATTTTATTTATTATTCTAATATTTCATGTACATTTATATTACGTATATAAAAAATGTGAAAACGATCAAATAATACAATATGATTAATACGAATATATTTGTTCGATTGTATATAATTATTACGCGCATATTATCATACTGTTTTGTTTACTAATAAATTCAGGAGTTAAGCTCTATAAAATAATCATGATTAATACTCGTACATTTGGTATTGATAAATTGTATATTACGCTTTAAGCACGAAATCATTAGTGTCATTCAATATCACACGTTATCTCTGTATAGGAATTGATTAAATGTATTAATTTCACACATGCGTGCAATATGTTTTCATAACTCAATTCCATATTTAATTGTGATTTATATATATATATATAACCTAAATTACGCATATACAAAAGTACCTAGTGTTATTATGATATCATATATGTATGTGACTTAAGTGGTTACAATATTATGTATACACACAACTCGCTACAGAACTGATCATAATGTGTTAAAATTAATAGTGTCATTCGTGATAATAAATTCGTGAAATAGTAAAAAATAACGATTTTTTTTTCTACTTAGTCGAGATCGAGCATCGAATTCAAAACCATTAACTCTTAACATTTATACTTATTCAGTTTGTAATATAACGTTTAAACAATTAAACTCGACTACGTTGTGTTGTATTAGTCGATGTAAATATTTGTATAATTTTTTTTTCCATTTTTAAAATTGTAATCCATTTTTTTCAATAACGGTTCGGCGTGTGATAAAGACTATCACTAGGTTTGTAACCCTACTATTACATATACAGGAAGTATTACACATATTAATAAATGAATAACTAAATAATTTTTATTTTAACTATTAAAGTATGTATATGCTAGGGACGAGAACATAGGTAATATTTGATTTTCAAACAAACGTATTTTATGGGGAGAACAGAGGAAAAATACATATCAGCGACAATATAATAGGCCTAATTATTTTTCCAAAATAGATTTAATCTTGCACGATATGAAATCATTTTTATAACACTACATACAGTTGCATTTTTTTGTTAAAAACTCGTTATATTATACGCGTCTGTATCGTAATGTTGAGTGTATATTTTTTCGACCAGAAAAAAAAGAACAGTGTCATAATAACACACGACAAATATCATTCAAATTTTAGAAAAATAACATTTTTCAACTGTATCTGAAGCATTTTTGGTTGTTTCCTACGTCGAGCATTAGTGGATATTTCGTTTTTTCCGTACGTATTATTATAATAACTACACGTTTAGTTATGCCGACTCAACGTGACCGTTTACAAATCAATAAAAATAATATAATTATATATATTATTATATCTTGCGCATTTTTTTTTTTTTTTAATCCTTTAATCGTCACAAATAATGTACATTTTTATTGTATCGGTATCGAACATAACATTATCACCCGTAACTTTGCCGTAGATATATTATATTCGTAGATACTATTATGTCTTTTTGTATTAAAATTAAAGTGGTTGTTGCCTGTTTGCTGAACAATGTCGAAAGACATCCGAAAAGTAAACGAATACTAATCCAACGCACACAGTGTTAATAACGTAGATTAATTCTCCTTTTATTTTCATTTGAATTACTCGCCTAATTACCGGTATACAGCTGCGGTTGATATAGTAATAAACAAATCGTACGTTACTCAAGCAAGTCCATCGTAACGGCATATAACCAGCCCCACCAAATTCAAACTCTGTACTAATACCGTCAAATCATCAATTCATTTTTATTCCACTAAATAAACTAGTTATACATACACATTACACGTGACTACTTATTTTGAGGATTTGTCTAGTATGCATTTTGTCTCCTTAATATTATCATCATAGACACCGAATGAAAATTCGTTTTCAGCGGAAATTTTGAATTTTCAACCAAGCATAAGACGCCCCCCCCCCCAATAATAGAATAGTTTTAATTTCTCTCTACAAACTCAACGACAATTGTAGAAGTTGACGAAATGACTGTGAAAAAGGGCATATAAACCATAATTATTCGGGGAAAAAATGTATTGATTTTCGTGGTATATGTATATACGATATATATATATACCGAATTAAAGAGATCGAAAAAAAATTAATTGCTTTGAATTGAGGCGCGTTCGCAAGAATTTTTCCTGTGGGCGGTGTTTAGCCATTTATTTTCGTGGTGGTCGAATGGGATGACGTAATATTTCAACGAAATACTACGATAACGAATACATTAAAGGCGTTCCTTAATATTTAAGAAATACGGTCGAAGAGTTATAACACGTATATTCATCAAATGTTGTTTATTAGTCAATAACCTAACCCGCTGCCAATGAACGAATCCGAGATAACTACCGCGGTATTCCCCGACGTGGAAACCATATCGCACGATTTTTTCACTCGATCGTCGATCAAACGGTAAGGTCCAAATGTCGCGGGTACCAATGTCTCGTACAATACTGCGGTAGTGAGCACGCCTGCACCCGCTCGGTACCTCGCCACAGCGAGTGCTCATAGACGAACTACGGCGTTTGCACTCCGGGGAATAACATGATTTTCGGACGATAACACTGAAGGGCCGGATCGCGCGGTGGGAAAGGGACGGGTGCGTACGAGGATTCGAATGGACTACGGTTGCACGCGCGCTGCTTACTTCGAACGGTACGGCGAAGAGAGCGATGAGTATGTCGGCGAACGCCAAGTTGGCCAGATAGTGATTAGTGACGGACCGCATCCGTTTGCTGGTGATTATGGCCCATATGACCAGACCGTTGCCGGCCACGGCGATTATCGATATGGATCCGTAGAGCACTGAGAGGACGACGACCAACAGGGCCGGCACCTTGTACAGGTCCGTGTCCGGTTGATCGTATTGCACCGCGTCGTTTCCCGTGACGTTGGCGCCGTCGGCGATCGCTTTCACGGTGAGATTTACAGCGATGACCGCTGTTGTTGTTGTGTCCATTATTACGGACTCGGCGGCCGCCGGGACGCGGCAACATCGGGCGTTTTATCGTCGCCCGCTATTGGTCGTGCGGGCTTTGCGACGTTGCCGTCCCGTCATTGTGCGCTCGGCGAATCGGTAAACGGCAGCACGCGCGACGAATACGAGACGGCGGCAGAGGAAAAAGAGCGGAAACGGACCGAGTACGAAACGAGCGTCGAACGCGTTAGGTTAGGTTATGTTGCGAGCGCACTGGGCGGATGATCAACCACCGACGTTACGATTTTATTCGATAACGATATTTTTCATTTCGCAATTGTTTTTTTTTTTTTTTTTTTGTGCGGCGGCCGGAGAAAGAGAATTTTATTATTATTTTTATTCCCGTGTCAATATGATTCTCACACCGTGGCGACGGTAAACGTGAGAGCGGTTTACGACGTTACGACGGCAAAACAGACGATCGACCACTGCGTATGCGTACGTCGATTGGGACGTATCAATTATTATTATTATTATTATTTACAGTGTGTATTATAAACACGCGGGCGCGTGCACTGCCACTCGTCGTCGTAATCTTCGGAAAAAAAAAAAAAATTAATAATAATAATAATAATAAAATAGAAAAAAAAATAACTACTCGACGGTATTCGCCGACATGTAGACACTAGAACAGCGATGCAAACGTATCGTAATAACGTATTATTGTACAGAAACGTTGGACGAATACGGTACCGGGTAAATATACCTATATTCGATAAAAACGCGGTGTAAAATATCGTCACAGAAACGATTATAAATGAGTTATTAGTAAAATACGCTTATAATACGAAACGTAATAACCCAACCGGGTGCCGTGTACGTAAGGAGGTGTATGTAACGCTGACCAATGATGTGGGCAAGAGAAGAAGATTCAGTCGAATTTATAAATTTATTCCTGTTTTTTTTTTTTTTTTGCCATAACATTTATCTACATAGACGATTCTTCTAGATCCCGACCGAAGCGGTGTATGCACTGCGTTAGTATAACGGTGATAAGATTTTAATTTTTTCTATCCTCTGTACCCGAAAAACGCTCTACCAGAAGGAGCGCTCCGAACTTTATACAGTCTTAGGGTTTGTTATTCCCATAGCGAATTGCATTTAATCGGTACCATTAAAAACGTGTCATTTTTCGATTTTCTCAAAAACCGCGCTTAAAATATGACTAGAAAAATTGCGAACATAAAAAACGGTGTCCAAAAAAAAAAAAAAACCGCGTACTATCGAAACTAAATAAATTGTAGATACATGAAATATTCATCAAAAATATAGTAACCATAATCGTATTGGAATAAAAAATTTCAAACAATTATTTTCAATTTACTAGTTATTTTTAACAATTACAAGATTTTCAGGATTTTAATTCGTAAAAAGTGACGAATTTTTAGTTTTTAGGCTTATGAATTCGATATACCATCATACGCGTACGTTACTTTTTAAATATAATTTAAGAAATTTTCGATATTCTTTAGGCACGATTTTCTTTTACAAACACTTTTTTCGACGACTAGACGCGAATTTCTCAAAAATGTGTGTTTTATTTTTAATGGAAAATTACGTTATTTATTTTAGTAATAATTAACAATATTACACGGAAGCTCCACTGAGAATCGTTTTATCTAGTTCGTTCATTTATCGCATCGTTTTCGAGTTTACACAAATAACGCGAAAATCTTTATCCAAATAGTTCGCATTTCAGGTATGTCCTATTTATCATCAATTTATTTTTCAATGTTTATCGAAGAATATTAGAAACATAAGTAATTTGCGAAAGAAACAAAATTAATCAAATTATTCATGTTATGTGACTATATAATATACTCGTATATAAAGAATACCGTGAAAAATGAAAATTTATATCAAAAAGTGCTTGAAGATTATGGGAACTGACGATTAATAGATTATTATTATTATTATTATTATTATACATATTATTGTTATGTCGTTATTCCATATTATTTTTTTAGTGGCATCTCGCGCGTGTTATTCCCGGTCGCTTTAATAAAATACAAAACTAATATTAATTAGTATATTAAAAAAAAAATAATAACACTTAAACGTACAAGTCGAGTCGTATTAATTTCCTATGCGCCTGACAATATATATATATATATAGTAATCTCTTTATTTAGACAATAAACAATATTTCAATTACTACATCTGCAATCATTAAAATACAATATTGTTTCAAGTACTCAAATATAAATTATAACACGCTCTAATTGCCAAAAATGAATATTTATAATATTTGAGTTCAAATAGTCCTACGCGAAATTTCAACAAATATATACATATGTTTTATAAGCACTTATTACACGATCAAGTATATTTTATAAGACTTTATGTTCGTCGAAATAAAATTGTTAGGACAAACACAAATTTTTATTGTGGAAAAAACAATAATAATTTTTTAACGTTTTACTAATATTTTATAGGTTATATATAAAATTTCAATTACAAGCGAATATTCTAATAATCTTCGTATTAATATTCTTAAACTGTTTCTTTATACCTAAAGCCGTGTCCACACCTATGTAACATTGCTGTATAACAAAATATAACATGTAAAATAACGTAAAACAAAATATGTGTTATATGTAACAAATGTTATAACAGCATGTACGTCCACACCAAATTATAATATTCAATCAGTTGTTGACATCAGGGCGAACCGTGATGACATTATTACAGCAGCAGCATGCGAAATTTTAAATTTAAATTAAAATAAAAAAATCAAAGAAAATTGTGGGTTCGCCCTACATTACTTAATACGACGATAATAAGATCCTTAATGACACGATTTAGGACGTGAATTTCGTTGCGATGGAAATTATAAAAAAATTGTTTATGGATGTCAAGTGCAAATTTAGGATTATTATCTAATTTGATTGGTCATAAAGTGTGTAAATAAAATGCTAACTTTAGAGACACAATACCAGTGAAAGAACGACTAACTATAACTCTATGATTTTTAATTACCAGTGGCTCTTTTCATAGCTTGATGTATCTGTTTAAAACTGAACGTCAATACTTGTAAATAAACTTGATTACAATTCTTTAATCTCCCTGTAACTACACATGAAATGAATCAAATGTTTTATGTTATTTAATTTTTTTGTTATATATTCTGCCGTCGATGGAAAACAAATTTTGTAATATAACACGGTTATATAACACATATTGTATAACAATTTTATAAAATTTGTATAACATGTTATATAACACTGTTATATAGCTATATTACATAGATGTGGATACGGCATAATATTTTAACGATTTTTATAGAAGTTAATATTAATTCATTTTATAAATTGTAACAAGTTTAGGCATTCGAAACGTTTTTGAACAAATAACTTTAATAATTGTATTATTATTTTCAACATTAGACAACTTACTGATTTTTTTTCTTTTAATTCGCTATAATCAAGTAAACTAAATACTAATTAACCAAATTGAAATTAAAATTTCAAATATATAAGTAAACAAAATATTTAATAAATTTTCCACTTATGTTTACTTATTTATTTTTTTGCGTTTTCGCAATTTTTGTGTATAAAAAAATTAATCATTATTATTTATAAAAACGTATTTTTTTATGAAATCTGGACCTAATTTTCCTACGCATTATTTACATAAGTCTAGAAGGTATTTCGGCAAAAATTCACATATAAATATACTTTCGACAATTGAAATTCAAAACTAATCTAATTAGTCGAAAGAAAAAAAAAGTAATAATATCACGTTCGTATTTTTTTTTCTCTAACGATTAGTCAGTAAAGGATTTGGTATTTAGAAAAAAGTTAGCCCTCTGTGTTTTAGAAATTTATATAAAATTTACGAATTTAGCAACAAAAAAAAAAATAAAAATGTAAACCATTCTATTATTAAAATTATATATTGTATATATATATATATTCTGGAACAATTATAATTATTTCCTTTACTTCTGCAGTACGTATAGTGTATTATAATGTTTTAAAACGGTTATCTGTTTTTAGCTATAGGCGTATGGATAAATTATTCTTCATTTTTTGTTTGTACACTCTAACGTGTTCCGTACAATAATTGTGAGTACATTTACCAATTAATTCAAATATAATTTGAACATATTTATTTATGATTTTTAAATTTCAAGATCGCACGTTTTAATGGCATTTTCCGCTGTACTAAATAATTTTAAACGAAAGTATTTAATTTTAATTCGAATATTTATAAATGATTTGTGCCGAATAAATAATTTTCACTCAAATTCGCCTTTCAGCTAAATCATAGGTAATCAATACGTAATTGTTCGTGCATTGATACCTATTGCACCTTATTTACAATATCATATTGTGTACAAGACGAAATCTCGTTTTACGCGTTTAACTCGATGAAAATATCGTATTATTGTGAAAATTTCAATTTGAGTGATATTGTCGTCCGTAGCGAAATATCGGGTTGAACATTTTATGATCTATTCATTCAGCGTGCTATAATTGAATAATAAAAAATAATAATAAAATCGAATTTTACGCACCGACGAACGCAAAAGACGAACGCAATTGTTATTTCAATAAAAAATAACTTCGGTACGAATTAAAAGAAAAGAAAAAATTGCGATGATATAAAAAAACGGCCGGCGGTCGATATTTACTTATAATGTTGACTTGAAAACGTAATGTAGTCTTGAAATTCGACACTGAAAAAATACGGTTTAAAAATAGTTTCAATTTTATTGGTTCGGGGGATACGTGCTAAGGCGATTCTAGTGTAAACACGCGTGCGCGGCGCGCATACAAGACGAATTAAAAAAAAAATTAATAAATAACTCCGTGATAATTACATCAAATTTACACAGACGCGTACCATTTAAACACTGGTGAAGAGATCGTAAATTCGTGTACTTACTAATTATGTGCTTTTATTATTATTATTTTTCCCCTGACAGTTAAAATGAGCTAAGCGAATTTGGTCGATCGAAAAACCAAAAAAACCAAAAAAAAAACCTCTATGATCGGATTCGTTTCGGACACGTGATATACAACGAAATAATGTACGAGTCCCTCGCGAAACGGTGACGTAGATTTTTCGGAAGGGACCGGCGGGCGCGGTACACTTTTCCGGATACACTGAACACACTAGTGGTGGCCGGCCGGCCGTTGCCGCAGCGCGCGTACGGCGCGCGTTCGGCGGCGGCCGCCAGCACGGGACGTCGTCTCACTCACGTCGCGCCCCGGCAGAATTGCCAGTGGCGCGATATTATCGTGCCGGCGATTTCCCCTAGAAACCGAAATCCCTCGGAAATTTTCGAATACAAAACACGCCGACGGCATTATAAATTTGTCTGCGAATATTAACTAGCCCTGTGGTTCCCAAACCGTGGTATGCGTAACACCGTTTGAGTGAGTGGTAACCGGAAGGCTCGTAGGCGACAAGCGAAGAATTTTTTTTAGTTAAAAATTATGATAATAAAAAAAAAAACAAAAGCTTAACAAATAATTTTAATTGCATTACAACCGTTCAATATTATTTTACGTTTATTCGATATCAAACGAATTTATGAATGGCGTGACATTCGTTGATACGATCAACTAAGAGCTTCAATGAAACGACGTATTTAAAAAGGAAAAACATCGCTTTCATTTTGGTCAACGAAAATCTCTTATCATGCGACCATTACCGTTAACCTGATTTTAATAATTGTTATTAGTGTTTGCGTGTAAGTGTGGATTTTAAAAACTGCTATAATCGAAAAAAGAAGTGAAATATGCTACAATTTTAAATGAATTAAGAAAAAGAAATCAAAAATTTATATGATAATTATTTTTTTTTTTTTAATTTAAAAAATCGTATACGATATTATCAGTCGAAATATATAGGTGAGAAGGTTGTATGGTTTTTTGGACAAAAAAAATCCTGATTTTGAATGTAGATATAGTGCAATTAACAAATATGTTTGATGTAATAAAATAAGAGTGGTTTTGGAAAAATAATTAATCTGTTTTATGATGCATTATAATTTTAGCGCACACTGCATAATATGGGTGGTTTTAGATAGTGGCTCGGTTATATGAAATAATTGTAAGAATTAATCAAAAATATTTTATTTCATGTACAATTGCTTTTATAATTACAGTTTTTTTATTCTCAAACATAAAAAAAATTATACTTTTAGATCGGAAAAAAAGAATCATAGGTGGAAATGTCTTTAAAGTTCCTTGTGAACAGAAGTCGCGAATGAAAACGTCATTTTCGTACCTTGGACCGCCACAACGTATGCGTCCATTTCTGGCACATCTCACACTGAATCCAAAGTCCTGTAGATTTTAATTTCTTAAACGTCTCGCCACAAAATAGGCAATCTGCATCAACTTTCGCTGAAACTTCCCATCCAATTGGTTCTGATGTGCGTTACGGGAGCAGTTTGTTCCATACTTACCACCTGACACCGTTTTCTAATCCGTTCCAATAATCACAATTCACGAAAACATGATTTCAAATAAATATCCCCTTACATTTTGCGATCTAATAATATTACTATCCGATACACTAATAATATTATTTTTTATTTACTAATATAGATACAAAATAAATCGAATTTCGCCTTACGAAAAGTTTTAATATGGTTTAAAAACAATGCTATTATTCATGACCGCGTGCAACAACACACTGACGCCCGCCTGCCCGTCTCTGGATATCAAAAGTAGTTGCATGTCATTGACAAATACCGTGATGTTTCATATTATTACAACGCCGATTCACAATACCGCCTTCTCCTCCCTATATATATTTATAAATAATATTGAAAATGTATAAAAATGTCTTTTACGTAAATTGTAAGTCTCAAAAGTAAAAACAGAAAAATTATTGTACACCTAAACACCTCATCGAGTTTTTTTTTATTTTTGTTTTGTAGGTATATGCAGTACATAAAAATTGCCCACCAAATACATTTATAACACACGAATAAATTGAATAATACGCACAAATTGATAAATAATCAAATGAAATATTTACCACGCAATATTAATATATGCTCGGAAATGAAAAAATTCAGTTTAGACATGATTTTAACTGTTCACTGATGATAAAATTACAGTACCTATAAGAAAATAAATAAATGTCGTTTTCGATCTGATAACAAAGTGTAAAACAATTTTGCCGGAACATTATTTTTTGTCTCTGTTATGAAATTATAAGCATAAAACACTGAAAAGGAGTCCTTGAACGTTTTCCACTCATCAGTATTCCGTTTAATAAAATCAGATAATTTGATAGGAGTAGCAAAATTATTTTATTTAAAAAGTAGCAGTAGCACTCCGTCTCACCGATTTCACTCGCAATTCAAATATTGCGTATAAATAATGAAGACAAAAAAAAAGATATTATTTTAATATTTTTGATAAGAATAAGAATTTGAAACAAAAAATCCTTTTATTTTTTATATCATAAATGCCTTAAAACTGGAAAAAATTATATTAATATTATTATAATTGTCATGATTCAATCTCTTTGTTTCTTTGCGTTGGTGTAGCTGTCTAGGAATATATAGAATTTTTAAATGTCTGTGGTATCGTAGCCGATTGCTGGATCTAGCACTCAAAATTCGTACTTCAAAACTTGCAGATATTTAATATGTTATAATATCGAAATTAACTTTTAAATTAATAATAATAATTATAATAATAATAATAATAATAATAATAATAATAATAATAATAATAATAATAATAATAATAATAATAATAATAGGTAATAATTTATGTGATAATTAAAATGTAAATAAAATTATCAAAAAAAAGTCAAAATTTTCGTTTTTTCGTTTAATCTTTATTTTTTTTCTGAAATTTGGAAAAATTTCTATAAATTTTTTTAAAAATCTATAATAATTGAGTAAGGTTACGTTTTGAGTTTCGGGTCGTTTTATTGTATCCACTAAAAAACACAAAAACAAACAGTTAATTATGTAAATATTTTTCAAATCGTTTCGCATTTGAAGACAATTCGCCGTTGTAACGAAATGTGTCCTTTAAACGTCGACACGGCATATTATTTAAATTATTGAAAGTTTTCTTAATTGGCTCCAGTAGAACGCTTAATGTCGAGATAATTATTCATTAAATTTTTCTACGCGAGTCGGCGAACGTCTCAAATAAATATTTAACAAAACATGTTATAATATTTACAATTAATATTGTAATAATCATAGATAATAAATATAAGGATGGGTCATCCATATATTACTTCTTACCTTGCGGTAATTTTATAAGAATTATATAGGGGTAGCCTATTATTTTTTCCATTAGCAAGTTACTCTTTCTCCCATGCCTAAATTCCCATAATATGATAATAATCTATGATAATGACGACAAATTTAACTTTAAACGATAAATTTATAATTGTAATTATGTAATTGTATTAAATTTTAATAAACGAAAACCGCAAATATGGTATATATTATATAGATTTTTAAATATTTATAAATATCAAAATTTGAATATAACAGTTATCGCCACGTATAATTTCCAAAGACAATAAATAATATGATAATTTCATTAAAACAACCTAAAAAATATACCCCGTGCGTGGAAAAGGACCATTCTAATAGTGACATCTCTTTCCTTCGAAATGGACCATGCAAATTCAATGCAGGAGTGGCCTATCCATTTATTAATTGTCTATGGTAAATCATATGTGCGAAACGAAACTGAGATCGTAATGATTTCAGGATTTTTAACATTTATTTTTACTAATACTCGCCGTTAAATATTGAGAAATACAAATAAATATAAACAAACATATCCGAGTGTTAAAAAAAAAAAAAAAAAAAAAAAACAAAACACAAAACGATTAATAATTTTCCTTGTATATTTAACGAGATTTGAAACATTGTTCGCACGATTGCAACACCGTGAATTGCGCGTAAACGTATTTCCCCAATGAATTTCATTATTCTATTCGAATAATATTATTGTTATAATAAACTATACGAACACACGACCGTACGATTTCAAACGCTGACAGCGTTCAACAATTCGATTCTTCCTAATGTCGATCGCATAGAGTTCTCTTCTTTCCAAAACCCGTATGCCAAAAAAAATCGTACGCACTTACAGAAGTTGTTTTTTCGGCGTGTGTGTGTGCGTGTAGGACGAAGGCGTGAGGGAATCTCGCAGCGAACACTTCCTGGTGTACGTAGAAATGAAAGGCGGTGGATTTTCGTTTTGTATTCGTTTCGACTTCTGTCGCTTTCGTACAATAGAAATAATAATAATAATAATAAAACAAAAATTAAAATAATACTCGCTGCGGATCGTACGTTAACGGCCCCGTCGTCAAACGAGTCACGACGACGGAGGACGTCCAAGGTGACATCGCGGTGGCGATAGGAGTATTCATTTCTTTTGACAATTGTGCATGTTTGTGTGTATTTATATGATATAACGACCGGTTAAAGATTTATTGTCCGCCGTTTTCGTTGGTGTGTACACGACAACGTATCATGACGTATGCACGATTCCTGAAACCGTTGATGACCAAGGTCGAGGATTCCGAAAAGACCATCCGTCACCGTGGCGTATATATACGCATCGCAGCCAGATATACTTTAAGTTCGCAACCCGTCGGATGCAAATCGTTGTCGTCGTTTGTTATTTGACCACCGAAAGCAACGTATCATACACAATTTAAATATGATCACGGCGGTATATATTTCAGTGAGTAACAGTTTTCTTTTTCTTTTTTCGAATTTTTTTCCATTCGGTTTTTCTTTTTTTAATAACGATTTCGAGCGAGGAATGTTGTGTTAAATTTTTTTTTTATATCTGTACGCAAAATATCTACTAGTAAGAGAGTCCGCCGCTTTTTCTACAATAACAAATGTCATCTAGTCGGTACTTTGGAGAAGTCGCTTTGTCATTTTTTTCAAAAGCGCGAAAAAAAAATGTACGCAAACAAGCCATTTGAACGAAATCGATTACGGTCATTTATTGGTAATTTTGAAACTAACAGTTATGGGAACTTGAAATATTCGCCGAACGAGTGACTTTATATTACACTAGGGAAACAAAAAAAAAAAAAAAATGTTCAAAACGTTTCTTACAATTTCGAACCATATATTATAATCAATTATAAACTTTTAGGTATTCAATTCAAAAAAGAGGTAAGTTTTGAATTTAAGGCTTTAAACTTTAATACAATGTCAAACGTACTTTAACTATATTCAAAAAAAAATATTTTAATAAAATATGTATTCTTCTAAGAAAAAAGTTGGTTGTTGAATCGTTCATTTTATTTTTTAAACTAAAATTTATATTATGTTTACGTTTACCGAAATTCTATTGAAACCATTAAATTAAATTAACTGATTACAGTTAAATAAATAATGTTAAATATAATAGTTATTACAGAAAATATATTGTTCAAGCCTTTAATATAGTAATACATTCTTTTATTATTATTATTATTATTATTATTATTATTATTATTATTATTATTATTATTATTATTGAATAACTTAAATTTCAACTGTCGCGTAATGAAGTCCATGATATAAGTATAAATGACAATATACCATATAGCTATACATTAATACAATATACGTTTAAAAAAATCAAAATCGTATACCACCTTTGTGTTTCCACTTTATGTTTCATTTTGAAAAACACTTTTGTTATTATTTGTTACATAACACGAATAGCAATATACATGTATTATGTATATATTATGTACAATAATTCGTACGATCAGACGGTCTTCATTAAGATTTCTTGAAAGATATCAGTAAATTTAGTATCGATTATTGTTTTACAAATATACCTTCTACCTTAATTCAGACCATTGCAAAAAAGAGTTTTTAAGTAATAGCGACTGTAAAAACTCGAACTGTCTTTTGAAGAAAAAAATTTTTTTCTCGGCTTTTGATTCCCCCTCCCCCAAAAAAAACATCAATTTTCGTGATTTATTGACAAACTTTATTTTTTGTTTTATCTCCAAACAAAAAACTTCACCATAAAATACATACAACATAATAATATTATATACATTTATTTTCCAAAAAATATTATAAAAACTCTTCTCCGATGAATATTTCTTGTGTAAATTTTTTTTTAAAAACAATATCATTACAATTCTGATTTATGTTTTAACGCAATGTTTCCTATTTTATGAATGCTTTTTATTTATTTTTTTCATATTGGTGAACAAAAATTCATATAAAGAAATTTATTAAAAATTTATATTGCTGTCGTCCCTGGAAAAAAAATTATGTTAGTTTACTTACTTATTTGGAATTACATTATTTTTCATGTTCGTTCAATATTTGATAAAATATCCCTATTTAATTAGCTAATAATTGAAGTAATCGGGTATTTGATTATTCTTTTATTAGGGCTAGTAAACATTTTAATAAACTGTACTTATTTCATCAAATTATTGCATAGAAAAATCAATCATAAAGAACCAATAGAATTTTTTTAATTCATTTATTTTTAAAACGAAAGAATATAATTTATCGACAAATTACGAATGTTGTATACTCGTTGACTGAATTGACATAGTTTTAAATTTAACGATTTAAATATATATATGAAATTTTTAACATGATTTGAAATAATATTTAAAAAAATATACTTTTTCTTACTCACTACCAACTTATATACTCCACTCGTCTATTATAGTTGACTTCAGATGTTTTAGCTCTTAAATAACTTAATTATTTCATGATATTTTTTTATATCAACACAACCTCGGGATGTGCAAGTTCTATTAGAAACAATTTCCCTGCCCATATAGGAAACATCTAATTTTATTTATACACGTGAATTATTATCATTTTTTAAACAAAATATAAACAATTTTAAAAGACGTAAAATTAAATACAGGTCTTATGGATTGATATACACCTTTTTCGTCATCGCTCATATATAAAGAGACGCAAATGAAATAACAAATGATTACGTTAAACTGAAACTAAAAACTACATATTTTTCAAAGTATTTACATTTTTGTTTGTCTAAATCTTTTAGGAAATAATGACTGGCATTTTTCTAAAAAAAAAAAAATTTGCCAGAAAATACGAAAACCTTATTTACTTCTCTATATGTTGAATATTTTTACACTTGTAATAATTGTCTCATAAAACTTGAATACTTTTAAGACTAAAAATATTAAAGCCCGTGATAAAATTATTTTAAATATTTTAGTGCTAGACTGCTCATTAACATAAATTCCTTTGTATACTATCAGATTGGTTCAATGGTGTTTGTGAATTTGATAAAATATGAAAAAATCAACTGTGTTTTCCAGTACTATATTAATTCCAAAAAATATTCTTGCAGCTCGTTATTAAAATCATCCTTAAACATCATGATAAATAAATTACGGGTTTATACTAGTTGTGGAAATTTATGTATAACACGCTAGATAATATTTTAGTAATATATTACATATGAATTTTGACACCGCCGTGTAGCCGTTTTAGCAGAATATGATTACTGTGAAACTATAAATATTATTAATAATGTACTTAACATACCTTATAGGGTGCTAAATCGTTAACGTAAAATAATATTTATTATCATAAATACATTTTGGATATTTCATTTTCGTACAAAACTATATACGGTGGCACAATAAAAAAAAATTTTTTTAATTATAGTTACTCTAGAATATATGAGTACATAGAGTATTAAAAATGTATATAAATATCATTCACAGACAACGGTATAAATAATATTTTTCATAGATACCGGCATAAATTTGTCTTTTAATAATTACTCATTTGAACGGTGCTTATATATAATTATATTATATTTTTTTCGTTCGGATTGACATAAAATTATCTCGTCTGCTTAAATAAATTAATAATTTTTTTGTCACGTGACAAGTGCCAACAGCTTTTGAGATGTAATATGTTTTGATAATAATGATTATATTACAAGGGTATAGATCATATAACTGTCGACTGATCACAGGATGCCTTAGAAATACACCAATGGACTAGCACAAGAGGATCTCATGATGAGCAATCAGAAGGCAACAAATGTGGCTCAATACTGGGCCAGGGAAAATATATAACCATATTACCATACGGCATATACTATATCATTATTATTATATTTTTGTTGTGTAATTTACGAGTTTATTTCGTATTTTTAAATATATGCTGCCCGATACGAAAAAAAAATTAATATTCCATATTGGACTTCTCTCTAGTCAACGTACGTATTATTCCTTTGAATTAATAACAATATTCAAGTTGATAAATTCTTGTTCATTCAAATGCCTATCGCTAACTTGTATTCAAAACAAGTGTTTTTGAATTTCTCCCAGCGATTGTTGAAGGTTATAAATATTTATTTATTAATGCATTCGTTTATCAACTGATTTCAAAATTTCCTTTAATTGTATCGGAAATAGGCAGATTTTTACGGTGAGCTGACCACAAAACTACTCATAAAACTTCGAATCAATTTTTTTTTTATACGCGGGAGTTTCGACATTCGTTTTATCACGAATTTTTACAAAAATAACACATTTTGTCCGCGAATTATTTTCTTCGTTTTTTGTTTTTTTATTATTATTATCGTGTCGCGCACAAAACAATGTCTACAATGATCAAATCATTTGCGCATAATGTCAGTGAATCATACACTGAAATATTTATTTTTTCTCTGCAGATGTTCCTGTGTGCGTTCATCCACAACGACCGAGTCCATTCGTACGCCGGCGGCAACGGTTACAACAACCAATGGTCGAACCCTGCAGGGGCCGGTACGAATAACGCGGGTCATCAACATCAGCAAGGGTTCGGCGGGTACAACGGCGGTGGCGGCCAGCGGGGCGGTAGTAATAACTTTGGACAAGGTGGCGGCCGTGTTGGCGGATACACGCAGAACAGAGGTGGTCAACAGTGGCAGTCGGGCGGACCGGGCGCCGAGGTCTACAAAACAAACGTTTTCAACGAGCCGGATCGGTACGGTTATGACTACACCATACCCGGAGCTACTGTACACTACTTAATGTACAAAAAACGTGAGTATTGATCGAAATGGATACAGCTATGCGTATAATAGGTATACGCCTCACACATAGGTAAGTTAAAACTACGAAAAACTGAAACTAATATCAAACGTATAATGGGCGGTGTGGTGTACTCGAATTTCACTCGAATCGGATAAAACGTTTTTGGATACACTGAGTGGTGTGTATAGTGGTTCACGACCGTTGCAAGTCCTCTGCGTACTTACGTCACGTGATAGTCCGTGTTGTATCAATGTTTTTTTTTTTTAATTTGCATACATTTTTTTTGATTCCGAAAAAAAAAACCGTCAGCTCAAAAATTTTACGTTATATCATAATAAACGTAGGGAGTGAAATTTTATTCCGTTTTAAACAACAGTATTATTCCAATAATGCCGTAAAAATATAATTGAAAAAGTGCGATCTAATATCGTGTACATTCACATTAATTGCGAATAACGATTAATCGAAATATTTTTTTTTCACTAAATAAAACTGCGATATATGTCAATGGACACAAACGCGTTTTCTTTTTATATTTTTTTTTTATTATTTTTTATAAAAAAAACGTTAACTTCGATGCTATTCGATTTGAAGTCAAGACGGATTCTTATGAGATTTGTAATTTTATGCTCGTTTTTTCCAAAACAATTTTCTCGGCATTTCACAATTACGGTTTTGTTCGTTATTTTAAGACTGTTATTTAAATTTGAATAAAACACTTTTTAAAATTATTTAGAATATATATATACGAGTATATATATATAATATGTATTAGAACGATGCATGAAATTAGTATTCATTGAGTATTTTGAATATTTCACCAAAAGTATTTCAAATACGTTTAAAATATTTATTTATTTTTTTGTTTCGCTTGTTCTAAGTAATACAAATATATAATATAAAGTAGTATTGTATTATTATTTAATCGATTATAAACAGTCATTAATATGTATTGGGGTGGTTTAATAATTTCTTTTTTAATTCACTGCGAAATTATTGATAAAATAACGACTTTACATCGTTTTGAATAGCTACTGCTGCTAATCAACTCATATTTTTTTCTGAATTATTTACTTTTTAAATGTAAGTAATATATTATTATTTTTGTAGGCACTGTCTAAAATATGATTGAGCTTTAAAACATATTTCGAATACTAACCCCCCCGAGCGCACTGCTGTATTTAAAGTTCAATTATTATTAAGTTAAACTGTAAATCATATAAACACGATTATCGACAGGGGAAAGAGAAATCGATGATTCATTTTTACAATATTAATACTTATTAAACATTAATACGGAAATAGATACGAAATCATTGATTGTTTTTCGAATAGGATGAATAAAAACCTCATGAAACCATTCTGCAGACACAAACTCAGCAGTCCAGTTTTTGTGTTCGGAACGACTATTTGGAAAGTTTCCCTATATGCGGAGTGTGTACTAAAATGATATACACAACGTCATCGGTTTATGTTTTATTCATTTATTATCGTTCAAAATACTACCGTTCGTCTTTTATAGATGCGTGTTAAGTTAACGGCTTTCAACATCTCGGAGAAGCATACATTTTATTTGACTCTGATACGTTAAATGTGGTTTAATAACTCTGTAAAACAATTTCACTCCCACCACTGTTATTCGTAAACGATATTCGCCGAAATTTGGCTGGAGTCATATACTACACTCTGTTAAATAAATGATATGTAAAAATTTCGTATAAATAAATAATTTTCGTATAAATAAACTCATACTCCGCGTATAATAATCACAAATTACCTGATTAAATAAACATGCAGGTACATGTCATTTATACTACGATTGGATATGTTAATAAAAAAAAAATTCAATTAATTGATCAAACAAATAATAATAATTACATAATTTTCTACTTTATAAACTAATATTACTTTAAACATATTTTCAGAAGGAAACAGAGGATCCGGAAATTATGGTGGTTCAGTCGATAATGGATGGAACAAATATTAAGTATTTTTAAAATATTCGCAAGCCATTTAAAAAATATACCGAAATTTTATATTATTTTTCTTTTACGCATAATAGTTATAATCGAGCGATTTCTTTTCATTTAGTATTCATTGTTTAACAATACATACATACATATAGTTTTTATTATGCTATCATATATGGGTTGATGCAGTGAATAATTGATATTACATAAGCCGATAATATATAAAATAATCAATTTGTTTAAAAGACATTTATTGACAAAAAGAAAAAAATAATTAATTGTATCCTCCTAAAAGTTGTAATTTTTATTAATATAAATACTTTAGTAATAGTTACTATCTTTTAACGGTTTACACATAAACTATTGTTAATAAACACATGGATTATGGATATTAGTATTATAATGTTTTCTCTGATACATGTTATAAATCAAAAGTTTTGTTAATTTAATCAACAAAATATAATTCAATAAAAATATTACAAATAAATATTTACAATATATTGTAATCTGATAATGAAATAAAATACATTCAGTATTTCACCAAAAAAATATATTTTTTTTATTATTACTTTTGTTTTGTTTATGTTAGTCTTTCTCGAAAATAGTTAAATATGAAATTATTGAAATTTATCTACATAAACTATAAAAACATATTTTTATGGTTTGAATACCGTAAAAAAAAAGGTATTTTTATTCGACAACAATCATAAAACTTATTTTATAACTGCTTATGTTGATACGTTATAATATTTTATATTTAACTCAGCCATAAGTCTATTTTTCTTTCACTAAGTCGTCATGTCAAATATGCTAGTATATTAACTTCAAATAATTCATCAACTTTGACATATAAAACGTCATTTATTTTCAATTGGTTTAATTAATTTTTCTTTTCGACCGCTCTTCATAATATCTGCATATTTACACACTATGCTATAACACTTTACCTTTTTTTCATTAAGTGTTCCTATTTTTAACTCCTTCACTTTTTACGTCTATTTTCACTTTTACGTCTTATTATTGTATTCGCCAGTACTAAACTAAAAATGTGGTCATCCTTCATTTTGTTCTTCACACTATTTTCAATTACTGCATTAAATTTTTACTCTATACATTAATAATATTATTATATTTTTACTAATAAGTTATATGTTATCATTTTCTTTTTAAGCTTTTACAGTCCTTGAAGGACCTTCGCTGTCTTTACTACGTATTTCCATCTATCTCTATCCATGCTGTCTGCTATTGTCACATTCTGTTAAATACAAAAACAAAGGTAATGGTATTTTATATTTCTTTGTAAATATAAAAAAAAATGTCATAATATATTAACAGTAATAACGTAATAATTATTGCATAATTATAACAATGATTGAGGCGTTTATATAGAAAAAAAAATGAATAAATATATATTATAAGATAAAGGTAAATAGTTTCATTATTCAATTGATATAAAAAAAAAAATTATTTGTAAATTTATAATAATTACAATTATTAATATGATAATATACAATATACGAGTAAGTAAATTATTATTTAATTTAAATATTTAAATTAATTTAAAACTAAAAGAGTTACATTAAAAGCCTATAGTTTGTTGTAATATAATAATAATAATAAAAATTAATAATAATAATAAATAATAATAATAATAAATAATAATAATAATAATAATAATATTAATTATATAATGTGCGCGCGTATTCCGTGTATCTGATCGTCGATACCGCGGCGGCGCATTAATGTGTAAAAATATAATTATATTTAAATTTCACTTTAATTGGCGTCAACATTATTATTAATAAATTTAAACTATTGACGACGTTTATACCAATTGTTCGTCGGCTTCCCCGTCGACAAAATTTGCAGGAAATTGACCGCTACGAGAAATATATAAAAAAAATATAACAATTTAAATGTACAAAAATTCAATCGACTGTATTTAACATATATGAACTAAATCAATTACAACGAGTACGTTTAGACTATAGAGAATAGGGGACAAAAATACAATACGGTTTTGACAAACGCATAATTATAAATACATATATACAAAATGTTATGAAGCAAAAAAAAAAAATCTGATCCTCGAGCGTATTGTGTCAACTGGACGACGATTAATTGAATCGAACATCTGCGGGCGGATAATAGCGACACTGACGATTGGTTGGTAGCAAAAAGTGACCCGCGCTGACGAGTAGGACATTGGCACAATCCGGATCAAATAGCATTCGAATAAATTGGACGAAGATCGTCTGTTATCCAACAAAAATAGAAAATTAACTCGCAAAAGGCGCGAGGGCACGCGAACCGTCCACGAACTTTGAAATAAAGGTAGTGTTTTAGGCTAGGTTCACATGGACGCGCGTACAGGCGCGTTAGCACGCCACAAAACACGCGCATGACCGTTCAGATGGCTGCGTGTCACGCGCGTTGTACGGGAATGTTCTAGTCAAATACTATATTACTTAGTACAGTTCAGACTGTCATCAAGACTGGATGCTGTGCGTTTATGGGTCGTTCACCGAAGGATGAGAAGACGCAGACAAATGAGAGAAAGGAAATATTGGGTCCATCCTATTTTAAAAACAAGGCTTTCTTTTAGTATTTACGTCACATTATATCCTAAACTAAGAGAGCACGATGACAAATTTTTCGATTACTTTAGAATGTCCGTTAAATCATTTGCTGACCTATTGGAGATAATTAAAGATTCCTTAGAAGCTGATCAAAATGCAATAAGATATGCATAAGAATGCAATAAGATGTTTTCAATAACTACGGACGAAAATTCGATCTTTCGCACAGAAACGCGCGTGTCAACTGAACGGTCCGATAATAATACATGATATTTGAATCCGCGATCGGCGCGCGTATACGCGCGTCCATGTGAACCCAGCCGGATTGGTAGTGACTGCGCACACCTGCCAACAGTCGGCCGATTATTGCTATCGACAATTTCGCTATAGTCGTTATTATTATATAACTAATATATATTAGTTGTTATGCTGCAATCAGGGCCAGATTATGGTCATAATTTAAGGGGGGCTATTACTTTTATTGAGACCTTTTCATCTAAAACAATTTCCTTTTTTTCTTCTGATTTATTAATTTGTAATAAATATAAATTAAAATAAATATAGCATTGTTTTTAAATAACATTTTATTCTTATATCATATTATACATTTTTCGGCATATGCAATAAAAAAAATATACACATATATTTTTAATCTTATATAATATTATGTTTGAAAAACTAGTTCCTGAGCAAATTTTCTTATAATATTTTCAAATGAAATATTCATAGTCAATTCACACTCTATTGAAAGAATAGATAGAGATGTCAGTCTTGATTCACCCATCATACAACGATATTTATTTTTAATTATTGTTAGTGCAGAAAAAGATCGTTCACTTTCACAGTTAGTAACTGGTATACTTAAAAAAATTCGGATCGCTACATAAATATGTGGAAAAACGCCCGAGAGATTATCTTCAACAATCATTTGTAACATGTTAACCGGGTTTTTTATTAATTTATTATCTTCCTTGACTTTAACCATACCAATGAATTGTTTCAATTCGTCATATAGACTTTCTTCTAGATCACGAGAGTAAACTTTGACTAAATTATTTACGGATTTTTTCAATAAATTATCATAAATCACGTCCAAGCGAGTCAAAAATCCAAAAAGGTTTGTTATATTGTCATAAGCTGAGCTACGTTTTTTTAATTCGGTTTGCAATTTATCAATGATAACAAAAAAAGTGTTAACTCTAAATGTATCTCTACCTTTTAAACTCTCATGACCTGTAGTACCATCCGAATATTTTTGAATAATTTTACGTTTGTTTTTTCCTCCATTAGACCATTCTTTATTAACTGAGAGACTCAATATCTTTGCTTCATCTTCAATTGCGTCAAAATCATTTCTGAGTTCATCAACAAATGTTATCAACGATTGTAGCATACTATTACCAGTAACCATATCAATTTCAATTCTTTGTAAATGAACACTTGTAGCATTGAATCTGCCTAGAACACGTTTCCAAAAAATAGTCATAAAAGCTATTTCTAATTTTATTAACTTTTTCTTAATTGAATTGGCATCATGACGAGTGTCAGCATTTTCATTCATATCTTTAGAAATGTCAGATAACGTATTAAATATCTCATCATAATTACCAGCTAATGCTTCAATAGCATCATTACGACAAGACCACCGTGTACTGGTGAGACTTTTTAAAGTCTTACTACTTTTTTTACTGTTTCTTATTAATACATCCCATCTATGCGTAGAGGCAGCAAAAAACGCATATAATTTTTGAAGAATTGAAAAAAAATTGATTGCTTCTAAACATTCTTTTGCACTGCAATCTCCAACTAAATTTAAAGAATGTGCGACACATGGGACATAAAATGCTAAATCATTTAGATCTTTAATTTGAGCCTGTAGTCCACGATATCTTCCAGACATGTTGGCAGCATTATCATACGTTTGCGCACGACAGTTGGCAATATCGATACCACTTCGTTTGAGAAATTCTAAGACAGTCGTAGCTAGAGCTTCACCAGTATGACTATGAAAAGAGACAAAGCCAAGAAATCTTTCATGTACCGTACCATTCAAACAATAACGTATGATTATCGATAGCTGATCAATATGGGCAAGATCTGGAGTTGAATCAACGACAATACCAAAATACTTAGATTGAGTAATTTCATTGACAATGTGATCAAACACTTTTAAAGACATGATACCAATAAGTTCCTCACAGATGGTTTTTGATATGTAAGACACACTGCCCCTACCTTTGTTACCATAATTTTCTATGTGTGCTTTCAACACAGGATCAAATTTTGCAATCAACTCAAGTATTCCTAAATAATTACCATTATCCGTAACTCCAATCACTTCATGACTACCTCGAAATGCAAGACCTCGTGTCGAAAGAAAACGAATAGCTTCAACAACGCGTTTTAAAATATCGATCCAATAATTTTCTTCTACTTCTAATTGTTTCGTTAACTGTTTATTAATATTTGTTTTATTATTCAAACGATGAAGCCATTTCATCGTGCATACCTGGTGTACAGAACTGTTTTCATGACCACTAATTCTTTCATCGCCCTTTTTCCAATTTGAAAATCCATTTTTTACAAAAGGATTCATTGAACTATTACTATTGAATAACATACAGACAAAACAAAATACGTTCCCTGTTGATTCAGAGTACATCAACCATAATCGTTCGTATTTCTCTCCATTCACCAAAGTTCGTATAAAAAAATTACAAGAAAAATACCTTTTTTGGTTTTTATAATCTCGTAAGGAAGCTGAAAATCCGCTGTTTTTATTTTGGAAATATGCCGGTCCTAATTGTATACATTTTTCTCGGACGGTTTCATTCATTGACGGCCACAATGCAGGATCTTTATTTATTTCCAACTCCGTCAATACTTTCTATTTAGGTACATGATATTTGTTCGCGCCTCACGCAATCTTAAATTTGCCGCCACCGTCGACACCCAACCGTGTCTCAGAGCTCCCTGGACCACGGTTAACCGAGACATCCGGTGGCAACACTGTTATGCTCGATACGTGATAAACGCGCCCGTCGCAGCTCTACGCGCCGTTCTCTTTTTGCTGTTACTAGTAGTCTCCGCTCGTTCGAATGCTCTCGAACTCGCACGTGCCATTTTTACGTACTCTCGTAAAATATTTCGCTCGCTCACCGCCGTTGTGCGCAAACGGCACGGCACGCTCGCCGTCGCGAATATTATATTCGCTGTTTTGCTGCTCCGCCGATGGTCTCGTACGATTGTGTTCTCATCGTGTTCGAGTCACGCTCCGAATCCACTGCGCTCGCTCAGATTGCTCCTCGCTCGGATTGCTCAACGACGCCAGCAGCTCCACGGTGGTGTCTACTATTGTTCCCCCCCTTCCCGATTGTGTAACTAGTGCGAAGCTAGTATTATTATTTGTCTTGCTCATTAACCGTTATTTTGTAATATTTATTCACACGAAGCAATAAACCTTTTATATCTTATATTTATATACGTGTAATATTTGGGTCTCAACCGATTGTCCCGGGTGCGTGCGATTGGCGTCAACTGTCCTCGGAAAAGAACGCCGTCGCCAACATTTGGTAGCAGAGCGTGGTTCAGTCGTTCGAATACACACGGTATATTCGGTGAGTACTTATTTATCTCATATGCGTATATTATTATAGGGTGTGACGGGAAGTGCCAATAACGTGTTTCTTATCGTGGTCACTAATAGTTAGATTTGGCGCGACGCACTTCGTTATCGACACAGGAGCGGATTCAATAGGGGGGCGGAGGGGGCGGCCGCCCCCCCCGTAAGTTGTGTTTTATTTAAAAAAAATAATTTTTATTAAGTTATTAAATTAAAAATAATTAAAATTTAAAGTTAATTATGTTATCTATATAATATAATTGCATGCATGTCGCATGTGTGTAAAGCCGGGTTTACACGTAACAATAAATTCCAGCAATTTATCGTAACGATCGAATTGTTTCGATTTATCGTTGTGTATAAATAGGACATAGTAACGATTTATTGGAATTGGAATTAGATCGGATGATTGATGCCGAGCGGCATCAATTTCTCCAAATCGACGACGATAAATTGTCAATCACATCGTAACGATTTATTGTTACGTGTAAACCCGGCTTAATTGTGTTTACGCACAAATCAATGTAGGAATATAATTCGTTCAAAACTATTCTTGGAATTGGCGATAACGATGATTGACGATGCGATAGCAATATCATGGTGTGGTACGAGGCGATTGTAAAACGGCCGTCTAATTTCTAATGACAAATAAATATATTCTAATAAAAGTTTTCGGGAAATCGCAGCGATAATGAAATTGTTCAATGTTTGCCACTCGTGATTTGAAAATAGCAAGTAGCTATCATTAATGAACATCATCGCGTCGTGTTTATTTCTTAAATATTACAGTTTTGACCATTTACTGAATTATTAATTTATCGGCCATTTATCAAAATTAGAAATATTATTTCAATTAAGTATACGCCTGTATTTAATTGAAATAATATTACTATGTCAAAAAGAAGTGCGGATTTTATGTCAAATTATTTAAAAAAAAATAAAAGTGACATCAATAAGAAAATTCAAAATAATGTAGCAAATAAACCAAGTACAAGTCATCAATCATCATCAAATACTATGTCTGTACATATATCTGCTGATATTGACAATAGTTGTGTCAGAAATGCTGTTGATAGTGTGAAACTGCAACCATGTGAGTTGACCTATGAATTTAATTTTGTACTAGATATAGGACTTGTTTTAAAATCAAAAACTGTTATTACTGATTTGTTAAAAAAAGAACTATTAGAAAACCATTGGAAACCGCCAAATTGTTATAACTATCCTTTTTCTACACATAAAAAAAATGGTTATATTGAAAAAAGATACGTGAAAAAAGAGCATTTAGATAAATATGAATGGCTTGTTTTATCAAAATCAGAAGGAGGTTTATTTTGTATTTACTGTGCAATTTTTAATCATACGAAAACAGGCACAGGGTCAAATAACGTAATGTCTTTAAAATGTCTTGTATCTGACCCTTTAATCAAATTTGCAAAATTGCTTGGGAAAGATGGATACCTCGAAACACACAGTAAAAATATTTATCATAAGAACTCCATTCAAAATGGAAAAGCATTTTTAAATAATTATTACAATCCTCAAAATGAAATAATTAATAAACTTAATACTGCACGTCATCAACAAGTTCTAGAAAATAGAACTAGATTAAAACCTATTATTGACACCTTAGCATTTCTTGGTCGACAGAATATTGCTATTAGGGGACACCGTGATGATGGAAGTTTATTTGATGATTCCGATACTCCGTCGGAAAATAAAGGCAATTTCAGAGAGTTGTTAAATTTCAGAATATCAGCAGGAGACGAAACTTTAAAAAATCATCTTTTAACTACTCAATCTAGAGCAACATATATAAGTAAAACTACACAAAATGAACTTATATTTATCATGGGAAATTTAATTTTGAAAACAGTTTTAGACAGAGTGAAACAATCTATGTGTTATAGCGTTATTTTCGATGAAACAACCGACTTGTCAAAAATTTCTCAACTAGTTACTGTTATTCGGTATGTTTACAAAAATGAAGTATTTGAGGATTTCATTGGTTTTCTAGATTGCCACCAGGATAATTATAATAATACTGTGAGAGAAGTTGAACCAAAATCACCGGTGAATTAATTAGTAAATCAGTTTTAAATATTTTAGATAAATTTGATTTACCTCATGATAAATGTGTTGGAATAGCAACAGACGGCTGTTCAGTAATGTTATCTGAAAAATGTGGAGCTGTAAATTTGTTACGAGTAAAAATGAAAATGCAATAAAATGTTCATGTTATAGCCACGCATTAAATTTGTCAATTATGAAAGGATGTAAAATAAAATTTGTGAGAAACGCTTTTGGTTTGATAAAAGAAGTTATTCATTTTTCAGTTCTTCTGCTAAAAAAAATTTTGTTATGAAAAGAACTTTGAATTTCTCGTTGCACTCTTTATGTGAAACTAGATGGATCGAAAAACATGATTGTATATCACAATTTTCTTCAGACCTAGGTTCAATAATTGATGTTTTAGATGAAATATCAGACTGGGATGATATTGGCACCGCATCTAAGGCCTCTTGTTTATATAAGTCAGTAACTACTCCTGAGTTTCTTTTAATGTTAAATATTGTGTCTGAAATGTTTACAATAACATCACCAATCGCTAAATTATTACAGTCTAAAAGTCAAGATAAATTATCAGCTACGACATTAATTAAATCTGTAATTTCCATTTTGAAAAAGAAACGTTCGAACAGTGATGAATGTTTCAATAAAATATTTGAAACCACAAAAAATCAGCTAGCCAAGTTAGGACTATCAAACATAAAAATGCCTAGATTAACAAGTTTAATGAAAAATAGAGAAAATCCTCAAGTTGAAACAACTGAAATATACGATAAAAGTGAACTTTTATTCCTTTTTTGGATGAATTATTAAATGATTTAGAATCAAGATTTGATGAAGCTTCTATATCAGTATTCGATCTTGATGTGGTCCTACCGAATATAGTTGAGAGAAAAGATATTTTTGACGACAAGAATAAAATTAAAAACAAGATTTTAAACGTAATTAAACAATTTGGTGCCGTAGTATCCAATTATTTAAATGTACCTCGTGATGTATATGAAAAACAAATAACTGGAGAATTAGCCCTTTGGCACGAGTATTGGCTTAACGCGAAACAACTACCAATGACGAATATTGATGCTTTGAAACGTTGTGACTACGACTGTTTTCCTGGAATAAATATTCTGTTAAATATACTTGTGACATTACCAGCTACCACTGCATCAGCAGAACGCAAATTTTCATCTCTGAGGCGGATAAAAACATGGATGAGAACAAGAATTTCGGAAGATCGATTGAATGGTCTGGCTTTATTACATGCTCATCGTGATATAAAAATAAACTCTGAGGAAGTCATTGATGTATTTGCAAAATCTAATAGACGATTAGATTTTATTATTTAGAATTAATTTAGATTTAATGATTAATGATTATGTATGCTTTTTTAAATATTTATAAACAGTATTAGTTTTAAGTTTAATTTTTAAAATGTTTGATTAAAAAGTTGTATTTAACATAATTATTTCGTATATGTTATTTTTAAACACACACACATATTAGACCGATATTTCATTTTCAATGTGAAATATTCGCCCCCCCCCCCGTTATCTCGGGCTGTATCCGCCACTGTATCGACATCGTTGTCGGGTCTGTATACGACCAGTTATTACGCGTTATATATAGACGTACTACCTTGGTTTACATTATCGGGATGCCCATATAATTGTTATCGTTATATTTTTTGAATTTACACGTACGGTCGTCATATCCGATCATATATAATAATATTATCGCGCTCGATATATTATTATTTCGCTCGCTCACTAATACGATCGATAATTAATTTACGTTATTTTATTATTAATTTCTTTGTACACGCTCGTACGCATACTTATCTTATCATGCCTAACGTTGAACGTGCCGTCAGGACAAAACAGCGCGTAGTTATTAAACGCGAGGCAACTTGTAACCGTATTCGTCAGATACATTCCTTATCAACTCGCGCAGCTGCGGACCCCGATTTAATGCGCCAGCTGGTCATTGCCGCGGAAGACTTAGATGGGTTGTGGGACAAGTTCTTGTTGGAAAACGATGCGGTTTTGGAAGCGCTATTAGATTTAGATCAGGTAAACGAATTTTCGCAAGATCTTGAGACATACGAGCTCTTATATACGAAATTAAAACTCAGACGAGTAATCAATGCGAAACTGAAGACGCTGCTTCAGTGTTAGGAGATGCTCGGCGCTCAATGGTGCCTCAAATAGAGATGGAACCGGTTAACGTAACGCCTGCTGAAAGGGTCTGTCGTACTGTGAGCGAACAGTCGTCTGCTCATGATTCCGGTCCCCGTCCGTCTACTTCGCTCCAGTTCAACAACGCCCGGTTACCAGATCTGCCCCTACCAATATTTAATGGAGATTTACATCAGTGGCCAGTGTTCCGTGACAGGTTTATTGCTCTAGTCGACAGTAGGACCAACTTGTCCAAGGTCGAGAAATTTTATTATTTGTTAGGGTGTCTTGAATCGAAGCCGCGCGAGGTGCTGAAGGGTATCACCGTTTCCAATGATACTTACAATTTAGCTTGGTCAGCGTTATCAGATCAGTTCGACAAACCTCGTAAGCTAGCGTCATCTATCGTGGACCAGTTGTTGGCTGTCCCAACCGCTCAAGTTGAATCCCTTCCTGTGCTCAACGGGTTTATATGCGCCTTTGATGAAAAGGTCGCGCTGCTCCATACCTTCGGTATTCCGGATCTAAGCTCCTTTTTGCTATTCTCAATTGCGTCCAAGTGCCTACCTCTGTCTTCACGCAAGTTGTTCGAGGCAGAGAATGCGGATGAGTATCCGTCGTTTGCCGGACTGATAAGATTCGTCAAGGCCCGCATTCAGGTTCTAGATAATGCAGACGCATCACCGTCAATCAATTCAAGCAGATCAGCAGTTCCGGTCAAGAAATCCAGTTATCGACGTATAAACCAGATGGCGTTGGTAGCGACACCCAAACTCGGCTCCAAGGCTCGGCCGGTTAAGTCAAATAAATGTCCGTGCTGCTCAGGCGTCCACCAGCTTATAGACTGCGCTCAGTTCCAAGCAGCTTCAGTGGACCAGCGGTACGAAGTCGTATGTACCCATCGGCTCTGCATGGTGTGTTTTAGCGACTCTCACATGTCGTATGCCTGTCCATCTTCGTGCTCAGCATGTTCACGTCGACATCACGTGCTTCTACATCGTGAATCTAGTTCGACGTCGAAAGCGAAGGTGGGCCCAGCCCCGACCACACTGCTTGGATGTCGCCCCACCCCTGCCGTACTATTAGGTACTGCTCTGGTTCACGTACGGGATATAGGTGGTTCACGTCAGACGGTACGCGCTCTGATCGATTCGGCATCACAAATCAGTGCGGTTACGTCTAATTGTTGCTCGCGACTTGGGTTGCGTCCCTCGCGTTGGACGTTACCGGTGACAGGCTTATCAGGGCTAGCTGTCCTAGATGTGATGGGAGACGTTCAGCTGCAAATACAACCCCGTGGCACTCAAGCTCCACTCATAACAGCTCAAGTTTGGGTGCTGCCTTCGATCACAGGTGATATGCCAGCTCGGCAATTACCTCGTCAAATACGTGCGAAATGTGAACACCTATCGCTTGCTGATCCGCAATTTGATACGCCTGCGCCAGTCGAACTATTGCTTGGTGCGGATGTTTTTCCAGATGTTTGGGAAAATCAAAAGGTGTCATTGGGCCGCGGGTTTCCGGCAGCGTACAGCTCAGTATTCGGTTGGGTCCTGATCGGTCCTATCCATCAGGGTTCCGGTATACGTGCTCAATCTGTGTTAGCAACAAGCACAGCTTCGATGGAGTCTCTCATGGAGAAATTTTGGAGAACTGAAGAACCGGATGCAGCTCCGCTCCAATTCACGGAAGAAGGCCACTGTGAAGTCATATTTCGAACTGAAATGTTTCGTGACCAACAAGGTCGATTCACAGTTCCGCTACCGGTACGCAAGGATAGCTCGATAAAATCCTTTCCGGGAATGCGCCAGGTAGCTCTTAACAGGTTTCATCAATTGGAACGCAAGCTCAATCGAGATCCGAAGCTTAACGCTGAGTATACACAGTTTATGCGGGAATATGAAGAGCTCGGCCATATGTCTCGCGCCGAAGACGCTGGTGATTATTTCATTCCACACCACCCAGTACTCGAGAGTGTTGGAGATGACCTGAAGCTACGCGTAGTCTTTGACGCGTCTGCTCGCTGCCACTCAGGATCATCGCTGAACGACCTCCTCTGTGTCGGCCCGAAGCTCCAACAAGATATTGTTGATGTGTTGACTGGGTTCCGTGTACATCGAGTAGCGTTCACGACTGACATTTGCAAAATGTATCGCCAGATCCGGGTACACCCAAAATATCTTGGATATCAACGTATATTTTGGAGAGCACTTCCGCAAGAACAAATTAAAGAATATACGTTAAATACCGTAACGTACGGAGTAAATTGTGCACCGTATCTCGCTCTTCGTGTACTACGTCATATAGCGGAGAATGACTGCGCAGATGTTCCTGATGTTGGCACAGCGCTACTTCATCAAACGTACATGGACGACATATGCGTGGTTGCTGAGTCATTGGAGACCGCTGAAAGATTGAAGAAAAACTTGATTGAGACGTTGGCCAGATCAGGTCTTTCGCTCAAGAAATGGGCAAGCAACTCCCCGGAGCTATTGGGTGATCTCCCTGCCGAAGATTGTATTGGTGGCTCTCGCGTTCGAGAGAGAGACGAAATACCGGTATTAGGTTTAAGGTGGATGCCAGAAGCTGATTGCTTCACCTACGACGCGTCGACGTTCCAGTTGGTGCTCTCCAAACGCGGGATCCTATCCATGATCGCTCGGATTTTTGACCCGCTAGGTTTTTTAGCACCAACAATTTTCTACGCTAAATGTATTATGCAGCGCTTGTGGCATGCGAAAGTATCGTGGGACGACCAACTGCCGTCGGACATCATGCAAGAATGGTATCAGTTCTACACCGCGTCCGGGTGGCTAGCATCGGTCCGTGTTCCGCGACATGTTGGTGGCTCATCTCAATGTCTGTATCATCTGTGTGGCTTTTGCGACGCCTCTGAATCCGGCTATGCTGCGGTAGTCTATCTTCGGGTGACAGACCCAGATCAAACTGTCAAATTGTACCTGCTTGGTACGAAGACGAAATTAGCTCCGATGAAAAGGCCTACTATTCCGCGGTTGGAACTATGTGGCGCTGGACTGCTCGCGCAATGGATAGCTCGCATGAAACGTATTCTGGAAACTCACCTGAAGATTGTCAGCGTGTTTGCTTGGTCAGATTCGACTATTGTTCTGTCATGGTTATCGACACCTCACACGGCGTTCAAACAGTTTGTGTCCAACCGAGTCCATCAGATCCAAACCACTCTACCTGAATGCCGATGGGCTCATGTTCGGACCGAAGACAATCCGGCTGACTGCGCCTCTCGAGGATTGAAACCGTTTGAATTGTTGAAACATCAGTTATATTGGACTGGACCATCTTTCTTGAAGTCTCCAATCGAGAGTTGGGTTTGCAACATATCACCTATGCCAATTGATCAGTTGCCAGAGGTTCAACCAGTCTCACTCGTTCTTGTTAACACAAGCCCAGATCAGGAATGGTACGATAGGTTCTCATCGTACGATAGAATGCTGCGTGTGGTCGCGCGTATGCTCCGATTTATTGCTAAGTGCCGACGACAAACCATTGAGCAAGATTTTCTTACTCGCAAGGAACTAGACAGTGCTCTCTTCTCGGTCGTGCGATGGGCTCAGAAAATCTATTTCACTCATGTCTACAAGGCTATATCGTCAGGTCAAACCGTAAAACCTAAACCGTTGGCTCGTCTGTGCCCGTTTATTGATGACATCGGAGTTATTCGTGTGGGAGGACGTCTACGTCATGCCAGATGCTCTGAAGACCGAAAACACCCAATTTTGATCCCGAAAGAATCCCACGTTGCCAAGCTCATTGCTCGTCATTGGCATCAACTAGCTAGTCATGCTAGGCTCAGATTGCTCGTATCACTGATTCATCGACGTTTCTGGATTCCGGGTGTTCGTAATCTTGTTTATAGGACGATTGCTTCATGTACCGTCTGCTCGAAGCTAGCTGCAATCAATCCGCAACCGATCATGGCCGACCTCCCAGCGTTTCGAGTTCAGGAGTCTCGCGCATTTTCCGTCGTCGGTGTAGATTACGCCGGACCGTTAACTATGAAGGAAACCAGTCTCCGAAAAGCTCGTTTAAATAAGGTTTACATCGCACTTTTCATCTGTCTATGCACCAAAGCTGTCCACCTTGAAGTAGTCTCAAGCCTGTCTACCGATGCTTTCCTTGCAGCATTGGATCGATTTGTTGCAAGACGTGGCCTGCCAACGTCTATATATTCGGATTGGGACAAACTTTGTGGGTGCGGCAAGACAGCTGAGGAAGATGATCAACCACCCAGACAACCATGAACAATTGTCGAGTCATGTCGCCTGCTCGTGGCACTTCAACCCCCCGAGTGCTCCCCACTTTGGCGGAATTTGGAAGCTGCGGTCAAATCCACCAAGTCATTGCTGATCAGGAGTATGGGCTCTCAGAATTGGACGTTGGAAGAACTTTCGACTATACTATGCCGCGTGGAAGCTGCTCTGAACTCCAGACCTCTTGTTCCACTGTCGTCTGATCCGAATGATCTTGATTGTTTAACACCTGGTCATTTTCTCATTGGCCAACCGCTGCTCTCCGTTCCAGAAGGCGACGTTACGGTCGCTCCTGTGAGTCTGCGCAATCGTTGGAAGCTGCTCCAACAAGTATTCCAGTCTTTTTGGCGACGCTGGTCGCAGGAATATCTGAACACTCTTCAAGCTCGTGGACGATGGTCAGATACCCAGGATAATGTTAAGCTCGGCGCTATGGTGGTTATTAAGGACCCGTTACTTCCCCCACTATCGTGGCGTTTAGGACGCGTTGTAGAATTGTTACCTGGCTCAGACGGGACAGTGCGCGTTGTAAGGGTACTCACGGCTCTTGGCATCTTGATTCGACCTGTGGTCAAGATTGTTGTATTACCAATCGAATAAGATTTGGGCCCCATCACACCTTATGTGTATATATGTATGTGTGATTTATATTTAGCTCGATCAATCTGCTCCTTATGTTGGGGAACTCGTCCGTGGTTCGGGACGACCGGATTGACCACCTGACAGCCTAGTAATATGAACCTTTTGTATTTCCTTTTTTTTTGTATAACGTTATTCTGTTTTATTTCATTTTGCTCTGTATATTCATATGTATTATTTAAGTTTGTTATGTGTTATTGACAAACCCATTGTATACGCTTATGTATGATTATTTGGTAGATATTAAGGTTAATATGATTTTACTTATTGTTCTTTATTTCTATGAGCGCCATCAAAATTATTGTTCCCCCCTCTCCCTGTCACCGCTCGGGTGGAGCTGCGCGAAACTGCTAACGCGAACTGCTTAACCTCCACAAACATCGATGATCTCGCAACACTGGACGCTCACTTGATTGTAAGCTTCCCGACTGGAACTTCCAAGGGGGAGTATGTTCGCGCCTCACGCAATCTTAAATTTGCCGCCACCGTCGACACCCAACCGTGTCTCAGAGCTCCCTGGACCACGGTTAACCGAGACATACGGTGGCAACACTGTTATGCTCGATACGTGATAAACGCGCCCGTCGCAGCTCTACGCGCCGTTCTCTTTTTGC
The DNA here is from genome assembly GCA_032441825.1 of Chaetogeoica ovagalla. Taxonomy (NCBI): domain Eukaryota; kingdom Metazoa; phylum Arthropoda; class Insecta; order Hemiptera; family Aphididae; genus Chaetogeoica; species Chaetogeoica ovagalla. Next base: position 13,777,768 of record CM063723.1, on the reverse strand, counting down.
TGTTACCAGTAGTCTCCGCTCGTTCGAATGCTCTCGAACTCGCACGTGCCATTTTACGTACTCTCGTAAAATATTTCGCTCGCTCACCGCCGTTGTGCGCAAACGGCACGGCACGCTCGCCGTCGCGAATATTATATTCGCTGTTTTGCTGCTCCGCCGATGGTCTCGTACGATTGTGTTCTCATCGTGTTCGAGTCACGCTCCGAATCCACTGCGCTCGCTCAGATTGCTCCTCGCTCAGATTGCTCCTCGCTCGGATTGCTCAACGACGCCAGCAGCTCCACGGTGGTGTCTACTATTGTTCCCCTCCTTCCCGATTGTGTAACTAGTGCGAAGCTAGTATTATTATTTGTCTTGCTCATTAACCGTTATTTTGTAATATTTATTCACACGAAGCAATAAACCTTTTATATCTTATATTTATATACGTGTAATATTTGGGTCTCAACCGATTGTCCCGGGTGCGTGCGATTGGCGTCAACTGTCCTCGGAAAAGAACGCCGTCGCCAACAATATTAAATAGTATTAATATTTAAAATAAATATTTTAATTTAATTATGTTAAATTTACTTTATCAGTGTTTGTATCAATTTCGCCGACGGTTATTTTCATTTTTGGCTCAAATGCAGGATCTTTATTTATTTCCAACTCCGTCAATACTTTCTATTTAAGTACATGATATTAAATAGTATTAATATTTAAAAAAAATATTTTAATTTAATTATGTTAAATTTACTTTATCAGTGTTTGTATCAATTTCGCCGACGGTTTTTTTCATTTTTGGCTCAAATGCAGGATCTTTATTTATTTCCAACTCCGTCAATACTTTCTATTTAAGTACATGATATTAAATAATATTAATATTTAAAATAAATATTTTAATTTAATTATGTTAAATTTACTTTATCAGTGTTTGTATTAATTTCGCCGACGGTTTTTTTCATTTTTGGCTCAAATGCAGGATTTTCAATTGGTTGAAAGAAATTTGACAATTTAGGAATTTTGGCTTCGTACTCATTTCTAATTTTCAGGGCTCTTCGTTTTGAAGCACCAGATTCATGTTTTCGGAAAGACATGATCATTAAATCACACTTGATAGATAAATTCAATAAATATATAACGTTTTAAAAGGAGCTTTAAATATTATATGATAATAAAGTAATAAACAATCGGAAATCTCAAGCTAGCGTCTGCGGTCTAAGCTAACATAATCAGTACTGCACCTGCGGGCTGCAAAAGTACGTGTTTGTCGTTCATCGAACGTGTAATGTACTAGGTTTAAAAATAGATTTAACCGATTATATTTATCGCGTTGACGGATCGGCCGGAAACACGTTCGATAACGATGATAACCAGTTGCAAGAAGCGACGACCATTATACCTATAATTGGGTCTTGTGTGTCGGTAATGAAGTATCCAAGTCCATAGTCCATTTTCATATGACATCAATTTAAAATTTTTAAGTTATAATGTTTTGAAAAAAAATGAGTTGACACACTGTGGCCCCTTTCAACTTGCGGCCCGGGGCTATAGCCCCCCCTAGCTCCCCCCCCTTGATCCAGCCCTGGCTGCTATAGAAGAAAGTGGTCGCGTGAAAATTAACGACAAAATGTTGTCCAGAATTATTGTTTTAATACAACAGAGAAGGATTAAGAAAAGAAAAGAAACCGAGCATTTTTGGTACATCCTATGTACACTGATAGATTATTGCAAGGAAAGTTCTATACAATGCATTCAAAATTACTACATTTTTTGACTATTGCCGAATGTGCATAAATAGCTTTAATGAACTGTTTCGCAGACTTCCTCCCACAATTTTTTCTTTACGTTGATATCAGAGTACTCTTTTAAATTTTTTTTATAGAGCGCGGGTCTTTTTTCGATTTCATCTATTACATTTTCAATAGATGATTCAATAAGCAGCGACATCTTCCAGCAGCAATAACTTCCCGTGTCGAGTACCTTCTATCGGTCGAATCGGTCGACTAATTAATCGGCACGTGTGCGGACGATGGGAGAGCGTCATACTGGTTAAGCAGTCGGCCGATAGTTCGCCGACCGTTTAGTTTGAAGGCAATCATGCAGCCCATCAAACTTATTAATCGGCCGATACCGAATCGTTATAATGTGTGCTCTTACATTAACCTTCATACAATTTAAAAGCCGACTGAACTATCGGCCGATAAAAAATCTGTAGTTTGTGGTCTCTCTTAGAGAGTTTAAATGTTTAATAATTCAGCAAGCAATAAAGCAATAATATTCTTATTAGAAAATATTAATGACCGCTATAGGACGTTTGTAGTCATCACTTCCTGAACGCATATTTTTTTCGTTTAAAAACAGTAAAAACATTTTTAACGAATATCTACGAAGAACGTATGTATATTATTCACTCTTTATTTATTACGGAATGTATGCTTTGTACGTAATAATTGATTTGAATATTAAATATTATTTCAATTTCAGAGCAGGTTGAATAATAATGAATAATGATGAGCTTGCAATCATATCTAACATTAATGTAAAAAGTAATCGACAGAAAAAAAATCTAGAAAACTAAAATTTATTTTGTGAATGTCAATGTATGAAAATGAAAGGTCTATGTACGTGTACTGAGTACTTATATTAAAAAATGAAAGTACCAATTACTTTAAATTAAATACCAATAACATTTCGAGTGGATGGAGAAATTTTTTTTTAGTCATCTCCGCACCACCCTAAACAAGGTGCACTGAATTCAAATTTTAATCATTTTTTGTTTTTCATATATATCGAAACCGTAAGAATAGATGAGAAAAAAAATCTTACCCACATTGCCGTTTCATTATAAATATTTCTTATTATACGCCGCCATAGAAGTTATACAGGCTGCTTCTTTTAACTAATTGACCATAAATTAATTATTGTATACCTATTATAATAAACAATGTGGCGTATGGAATCCGTGTGATGATTAAAATATAATCTTCGCCGTTTATAATATTTCAAATATAAATTATCGAGCAGACGAAAATTCACTGCCGACTCATTTCATCAATATAGTTTCCTTTACCTATACAAAAAATTTAGTTTTAATCAATAATTTTAAAGATAAATCACGTACGAATTTCTTAAAATTAGTGAATTATATGCTATTAAAATTCGAGTTTAACAAAATATTCACTAACACGTAAAACATAAATACGTAAATATGCAAAATACGAAGAAAAAAATTCTCTAGCCCAATTTATAAGTGATCTTTGGTTTGATTATAAATAAGTTAATTTTTTTAATATAGAGAAGACATGAGGAAAAGTTCTTAAATTGTTATAGTGACGATAAGAAAAAATATATTTTTTACTTAACATATATTATCTCCAAAAATAAATGAATGCAGACATTATTGTTTTAAATATTTACACTATAAATAATGTTGATTTTGTTTTGCATTGCAATTTATTTTCGCGATCGATTTCAGACGACGGTCCCGGTTTATCTTCATCAATTAATAGCTCGAAATTTTCCATTTCTTCTTGCGATGGACATTTGTCCCAATGTATATCTGGAACTCCAGTTGGTGGTAAAATCACGCTTAAAATATTTTCAATTAATTTATCCTTCAAATTGTGGTCATCGGCTGTAGTGCATTCTAGCGAAGGAGACGCGTTCACTTCAATTAGCCATGGTTTTAAATTATCATCAATTATAATATCATATCCATAACATTCAAAACAGTGTCTATCATTAATCATTATGTTATTAACTGATTTTAATGAATGCACAATCAACCAATTTATGTTCTTGAAAAGAACTTTAGTTTCTCTTTTTCCTCTTGTATTTTCCAAAATTAGTTTCAGTTTTTGAATACTTAATTTACCGCCATGTAAACTATCGTAATTTTTGCTTTTCTTTTGTAAAGAAACGTTTGTTAAATGCATCGTTAAGTTTTTTAGGTCTCCGACATTTGTGTTGTATTGCACCGTAGAAAAACGACAAAACCCTAATTTGAACAGGTACGCTTTCAACGGACGAAAAGACGTGACCAAAACATACATACGTAAATCAAACTTTGTACCATTGATCAGTAATGGATTATCAATATATTTAGATATTACGTAACGTGGCTTTTTAACGGTCAATCTGTTGAAATTATTATTCTTTTTTGCGTAAAGTTTCTTCAATTTCGATAGTTCATTGATAAGGAATATTCCCTTTCCTTGAGATTTTGCAACCGGTTTCACAATCCATATACTAGGACCAACTTTCCGATATTCGTTTACAAACAATTCATAATCCGCCGGTAACACAAACGTATTTGGAATAAAATCCAAATATAAGTATTTTCCATCCAAACGTTTAGCTGCTAATGGGTTTTTTTTTTTTTCAAGCTCTCGTCGGTAACGTTTGACATTTTTGATCAACATATCTTTACGTGTGAGTTCATAATAACTGGGAAAATGATTGATCATTTGATTACTGCACATTCGAAAACCATTATCAATATTGAACAGAATACGACACGTCTGTATACTGGCCCAATATATGTTCCATTTATCGTGCGGGCCAACATGTAACCAGCCACGTTTCTCAAAATTCGTCAGTACAACTGACCTTTCGATGTCTAAACAATATTTTATTACTTTATTTTGCTTCACGAGACGGTTCCGTTCCACAACCGTCCAATTGTTCTCGTTTACCGCACTGTCGTCCGTCCGCGTGCCGGACGCACTGTTATCCGCGTGATGCCGCGAATCGCTTTTTTCCGCGGCGTTCGGCCCGTCATCCGAATCCTTCGCGGCTTTCCGACAGCTCTGCGACGACACGATTTGCGCAGATTCATTTTTCGTCGTTTTTAACTTGTCGACGTTAAATTTCGTTGTTTTCGTGTCGACTTTCGTCTTTGGCCGACGATCGAGTTCCGAAGAAGGTCGCGCGTTGTTCGCCGTCGACAAATTCCCGCTCATCACTTGTCTTTGACCACTACTTTTCTCTTGCACTGTTGACGCCACCGTTGTAAGACTGTTTTGGTTTTCGGGACGGTTCGGTTCGACGACCGTAGACACGTTCTCGTTTACCGGACGGGCGTCTGTCGACCCGTTACTGTTATCCGTGTGGTAATGCAGTGATCGTCGTTGTAGTAGATCGCTTTTCTTTGCGACGCTCGGCCCGTCACTCGAGTCCGCGACAGTTTTACAACGGTTTTGCGAAGACGCGGTTTTCACAGTATCACTGTTTTTCGTTCTCAATGAACCGTCGACGTCAAGTTTCGCACTTTTCGTGTCGACTTTCGTCTTTGGCCGACGATCGAGTTCCGAAGAAGGTCGCGCGTTGTTCGCCGTCGACAAATTCCCGCTCATCACTTGTCTTTGACCACTACTTTTCTCTTGCACTGTTGACGCCACCGTTGTAAGACTGTTTTGGTTTTCGGGACGGTTCGGTTCGACGACCGTAGACACGTTCTCGTTTACCGGACGGGCGTCTGTCGACCCGTTACTGTTATCCGTGTGGTAATGCAGTGATCGTCGTTGTAGTAGATCGCTTTTCTTTGCGACGCTCGGCCCGTCACTCGAGTCCGCGACAGTTTTACAACGGTTTTGCGAAGACGCGGTTTTCACAGTATCACTGTTTTTCGTTCTCAATGAACCGTCGACGTCAAGTTTCGCACTTTTCGTGTCGACTTTCGTCTTTGGCCGACGATCGAGTTCCGAAGAAGGTCGCGCGTTGTTCGCCGTCGACAAATTCCCGCTCATCACTTGTCTTTGACCACTACTTTTCTCTTGCACTGTTGACGCCACCGCTGTAAGACTGTTTTGGGGACGGTGCGGTTCGACGACCGTAGACACGTTCTCGTTTACCGGACGGGCGTCTGTCGACCCGTCACTGTTATCCGTGTGGTAATGCAGTGATCGTCGTTGTAGTAGATCGCTTTTCTTTGCGACGCTCGGCCCGTCACTCGAGTCCGCGACAGTTTTACAACGGTTTTGCGAAGACGCGGTTTTCACAGTATCACTGTTTTTCGTTCTCAATGAACCGTCGACGTCAAGTTTCGCACTTTTCGTGTCGACTTTCGTCTTTGGCCGACGATCGAGTTCCGAAGAAGGTCGCGCGTTGTTCGCCGTCGACAAATTCCCGCTCATCACTTGTCTTTGACCACTACTTTTCTCTTGCACTGTTGACGCCACCGCTGTAAGACTGTTTTGGTTTTCGGGACGGTTCGGTTCGACGACCGTAGACACGTTCTCGTTTACCGGACGGGCGTCTGTCGACCCGTCACTGTTATCCGTGTGGTAATGCAGTGATCGTCGTTGTAGTAGATCGCTTTTCTTTGCGACGCTCGGCCCGTCACTCGAGTCCGCGACAGTTTTACAACGGTTTTGCGAAGACGCGGTTTTCACAGTATCACTGTTTTTCGTTCTCAATGAACCGTCGACGTCAAGTTTCGCACTTTTCGTGTCGACTTTCGTCTTTGGCCGACGATCGAGTTCCGAAGAAGGTCGCGCGTTGTTCGCCGTCGACAAATTATCGCACATCACTTGTCTTTGACCACTACTTTTCTCTTGCACTGTTGACGCCACCGCTGTAAGACTGTTTTGGTTTTCGGGACGGTTCGGTTCGACGACCGTAGACACGTTCTCGTTTACCGGACGGGCGTCTGTCGACCCGTCACTGTTATCCGTGTGGTAATGCAGTGATCGTCGTTGTAGTAGATCGCTTTTCTTTGCGACGCTCGGCCCGTCACTCGAGTCCGCGACAGTTTTACAACGGTTTTGCGAAGACGCGGTTTTCACAGTATCACTGTTTTTCGTTCTCAATGAACCGTCGACGTCAAGTTTCGCACTTTTCGTGTCGACTTTCGTCTTTGGCCGACGATCGAGTTCCGAAGAAGGTCGCGCGTTGTTCGCCGTCGACAAATTATCGCACATCACTTGTCTTTGACCACTACTTTTCTCTTGCACTGTTGACGCCACCGCTGTAAGACTGTTTTGGTTTTCGGGACGGTTCGGTTCGACGACCGTAGACACGTTCTCGTTTACCGGACGGGCGTCTGTCGACCCGTCACTGTTATCCGTGTGGTAATGCAGTGATCGTCGTTGCAGTAGATCGCTTTTCTTTGCGACGCTCGGCCCGTCACTCGAGTCTGCGACAGTTTTACAACGGTTTTGCGAAGACGCGGTTTTCACAGTATCACTGTTTTTCGTTCTCAATGAACCGTCGACGTCAAGTTTCGCACTTTTCGTGTCGACTTTCGTCTTTGGCCGACGATCGAGTTCCGAAGAAGGTCGCGCGTTGTTCGCCGTCGACAAATTATCGCACATCACTTGTCTTTGACCACTACTTTTCTCTTGCACTGTTGACGCCACCGCTGTAAGACTGTTTTGGTTTTCGGGACGGTTCGGTTCGACGACCGTAGACACGTTCTCGTTTACCGGACGGGCGTCTGTCGACCCGTCACTGTTATCCGTGTGGTAATGCAGTGATCGTCGTTGTAGTAGATCGCTTTTCTTTGCGACGCTCGGCCCGTCACTCGAGTCCGCGACAGTTTTACAACGGTTTTGCGAAGACGCGGTTTTCACAGTATCACTGTTTTTCGTTCTCAATGAACCGTCGACGTCAAGTTTCGCACTTTTCGTGTCGACTTTCGTCTTTGGCCGACGATCGAGTTCCGAAGAAGGTCGCGCGTTGTTCGCCGTCGACAAATTATCGCACATCACTTGTCTTTGACCACTACTTTTCTCTTGCACTGTTGACGCCACCGCTGTAAGACTGTTTTGGTTTTCGGGACGGTTCGGTTCGACGACCGTAGACACGTTCTCGTTTACCGGACGGGCGTCTGTCGACCCGTCACTGTTATCCGTGTGGTAATGCAGTGATCGTCGTTGTAGTAGATCGCTTTTCTTTGCGACGCTCGGCCCGTCACTCGAGTCCGCGACAGTTTTACAACGGTTTTGCGAAGACGCGGTTTTCACAGTATCACTGTTTTTCGTTCTCAATGAACCGTCGACGTCAAGTTTCGCACTTTTCGTGTCGACTTTCGTCTTTGGCCGACGATCGAGTTCCGAAGAAGGTCGCGCGTTGTTCGCCGTCGACAAATTCCCGCTCATCACTTGTCTTTGACCACTACTTTTCTCTTGCACTGTTGACGCCACCGCTGTAAGACTGTTTTGGTTTTCGGGACGGTTCGGTTCGACGACCGTAGACACGTTCTCGTTTACCGGACGGGCGTCTGTCGACCCGTCACTGTTATCCGTGTGGTAATGCAGTGATCGTCGTTGTAGTAGATCGCTTTTCTTTGCGACGCTCGGCCCGTCACTCGAGTCCGCAACAGCTTTACAACGGTTTTGCGAAGACGCGGTTTTCACAGTATCACTGTTTTTCGTTCTCAATGAACCGTCGACGTCAAGTTTCGCACTTTTCGTGTCGACTTCTCTCTTTGTTCGTTGATCGAGTGCCGATGAAAGCCGTGGTCTGTTCACCGTCAACGAGCGCACGCTCACCGCTCGACGAAAACTTTTCTCGTGCACATTCGCCACCGACGTAAAATCGTTTTGATTTACGCGTTCGACGACTGTCGACTCGCTCTTATTTACCGGACGGACGTTCGGTCGCGCGCCGAACGCTTTCGCTCGAGCACCGATCTCTGATCGCGTATTTTTTTCCGTTACCGCGTTCGGCGCAATACAGACATCCAACGCAGACATTGCGTCTCCCGGACGGCTGTTCTGCAATGCGGTTACCGCCGAATGACTTTTCAGTTTCCGACCTTCGGCCTTCCTGTCCGTTTTCGTCGTGGATCGCGGCACGTCCGGTGCACGAACCGCTCCGATCGACGCTTTATCGTCCGTTTCGGCGCGTTTCGGCGCGTCCTTTTGGGTCGCGACCGTCGCGGAAACGTCGTTTACGTTATTTCCGCTCGTCGTTTCATTTGCGTCCGATTTACGTTTCTTAAAGCACAAAATCCGTAGGATAGCAGACACTTTTCTTCTCAACCACGATTTCTTCTTAGGCTTGCATTCACTGTTCGGCGCCTGTGATGAAGACATGTTCATAAAACGTTACTTGTCGCAAAAATCAGACAAAATTAGCCCTATAAACGTATTATATCTTATATAATGAACGTTAATTACTGATATAATAATATTATGTACAATTTTATATATTGACACTAATAAATTCTATTCGAGTACTTTGTTTTATTTTCGCGTACACTGTGGTTGCTACGTAACACACTTAATAAGTTATGTATTTTTTTATCACCCAGAATATATATTGAATATTGTTTTGACGTGAGTATATTATTTATTTGTTTACTATTAAAAGAAAGCGCGAAGTTCGCGGATTACTATTATAATCAAAAATACAAATCTCGTGTTTAAATCATAGAACTCCGATGAAAAATTAGTAGTGAGAGTTATTTTATATGTTTGAAACCGTCAAATTTCACAGGACACAATATAATATATATATTTTGATTGTGATACTGATTTATATGCACTTATAAATTGATTTTTTATCGAAATACTTATGTCCTATTTGTATAATGTTACCCGTTTTTTTTCAACGTATATGTGTGCATTAATTTGTCGAAAAAATTATAATACGCGTGCGTTTACGGGGCAAATTAATATTTAAAATAACTTTAACCGCGTATATTTACGCGCAATAATCGTAATCGACAACATAACTGTATTCTTATGTAATGTTAATATTGCGATAGAAATATTATTTTCTTAATAGTTACGTTTAAATATTATAATAGAAGAAAAAACTCATTGATTATCACCGGAATACAAAGTTCTCGTCTCCAAAACATATATAGATTTTTTTAAATATTTTTTTCTGAACACACGACATTCCAACAACAAATAACATTATGAAATTCATCGCATTCAACAGCCAATATACCCTGTAGTGCAATCATATTTCTATAATCATTGTGAGCAATATAATCGTATACATTAATCAAAATTTAATGCGTTTAATAAAATAATAATATTATAGGCACGTTATATGGATAAATATTTATGATTAATGCTTGTATAATACATGTATTGGTATACCAACATATACGAGTGTATGAACCAAATTGTCAAGAGACGCTGCGATAAAAAAAAAAATTCGACGATAAATGATAAAGTGCAATGATAAAAACGGCAATTTTTCTTTCTTTTATCTCTTTTTAAGAAATAAAAACGACATGATTAGAATCTAAGGCCGAGAATCGGGAGGATCGCCCTTGATGCTGAACCTACTGAAACATCCGACTTGTCGGAATATTAATTATTGGCAGTGTGCAGGGCGAATTTATATATATATTAGTTTATTTTTCGCCATTTTATTTAAATATTTGATTCGCTATATTACAAGCTCACGATTACAGTACTTTTCAGTACCATAAAATCCGAGCTCTATAACTGATAATTTTTATTATTATTAAAAATTTCTGTTTCCAAATGTGCACGGCATAATATAATACACTGCAGTAATTCGCGGTATACGTAGTAGGTACACAATATGAAAACGTTGCTTGGAACTGACGTTTTTTCCGTAACACGCCGTATGCCGCGATTTCGTCGTTGTGTTAATGTTTTGTCAGTTTTGACAGTGAAACAAACAAAATGGAAAGTTCGAAAGAATTATCTTAAACCGCACGCCGCGTAATCCGTCAATATTTGTATATTTACGAACGCAGCGGCATAAGGTGGACAAATTCTAAGAGGTTGCAAAAATTATAACCATTATGACCATTGAACTCTATATAATAACATACGTGTATATCATATAAAGCTCAATGATTGGAAATTTATATAATTATATAAATATAACTACGAAAAAAAAACACGTAATAAAATTAATAAAATTATCAAACAACGTACAACGACGCGATATATGCAATTAAAAAAAGTCATGATATTCAACCAATCATAGTTTTCAAAATGAACACTATCCTTAAATATTTGTAACCAATAAAATGTTACTAATACATTTAACTATGTGTAATTCAAAGGGATTTTGAACTCCAAATGTTTCCATTTTTAGATAGAAAAATTATTTTTTTTATGATTTTTAAGAACAATTTAAAAAAATAAAATAAGCAAAATTGAATTGGTAAAATTAACACATGTGTTATTAATACTACTATAAGTATTTCTTTAAAAAATATAATGTTTTTTATAGATATAATAATATTTCGATTGTAATAGGCACGCTGGTGAAACGCTATTAAATGCCGAATATTAACTATTTTTACTCGCCCGTAAAAACAAATTATAATAAATTCGTTTTTCCATCATAAATGGTCTTTTGTACGAAATATTATAAAACGCTTTAGCACGTTAAATTCATTGTAAATAAATGTTTGTCATTAAATAACAAAATATTATACATGAAACGTTAAAAATAATTTTTGATGATACTCGTATATAATTATAGTATCATTCACAAATTCTTTATAAATTATAAATCTATTAAATTTTTATATTTTTTAATTATTAAGCAAAAGAAAAAAAACACAACAGTTCTTAGTCTTATTGTCGAAATCGGTACCTAATAAATTAACATTTTTTATTAGAATAATTATTAAATTTCTCATTATATGACATAATACTCGTAATCTTTGGCTTAATTGTATATTCACATTTACATTTATATATATATATATATACACATTTTTATTTACGGGTAATAAATTAGAGTTTTTATTTTTATTTCTACTTCTTATTACATATTCACATATAGTTTATCATCCTTTATTTATTACAATTTTTTTTTCACTATTTTATTATGATACATTGTAATTTATTGTCTAAGTAAGAAAGTTATGTCGGAACTTCGTTCTTTATTCATATTTTTTTTTTTTTTTTTTGTTATTTAATTCAATCCTGTACCACGTTTCTATGCGCATTGCTCGCGGGAAGAGAAAAGGATTTGCGGGCGCGGAAACCAAGCAGAAAATTAGTGTTTATGATTCAGGAACCTTGAATTTATTATAAAGAATATAAATATCGTCATGGACAAATTATGACAATAATTTTGGGATTTCTTTTGGATTTTGATGACGACGATAAGGTGAGAAATCTATAGGTATAAATAGCTAAAAACGCGACGGCACGCTCATGGTTAGTTTTCGATATCTTAAAATGTGTAGATTTTAATTTTTGGAACTAGTCGCTTCTACAGAAATAATTATATTTATAAAATATTCTATGTTTGAAAATTAATAATTACACAATAACGTTTAGAAATGTAAAAAAAAAATCCAAACAATTTTTTATTAAAATATATATATATATATATCGTAATAAACAATTACGTTACGGAACAAAGTACAATTACGTTCAAACGAAATTAACAGTTTATTAGAAAAAATTCAGCGATCCAAAATTCGATAGTCCCAAGTGATCGTAACCGTAACGTCCGCCATAATTCCAAAGATCACCGTTGAAATTGCCGTACAATTTAGAAAACCCGTATTTGGGTATCCTAAACCAGTGTCCGTATTTCCCGATGTAACCGAGACCGTATCCAATGCAGGGAATGTCCAAATCTATGTCTAGATCCAAGTCGGTGTCAATGTCGAAATCTATATCGGTATCTAGATCGTCGTCCAAATCGAAGTCTATGGGTAATTCAATTGAAGAGAGGAACAACGGGGTGTACGAACGATATCCCGCAGCGTATTTCGGAAAGAACAACGGTGAACGGCCGGCATCGGAATAACTGTAACTGTAACTGTAACCCGGTCCGTTGACCGATTGCCGGCTACTGTAACTGTGACTGCTTTCGTCTGTAACGGGGGACATTTAAAATATAAATTAATATAATTTTGCGAGTAAAAACTAATTACGAAATATAACAAGCGCACGAGTACGTGATTTTTTTTTCTCGCGGACAACAACTCGGCGCGCAGAATAATAATAATAATAATAATTGTTTTTTTTTTTTTTAATATAATTTCAAACGTACTCCGCGGAATTCAAAAGAAAAACGAAGATTCATTTGACCGTTTGAATCGCGCGTAAATCGCATTTCACCTCGCGCGTAATATTAAAATGATTCGAGCATTACGAAAATATCCGATTATTATAATACGACTTCGATGAGTATCGGAATCATCAAAAACGTCTATTCCGAAATGACGAAAAAAAAAAAAAATGTAAAAAAACTATGAACATATATCGTATAAAATATTTGTGGTGATAAAATGTACGGTTTAGTGTGTTTGAAGGGGTGGAATAGTTCCGAAACGAGTTCTGACTTACGTGACGAACTGCTGCTGTAACTCGAAGCCGAGTCGTGTTGGCGGTTGTAAGCCGAAGACGTTTCGATCACGGAGCCGACGACCGACAACACTGCTGCGATCCGCAATCGGACGACTATCATTATTGTAGACGGTGACAACGAGTCGAACGCAACTCGATCGCAATCCACCCGGGTCTTCGTTATTTATCCGGCGCCATAACCGGAAGTGCCCTCGACCTGGGGCCCGGTGAAAACGCCGGATCCAAGGCCGGATCGGATGCTGTACTGTATCTTTGTCATAATAATCCTTTCGACTTTTATACATATATATATATATATTTTACACGTATTAAACGATCCCAATGCCGTTTCGATGCGCCCGACACGGTTGGTCAGCCAATTCGATTGACGTTCGCATCCGAGTAAGGTTCCCGAGATCCGAGCGCGAATGCCATCCGACTAGTCGAAATACCAAATGATTTTTTCGTTTGTTTTTTTTCCCCTAAAAGAATTATTATTAAACAGCGTTTTTCTCCCGCCGAATCTAATTGTATTACTCTTGTTTTAGATTCTGTACGGAACGAAGAATTCATTCATTTCGCAGCGTTGTATTGTTTTCTCTATATTTATTTTGTAAAACGTTTTCTAGTGCGTTACACACACACACACATGTTTGAAATTCATCGGAAATTTGATATTGGAAGGGACGAAGGGACACGCGAAAAACTGCAATTATAACGCGGAACCGATTTCTACGTGTACGCATTCACATGTAGCGAACAGGTAATTTTTTAGAGGATTTTCAACCAATCTTTTCATCGTTCATAGAAGATCAGCTCACTCGAACTTTTCAGTAGAGTTCGCTGACATTTAAATTGTTTTTTTTTTTTAAGAATGTTCGAGTCCCGGAATTATTACCGTTGTGAATATTGTGTCCGGTCTTCGCGTCCGAGCGCATAAAATCACGTGTCCAAATCATTGTCTGACCTATAACTGAACCCTCGGGTAACAATTATTAAACGTTTTTATTTTGTGCGGTAATGTATATCGGTCAATGAAATGATTTCTTTAGACTTTTTGCACTGGCGCGTTTGTTTGTGCGCATAATTTTTACAAAACATGTGTAACAATCATGTAAATCAGTTTAGGTCCTATAAAATCAAAAAATAAAAGAACAAACAACTTGATAAAACATATGATCTAGGTGATTTATCTATCGAAACTTTTAAAAAGTTTTAAAAACTATATTTTATTGCTACACAAAACGAATTAAATAAGCCACCATAGATTTTGAAGTTAATTCATACAATACCAGAAATACTTTTTTATTTTATATCCTTCTCCATTCATCTTCTTCTAATAACGATTCTTCTTCACTATTTTCATCGTTTTTCTTGTAAAAATATTTTTAATTTTAATTCACTATTTGATGACGGACCTCTAAATAATTTGGGGCGTCCGGTAGATGTCGGGTAACCGGGTTCTTATCAATATTGATGATCTGGTCAGAATTATCGATCCGATCGTATAAATTTATTTATATAAATAACGATATTAAAAATATTGTTGAGAATCGTTTTCACAAACGTTACTATATACATAAAAGAAACGCTATATTATGTTTAATGGTACATAGCGTTACTCGCAAACTTTTACATATGTTATAAACGAAATTTAAATTTTATACCTAAAATTGTTTATGCTATGATTTTAATGTAACGAAATATTCTCAAGTTGTCTGAAAATAAGTAAAAAAAGTTGTAGTTTTCATTTAGGCGAAAACAAATGGCGCAAGTTTCAGAAATTAGGATTGAGTTGTGGTTATATATAAAAAAAATCACAGTTAGGTGTAATTACCTATAAAACAATTTTTTGAACTTTTATTCTTATTACTCCAGGAAATCGAAAATTGTTGTACAAAGATGTGTACCATAGGTATTCAAACGGAAAACAAACGATTGCAAAACTTTATTATTATTATTATTACTATTATTATACCGCTAGTATGTGGCAACGTATTGCACACCGTTTATTGTTTACTTTTACATAATGTAAAAAATGTACAAATGCATTAATAAACTAACCTGATATAATCAGCTGATACTTCAACTGATATATTGACAGCTGATACTATGTACTATCAAGTGATGTTGTGTGCGTTCAACTGTTCTATTTAATAGTCTTATTATTAGGATTTGGAAGTTAGAGGAGATAAAATAGACCAAATACGCAACAATTAGTAAACATGCAAAACGATTTATTGATTACCGTCTTCTTTCCCGATAAATTTCCCGACAGTACTTTTTTTCCTACAATCAAATTTTCTTTATTTTTTATTTACTTAGCAACGCTGTGCAGCCTCTTTCGTCATCTCTGTATTGACAACTCACATTTGCTACATGTATATTTATCGACACAAATTATTATTGACTAATACAACGCATAAGTGGTCGATGCTAAACTGATCTTGAATGGGTTTTCGTATATTCACCCCAGATCGCAAGATTCGGAGACATATTGGGACTGCCGTCGGCTCTGAACGCGAGCATGCCAAGTGGATGTAATAACGATCGATGCTGAAACACGCAATGATGTTATGGCTGTACGAGATCCACGGGAAACTCCGCACACTCATCCCCAGGACCATGAAGAGTAAGAAGCTGAGTTATTGTTTTATAGAGTGAAACGAATAGTCGAGGAACAATCTCAGCAGCCTCCAGCACGGATTTTTAATTTTGTCGGGAGCTCAGCCAGTCGGAAAAATTGTGTCGGGAAAAATGATTTTTGGAAAAATAACAGGGAACGTGAATTATTCAATATTACGTTACATATAAATACTCGAATATGTTTTTATGAAATACGTTGAGAAACTGGTCGGAATTATTGAACTGAAAAAATTGTACCAGTGAACTGTAATAAAAAAAAATATATACATATATTGGTATACTTTGTTAAGTAAATAAATTGATGTTTAAATTTATCTGTTGGGTCGGTATATTGAATCACCAATACTTTATTAAATATGATATTAATAATAATATTGTCCTTACTATTATGATGTAAAAAAAACACCAATTTTTTGCCAAAAAAGAATAATAAAAATTAAAAAATATGCAAAAATTTTCTAATATTGGCAAAATATTCGTTTTAAATTCTTTTTTTTTATTAACTCATCGTCTTGTGGGACGATTTCGTGATGTGAGTTCGATGTACTAATAAATTATATCACATTTATTTAACTAATTTCTTATTACGCCATTGGGTGTGTCTATAATTATTATTAACAGTAATCTGTTGGTTATGAATTAAACTATCATAATTTAATTAGAAAACAAATAAAATAAAAATGCTGTCCTCATAAAACGTTTCTGGGTACGCCTTTGCCTATACATATTTTTAGAATGATTTTTGCACGCTATATCGAATTACTCGATCACGAGAGGCTTTTACGTTATACTCGTTTGTATGTGTGCAGTTTATTGTGTTTTCTACGCGTATTTACTGTAAACACTTTCCAATACTAAAAGATATTCGATAGTACTCTTTATAAAAGATACAAAGAATGCGATACAAACATTGATTTACGTAATTCCAGAGGATATTTTTTTGTCTTTCGGAAGATAATATTATAATATTGTTTTGTTATATTTATATTTAATCGTAATATTGACTACAAAGAATATACTATACGTTTATGTTAAAAAGACATTTTTTAAATTTAAATACTTACGTAAATATATTACTTTTCAATATTCCAAATTTCTTTCCCGATTCCTTGAAATACACATGTATTTTCAATCATCTTTTGAAATTTAATTCGCAAAGTGTAAATGCTGCAGGCTTAGAAAGTTTGTAATTGTGTGTTTATCGAAAATACGTTTTATTCCATATCGTACAAAATTGTGTATGTCATAAAAAAAGTAAGACTTATGATTATTATTACTATAATAATAATAATAATAATATTAAAGTATTCGTAATATATTATCTTCACGCCTAATAAAAACTCCTTACATTACAATTTATTGTTTTAATGTTTGCCTTTAAATGTGTGAATGATCCATAACAAATTCTATCAGAATAAAAAAAATGTAAATAAATACCAATTTCTATAAGAAAACCTATTAAAAATAAAATCTTCGATTTTTTTTATTACGATACGAACGAAGCTTCATGCAAATCATCTCGACTTTAATATTTCAGTAAATTCAATTTCTCTTTTTTTTTTTAACTTATTATTATTATAACAATCATTGCATGAAACTTCTGAAACCAAGGAAGTGATATTGCATCAAAAATTTAAAAGTTATTAAAAAAAAAAATCGTATTTCATTTTCTATATATTTTTTGATTTTTCGACATTATATATATATATAAGAAAACGATGTACACTGTTTTATGCGTAAAAGTGATCGGAGACAATGGATCTTTTTGTTTTAATCGTAAATAAAAAAAAAAATAATAAAATAATGTAGCTAATGGGCGGAACGAAAATATAGCCAATATTTTTTTTTTCTTTTGTTATTTATATTTATTTTCAATGACGATTCGAAAGTCCAACGTCACATATAGCACTCATATTCAATGCCTGGTAGTTTGTTTTTTTTTTTTTATAATAATAAAAATAATAAATTGAAATTGTCTCAATTACCTAACCACAAAGAAAAGTAAGCTCGGGAATTTTGACTTTATTTTTTAGATATAAGTTTGGAAACGTTAGCGTATATTTCGTCTTTAATTTATCGAAAAACAATTGTGATTATTCTTACTTAGAATATATATTTATGTACGTGTTAACGACCGCCTTGATTCATCTCGTCGTTTTTCCAATCAATGTGTCGTGTCCAATACAGTGTGCTAACAACAACTACATAAACTATTTCGGCGGAATGGGTATATAAAAAGAAAAATTAATCTCGTACGGACGACATTCCGCGCGCTCTTGATAACGTGTTCAATACACCTTATAATTGGCACATAAAAATGAAAGTGCCTCTCAATACTTATAATTGGTTTTTGTCGTCCCTTGGTTCTTTCAAGTTAACTGAGCCACGAATTTGGCACGGAAACACATTATTCGCCATATTAAAAAGTCTGGCTACATTTAAAGTACATTTACTCATTCATTCATTGCTTATACAAGTTTTTCTTCTTCTCCTTTTAGCTCAACAGTTCCTATAGGATTTGAACTGCCAAAAGCAATTGTCTTTGTCTTTTCCCATCAAATTTTAGGTTAACTGATTTTTCCCAACATTTCGATATCTTTATCTACAGCATTTTTCCATCTCGTCCACCTATTCTTATTTATGGTTTCAATTAGTACTTTTTTCTATAATATCATTGCCGACTATCCGTACGTGCCCAAAACCATTCCATTACCTTACATTTTATATATGATGAAATATTGGGTTTTTTGTCATATAATCTATATTGATCATCATTTTTCCTTCTCTCGAATGTTCCTAACTCTGTATTGTATATTGGGTTAAAAACATTTCTTAATACCTTTCTCTCGAATATTGCCAGTTTATCTCTTTTCGTTGAATACATTGTTTTACATGCATAGGTAATAATTGGTCTCAGATAGTTTGTATAACAGTAGCCTGTAATGGTTTTTGATTTTCCTGATAGTAATTCAGATTTTAGTAGCTTACTATTATACTATCCAAGTTTTTCATTGTAAGTATTTACATATTTTTATAAATAGTTCTAATTATTTATTGATTTATTGGACTACTGTTTGACATCAATAAATTAAATAAATTGTATTTTTTTCAATATTTTAATGTATTATAATTTTTTAATGATAACTATATAGTTTCATATCAAACTCATTTTTTTCTGTAATTTAAGAGACTTCAAATACTGGACAAAAGTTTCGTTTATGCCTAAAATCGGTATTGTTTCTTAGAATTCGTAAATAAGATATGGTGTTTATATACGGCTGAGCAACTTGTTAACCTCAGAAATTAATCGGTAAATAGCAGCTTAGTGTTGTACTTTTAAATTATCAACGTAATTTAAATTTTTTGCAGATCATCACTCACTTAGTTCCAAATAATGAATTTATAAATTCTTTGTCTATATTCATATAAAAAAAAAACCTACCCGAGAAATTACTATACATTTCGATAATGTTTTCGAACAATTTTTTTATAAAATATCTTCTGTATTTCAGGTTTATGGCTATTCATAATTTAAAAACAATGAAATAGTTGATATGAAGTGTATATGCTGAATTTTGACAGAATACACTTGTAGTCAATTTGAGTCTAAAACGATCGAAAATAGCATGATACATTGTACAATTACAATAACGAATACCACTTGGAATCCTATAAATCGGCAACAATATTACAACTCCATGGCTTGGTTGACAACTGAATATGTAATACCAAAGGGACAAAATCTAAATTCTACGAATCAATGAATTTACTAATAAAAGTTTTGTCTTGAATCGTTAATGTAGCGAAGAGTTATAATTATAATATAATCGATAAGGAAATTAATAGAAAATGTTTAGTAATAATAAATTAGTAATCCACGGAGTTTTCAGTGATTGATTTCCTATAATATAATTTTATCTAAACGATACCGTATATTTTCTTTTTTGTTGTAGAGATTGTATTTCATGACAATATAAAAATATAAATAATAAAAAAACACAACAATAAGCGGTTTAAAAATAATTATATAATGAAGAAAAGAAAGCCAGAAGAGAGGAAATACTTATTACGAAATGAATGACAATGATATCCGAAAACTATTGAGAGAAAATATAAACATCGGTGAGAGTAATTGCATTTCATTCGTGGATTTTTAAATATTACGTATATTTAATTTGTAAGAAAAAACGCTAACATTCAATTAATACATTAATTGATTAATTAAATTATACTAAATAATATCTTAGGAGACATTATTAAAACTTATGTGTGACTATTAAAACAAAATCATTTACATCAATGACTAAAACTTCCTTAATATATACATATAAAAATATATATTTAACCAAATTAATTTTTACAATTATTAACCTAAACTTCAGTTTAATTTAATTGTCTTATATTTTAATATAAATAAATGACGCGAACTCGGCATTTTATTTCCTGTTAATATTAATAGTCGATAGACTAAAAATTAATTTAGAATGATGGATCGAGATGGATTTAATAATAATAAATTATTGTAAATCATTGATATCTAAATCATCTTTATTATAAATGTTTTTATATATTTTAAATAAATTTCTTTTTTTAAAAAATAATAAAAATAAAATGTTTACTAAAATAAAATATAGTCATTTAATATAACAAAAATTATATAAATTATATTATATTATACGTAGACACGTGTGTGTATTATGTAATATTCGTTACATATAAATTAAAACTTAATATCAAAATTCATGTAATATTTTATTTATTTATTATTATTTTTTTTTTTTTTATAAAAACATAATTAAAATTATTATTTTTTAAATATTTCACCGATTTAAAATTTACGCTGATGCATTCAAAATTCAAATAATCAATCCAGATCCGGATTAGTGATATAAGTGGCCCCGGGCTGATTCCATCTGGGGGCCCTAATTATTCGAATAAAAATCTCATACATATGTGTATAACGTATATTTACATTTAATGATGCAACAAAAAAAAATTTAAGATAAGGACTTTAAATCAATTAAAAACACATTGAAATTTGTACTTGTTATTATTATTGTTATTTTGATAAATATTTTATAAAAATATTTGATGTTAATAACTGTTTTTTAATGTTGTAGTATTTATTAAATTTTTAAAAATTATGTCATAATTTTAAAAAGAAACTGACAGTGCCAAATTTTTTTTGGAGCCCCTGTCCATTAGGGGGCCATGGGCTATAGCCCTCTTAGCATCCCTTAATTCGGCTCTGAATAAATCTATCATATAAATATATAGTAGAACAACATATTCAAATCGTATATTTATACTGTCGTTACGTATAGTGTAAATACATAGTGGAGATGTTTAGAAGAAAAAAAATAGGAAATACTAATATTGTTTATTCACATTTTTTTTTTCAAAACGTCTACAAATACTCTATGCAAATATAATTCCTAGCAAACAGTGTCAGCGTAATGTGAATTGAATTTCATCGGAATCCAAATAGAAACGTTGCATATTAATCATTCGGATCATACGGAAACAAGTACATATTTACCTGCAGTTAGACCGCAGAATTCCTACGAAGTTAACTAATAAATGACCACAAACTTCATTGAGGTTGATTTTCTAAGTAATCCAAATGTGCCATTCACCGAAGTTGTTAATTATAATTTGTTGCGAAATCAAATCAGTCCGAAAGTGATTTACGATCCGTTAATAACCATTTAGTCATTTAATCACTATGGAGTAAATGTACTTATTAATTAATGATTTTGTATTCAACATGAAAACACAATTATTTAATTTATACTCTTTTAACGTTCGCAATAAATAACTTATAATAATGACTTGTTTTTACAATGATACTTATGATTTTTTTTTATTGCTTCCTTTTTCAAATGAACAAAGAGACTTCGAATGCTTCCTTGAAACGTACGTAGGTATAGTATGCGTATTAATCATTGTATATTATCTGTTTTCAAAGAACAGAAGAACAAATCCTTTTAATCATAATATGATTTCAACTGTAAGTATACATTAACACTCGTGCGTTATTCTTTAACAATAGTATTATGCGATTTATTGCGAATCCAAAATGTATTGTTTCACAGTGAATTTGCATTATTTCCAACGCGCTTGTTAACAAATTAAATTGCCTTTCACATAAAATAATAATAATTGTTCGAAATTAAATTAATAACGCGTACCATACTATTTATTATAGAATAGTTTTCTGCAGCGTTAAATTGTAATTTTAGTTTCAAATAAATATCGAATAAATGAAATTTAACGGTAGATACATTTAATATTGTTGAGAATCGATAATATTATATTACAAAAAATTACTGCAGTCATAATAAACTAGATTTCCAGTGTTGCAGTTCCATCGAAACTTAAGTAATATGTTTCTAAAAATGTTGTCCCTCAACTCTTTCGAAACATCAATCAAATAATAAAACACGACTATTATAGACGTATGTTAATATATTTTTATCGTATCGACGATTTTGATTCTGGATCTTCTTCTCGAAATAAATTTTAATAAAAGAATTAACGACCAATTGAAAAAAATAATTTTATTATGTATTATTTAATTCACAGAAAAAATGATTTAATATTCGTTAACTTAAATTGAAATGTGTATTTTAAGTAAATAAAACTTAAAAATATATATGGTATATATTAAAATAATGTTCTCTGTACTTTTTTTATATTTTATTTAGAAAAGAGTTCTTGTTTAATATGAGTGTATTCAATAAAAAAAAAAATTCGTATACACTGTACACAACATGCGTGTAGTAATATTTGTGAAATATTTTATGTTGTGTTTTAGTGTGGGCACAAAATAACTTTTTTTAAGCTTTCGTTTCCATTAAAATATCAATTTATACCACAAACACTCTTGCCGTCTGTCGTCGACGAATAGTCCTGTATCGATTTCTTTTTTTTTTATAAAAGACATTCATTTTCACAGTTAACCGACCGTAGTTCCTCTAGTGAACATCCATCCTCGGCCATGACCCAAAACCACTATTCGACAAATAATATTCTTCACTATAGATGACACTTTTTCTTTTCACAACATTTTGTCCGGTAAAAAAAACTCATCGAATTCTCACATATCGGTAGCTACAAATCAACCAGCCATTTCGTTCCGTTGCTTGCAAACAGTGTGGAATTACGTCACGTGGATATTCTTTTCACGTTCGTTACTGTTATAATTTTTTTTTTTTTATCAACACAAGAATAGCGAACAACCAAACCAATATTCGTGTTACCGAGAGTCTGATGTAACACAATATCGGTTAATTATCGCGTAAAAAAACAAACGAAAACCGTAAACCAACGTTTCATACAATTACTACGATACGGTCTATTAAACTTATGTCGAAGTGGGAATATAACGCGCATATATCTCGACAATGGATGAATTGATCGAAATTACAGTATACAAACTGCGGTGTTCGTGTCAAAAGCATCATGCACGTCGGATACGAAATCGAATGGTCGTCATGAATATCGCGTACGACAATGAATACAAATCGATTGGTAAGTTTAAATATGATACGTAGAAAAAAATATTCTAATATTATTGTAGTAAAAAATCGATATTGACAATTACTAATACTATTTTTCGATCGATTTTATCGTTTTAAAATATTTAAATCAATCATAAGGTGATGATAATAATTGATGTAATTTACAGAGTATTTCATTTGAATTTTACTATAATATGTCGGTACATAAAATTTAATATCAATGCAATTTGAATAATAAACATAAACAGGCACAATATTTTTGAAACATTACAATACAATAATAATAAATATATTTTTAACCCAGACATATGGTCGAATTTATTTAAAAATTATTCATTTATATGTGCGATAAAAATAAAAATATTTTGTATATTGAAAAACGAAATATCACTCATTCCATTATTGTAATTGTTGGTAAATTATTTGTATTCATGTATATCGTGTACGTAATAATTAGAAAATTTTTTACTCAAATATCGCAGTAATATAATTTTTTTCAGTTGGTTTTATTTTGGTTATCGGTACGGGCGTGCGGTCAAAAACTAAACGAAGAGCACGCGAAATGGAATAATACGAACAAAAATCTACCGAAGAGATCCACTGTGGACCAAGATCAATTACTGAGTTCACGAAGCTACGGATTTAAAGAGCCAAATTATGATTATCTGGGCGAGGTGAAATCTGAAGTATCGTCCAATTATCAAATGCCCGCCACGTCTTCGTCAAAATTAGTGGAACAAACATTTCAGTATCCCGATACGGACTATTACGGAGAACCGTACAAATCAGAACAACAAAATTATTCGGGAAAGGTGGATTCGTTTGAAAGACTAAACGAACCGGTAATCGAAAATGACGATAGTGGTTTTCAGCACGTGAAAAAATTGAAAGAGGTGTCGATATTCTCAAAAGAGCGGAATAAAGCTCTGGACCCGGTAAGCGATCAGCAAGGTTACGCTCAAAGGAAAATCGTTCGACCGTTAAGGGACATAAGTTTGGTTATTAGAAACCGACATTATCCGGTATACATATCCCGTCATTACGCGCCGTATCCGTGGATACCTCTTGGTCATCATCACCACAAACACCATCGACGACCACTGTTGCCCAATCACAAACCGTGCAAACCGTGCAAACCGAAAGTCCATAAGAAACACCACGGTAAGCCGAAGAAACCGAAAAAGAAACACAAGAAACACTGTCACAAGAAACCGAAAAAACCACATCACAAAAAACTGATATATTACGCGCCGAAACCGGCGGCGATGAACTATTATTACGGTAGTAGTATGCCGTCCGACGTGATTGAACCGAATGCTGATGAATACGCCACGGAAGAAAGTTTAGAAAACGATGACGTGGAAACCGAGACCCGTAAGCCATTTCACAAAGAAGTGGAAGAAGACGTTGAAGAACACAGATTAGCCGAGATGAGTGAACCGTACGACGAGGACGACCCTGTGGACAGGACGATAAAAGCATTCGATAAACAACTCGTGTAATGATCGTAACATATATCGTGCATAATATTATATGGGATTTATTTATAAGAATTAACGCGTGATCGAACAGTTAAATGAAAATCTAAATTGAATAACTAAAGTATATTTGCGCTTGATATTAATTCAACGTAGAGCATAAAAAAAAAAAAAACTTTGTTCGAATAAATACACGCGTTCGCCACATCAATAGACAAACGCACGTTGATAATTGAGTTATTGATTAAAAAGAAAAACAAACAAATTTACGTCAGTGTCTTAGGAAAGAGTATCGCAATTCTCTAATGAGGTATTCATTAGCACGGGTTCGTAATTCGTATGAGCGCATCCTTAAATTAATTTTTTTTTCAAATAAATAACAATTTTCCGAATAAAATTCAAATTTTTTAAAAATTAAAACAAAAATATTGATTAAAAAAAAATAACTCGGTAAGTTTATACGCATTATAACGTCATTTTCTCCTGTCCATTAAACGAATGATTCGTCATGTCGCATTATAACGAGCGCATAATTATTCGTGTAGTTAATTCGTTAAGAGGACAAAATACATTTCGAATTATATAATATTAATACAAATTTTTTATAATAAATTATCGAAGAGGGAATCAAAAAAAAAAAAACCTTTTTATTATTGTGTACGGAATTATTATTATTATTATTATGTTACAATTTGTTTTTATAAAGTGTATATTTTTTTTTTTTTACTTTTATAATACTGAAATATCGTCGTAAAAAAATCTGTAATATTTTTTTTTTAATATATTGTTATAAACTTAACGTTTTTCAATACGTGTGTTTTTTCGGGTCGACCGGTACTGTCGGTTTTACGGTCACTATCTCGGTCGGATAGTAAGTGCCCTGCGGATGGTAAAACGGATGAGGCACCGGAGGACTAATGGGCTGAGCTCCAGGACTGGGATAGACCGGCGCTTGGCGGAACGCGTTGGCATCGTCGTAGCCCAGCGAATTCGGATAGCCGAACGTGAGCTGGCGGTGGGCGTGTGGATAATATTGCGGTTGGTACTGCACGTACGGCACGTTGTTGTACTGGCTGTAGTCCTGTTGGTGTCCATAATTGTACGGGTACCGCTGATAAGTCTGTTGTTGATAGTACGGGTAAACCGAATGAGGATAATAATACGGCTGTCGCTGATTGTAATAATCGTATCCGCCGGCTGCCGCTAAATACTTGTTTGACTCTGTGTAAGTTTGATAGTTTCAATGGTTTATCAAAATACGCGCGTTCGTTACATTTATGACATCAAGTCACACGAAACGAAAAATATCAAAATACTCTCATGACTTATACGTAGGTACGTGTTGTGTAATATTTAAAAAACGAATATAAATAATATGGTTTTTTTTCTTTTAATGAACTCTTTGGATAAATTTCAGAAAAATATTTCAAAAAATATTATTCATATAGGTTGGCGTTTGACGTAAAAAAAAATTGTTTTAAAACGGTTTCGTAGCTGTTTATAATTAATGGAAACAAAATAAATTGAACGCTGTGCATAAACATTGGAATATAGTAATTGAATTGGACGAGTAATTTATTAAAGAAAAAAAAAATTACCGACGAGAATTCAATTTAACGTATGTGTGTACGTTATATAATATAATATTATTAAATTATTGTTATTACTTATTATATAATAGTATTAAAAATCGTTGTATTCTTTTGCGTTTCGGATCATATTTCAACGCTTTTTATAAAAATAATATACGTAACTGTTAAATTGTTTCATTGTAAAACAATATTGAATGTCTCTATTGAATCATTAGTGGGCACGAGCAAATATAGCATTTCCGCAATGTCTATTCGCGGTTTTATATTTTCCGTATCGAAACGTTTTCATTTCGACACGATTATTGCGCGCAATGCATTACGTTATTTATAAGAACTCCGTTATGCGTGTATAATAATATAGTTATAATAAATAAATAATTTGGAAAACTGTTTCATTATATATATATATAACTACTTAATATTATTAGATACTTGAATATCGTACATTTTGTTATTAAAAATTTTGTAAAATATTTCAGAACTGATCGAATTCGTTCGTTCGTACTCGTCACGACGACAGATTAAACATACGGTTAAAATGGCATTTTAAACGATTTGTATATACGAGTAAGTGTAAAAATAGAAAACTTAGAAGTATTTGACAAAATGTTTAAGAATGTAACAACTAGTTTCGACCATAAGTCATGGTCAGGTTACACTGAATAATAATAATAAAAAAAAAAACGAAAAAAGTTATGTAGAATAAAGTATGAAAACGATAAACAGAATACATATATAGAATATAATCTTTATGTATAAAAGCCAAATACCGCTCACCCACTGATATCGCTATATCCCGAAAACTACACAACCTACGTGCTTGATATTTCAAACAGGAGTTCCTCTAATTATGTGAATGTGCAATCAGAAAGGATTATGAAAATTGTTGCGTTTAAGTGGATTAATTAATAATAATTATAATGGCGGTGAATACGTAAACCAATACACACACTAAATTTATAAACGTTATCTGTCCGTCGCCTTGTCGCAGCGCCCACACATTCATGCGTGCACTACCGGCTGTCGCAACACGATCGCGAATTTTACCCGTATTATATTCTAAAAAAATACGAAAAATACAAAAAAGAAAATCACACAGGCGAAGCCGAATAATTCAGCATATAATCTTTTGAATGTGTCGTAAATTAATAAATTGAATTATAAAAATTGTATATTATCACATGGCTGGGGTTTAACATAATGTGTGATCCGTTGAAAATACGCCCCGACCAAGAATGTTCCGTACGAAGCTAATATTATTATAAATAATAAGGAACGACCGTAAATCGATTACCGTATAGTAACATGGATTAATATATTAAAAAAAAAAAAAACAAAAACGGGTAGAAAATTATATTAATCATTGTCTAATATGTATTGATAGATTTCATTAATTTTTAAATCGGCGTATATATTTAAAATATTACTAAAACCATTACGTTTGACTTCAGTATAAATTGAGTAATTCTTCTAATACCGAATTTATAAATTAAATTTAAAAATTTAATATCATACCTTTTTGTCAGAAAAGTTTTTTGCTGATATTTTAAATAAAATAATAATAATGCAAAAATAGCTTTTAAAACCGAAAATAATACAATCCAGACCAACAATAAGATGATTCAAAAAATTTACAAATAATAATTCTATTGATTATGATAATTATGGCGTTTATAAACTAATTTGTAGTTGTAATAAATTATATATCGGAAAGACTGATAGAAATTTTATAATTCCATACGAAAAACATATTTCAAAGATAAAATGTAAAAAAAAAAAAAAAAATCTTCTCCCAATTGTAATTTTGCTAAACACGTCTTGGAATGTAATCATAGTATACGAGTATATTTTGATATAGAAAAAAATTTGAATATATTATACGACCAAAAAAAAAAAAAAAAAATGTATAAATTCGGTATTTGAAGAATTACTCATTTATAATGTTAGTCAAACGTAATGGATTTAATAATATTTTACGAAACAGTGTGTGAAATCCAAAATTACTGATCTAGTGGACGAGAATATTTTCAAATCGTATTATTATTATTATTATTATTATATGCGTAATTGTACATAAAACATCAGACAACTCTTTGTTATTGATATGGAGAATATATTATATTATTATAATTATGGAGAATACCGGTTTTTTTTTTTTTTTAATGGTAAATAAAATCAACAAAACCGGTGATTTCCGAATAGAAATAACGAAGAGCGGTCGAAAGGTTTAATGAACCTGGTAATTTACGTGTTACTAGTATTCTCATTAGTGTTATACTTATTCAGACATCTGCGATAATAATAATTATTATGAAACGATTTTTCCTTTTACGTACACATTAAATCCTAAATAAACAAAATCGAAATTTTAATTACGTTGAACGCACATCTTGCATATCATCTACCGAAATATTTAACAAACGGAGCTCGTATGATTATTTCAATTATAATTTGTATGCGAAATATTTTCAAATAACAGTTTGTTTTAGTGGAATATATCATGATTTTCTTGAAATTGTTTTATTCATATAATAAGCCATAATTGGAGTCATAATTCGAGCGCACAAAATAGGGAATATTTTAATATTTATTTACGCGATCTACCTAATTATAAGCACGAAATATTGGATTATTACGCAATATTATTTTTGAAACATTTAATTTGAATTTTAAACTCTATGAATGAATACATATTTTAAAATTACCATAGTTTTAATTAATAATTCGTGAGCATGTATTATTATACTTCGTTTAAAATCTATTGTATAAAATATATACTTTTCACGTTAATTAATATTTGTAATTATTATTTTAATTAAACCATTCTATATTTATATTATTTACATGAAAAATGCAAATAATTAATATATACGTTATTCGTTGTAATGTGTTTACCGATGATTTGCCCGTAAGGATTGTAAGCTGATTCTTTTTTATTTCTCGACTCTTCGGCTAAAGCCACGGTCACCACCAACATTGCCGCGGCTATCTGTTATACATAATAATATAAAAAATATGTTAAAATAAGTTAAACGTGTCAGATGTTTTTAATTATGATAACATATGTTAGACCTACGTAAAATAAAGCGTTCATGATGAATATGTTTTCAAGGGACTACGTGGATTGTCGAACCGATTGAAAACAATGTACTAAATGTAGTGTTACTTCTAATCCGCTATTTATACGTTGTTTTCAACGTGGTAGGGAACATTCCACGAGTCATAATGATGGTAATGAATAATTTACATCCAAGTTTAATTTCATGACCGATACCGGATATTTTCAAGGTTTCCATAGCCCTCGAGACAATTTATTATACGATCAGCTCCATACATACAAGAAAAAAATGCTTGTGCCGAACAGCGAATATCTCATCAATTCGGCTAGCATAAAGATAATCACGAAAAAAGAAACAATTTTTATAAGACATTTTTACAGTAATTTATAATACAAAGTGTTAAAATTCTATGTTTCTTTGGGCCTAATTTTTTGGAGAAGTGTCGCGCGAAGTGCTCCAAATGAAATATATAGTATTCAGAACTATAAATTATATCTATTTGATAATTTCTTAGTAAATTATATTAAATTACTAATTTTAATTAATTTATTAAATTATTCAATTAATTTTCTTTTTGTTTTTATATTAAATTTCTTAGTAGTTCCAATGAGATTTTTTTCGAATACACTACTTACGGGAAATAATGGAAAAATTTAGGATACGTCTGTTTTATACAAAATCCTTTATAAATAATTTTTTATAATTTAGAAACTACAAAACGTAGAAACTGGACAATAATATAAATGTTCTTATTCTTATTTTTCAGACTTTACATAATCTATTAAATTCAATTTGACTGTATATAGAATGTTTGAAAAGTAATTGTTGATGAGAATTTTTTTTTTGAGTGTAGAAAAACGAATAAATATAAAATCGTTACCAACAATAATGCCGCATTTAATATTAATTTAAGAATTATTCATAGTTACTTAAAAGTACTTTTAACTCTCATGAGTATATCAAAAAGTTAATATATACCACCGGGCTTAAACTAAGACTAACACACACACACTTATTATTTATAAATTTTGTTTTACAATTTTTTTTTTTTTTTACTTTACTTTACTTTTGAAGATATTATTTTTATGAAAGTTCAATCAAATTCTAACTATAATAAAAATTTCGATAGTAAAAAAAAATTTATTTGCTTTTTATTTTGATAGAATGTTTAATTTTAAGATTAATAAGATAAATTTAAAGACATAGCTATAAGAAATATATTTACATCATATACAAATTATTTCATAATGTGTAAATCAAAAATAAAATAAAAATGTAATATTTAAAAGTAATTATATTTATCGACTATAATAATATTTATAATAATAATAATAATAATAATAATAATAATAATAATAATAATAATAATAATAATAATAATAATAATAATAATAATCTCAAAATAATTTTTTTCCGATCAGTATTTAATTCGCTGAAATTTTTATTAGATCTTATTACTCAAAAATTACACAGTGTATTTAAAAGTTAGAAATTACTTGTACTTTATTACTAATACAACTATTTATATCCTACTATCTTAGAATGAAATATATATATATTTATATAATAATTAATATTAAATAAAAAGCAAAAAGGAATATAGTTTACCGTGAGTTATGTACTATTAATGCTTGGAAATGTTCTATTGTGGCAATCATAAACATGCAAATATATTAATCATGATATATGTATGCTATTAACACGAATTGACAAGAGTTGTTTAGAAAACAATAGAAATTAAAAAAAAGTTGTAAACAGTATATCGATGAACATAATAATTTTTATATATTTTTTGACGGATATAAAAATAATATTTATAACAATAACTTTTATAGAATCAATTTGGACATTCTATAATACCGTGACATTACGGTGAGTACTTACACGAGTAAAAACAATAAAACAGAAGAACATGTTTTAAAAATGCTTATATTTTTACAACCAGTGGGGGTATGCTAATAAATAAATAATGCGCATAATAAATAATAAAATACGCCATTAAGCAATATAGGAAGATTTAGCAGGATTTTCTTGAGGAGAAATTGTAGAATACCCCGACGAAAAATATTACGTTTTTTGAAAAAATGTATTTGGAAATTTATATTGGTCTTTATTATTTTCTCGTATCAGTGTCCCACATATTTCAAACCTTCTCAGATAAATTTGCATATCTTCACATCGTGCACGTAAGTACTTTAAAAAACAAAGAAAATCCTCGCCTCGCTGCAGATATTCTGGTTATAAAATATCATACGTATTTTTGGGAAATAACTATGTAAGAGGAAAATTGTATATAAAATACACTTTATAAATTTTTACCAAATACTTTATGTGACGAGAATGCGTTGAATTTTATATAAGAATATTGAATACATAATATTTATTTTATATAAACCTATATACAGTGGCGAAATTACAATGGATGAACAATGGACCATTTATTATCTTCGGTTGGTACACGTATCCGAATCGATTCGAAATGAGTTTTAAAATGTATTTGAACAATACAATAGGCAATGGGTTGACTTTATAATGGTAATTGATGAATTAGCGTTGGATAAAAACGAAAATTGACGTTAATATATTGATTGAAAGATATTTTTTTTCTTAGTTTTTTTTTTTTTAAATAAATCATAAATAAAAATATAAAATTTTTATATGTATTCAAAGTTATATTTTGGTTTAAAAATATGTCTCTGTTATTCGTGCAATTATATAGTTGAATATCAATATAGGTGTACAATAACGGAGAGTGACCTAAGAATTTATATTTAGACTTAAGAATTTATATTTGTGAAGAAGAAGGGGAGTAAAAAAACATGATTTTTTTACCCCATCCCCGGTTTTTTTCAATTACGCTACTGCTTTAGTACGTATATATCTATGTATAATATCACTTTCGACTGTATAAGCAAAAAATGTATATGTTGGTCTTTATTTAATTATATGTGATAATTTGCTTTAGGTCAATGGGTGGTAGAGGAAAATTTTTTGATTTGATTCGATGAACTGAATTTACGAAACCGGCACTGATACATTATCAGTTATTTATAACGAAGCGAAAGAGATAAAAGGAATAATTTCAATAAAGAATTTACAATTTTTTATTCCCCAGTGATCATAATATAAGTTAACGTATACACAAAACACCTGTAACAGTAATTATTGTTAGGTAAACGATATATATTATTATATAACACGTACGGTTGAAAACAATAAGTATTTCAGTAGTTCCATGGTCTTATATTAATTATCACCTGTATCTGTTCAAGTCGAAAACTTCTATCTGACATGATACACTGAAAAAAATAATTTCGACACATTACAATATTAAATTTACAATAATTATTGACGTGAAGTTTTGAAAAAGATCGCGTCACTCGAAAAAATATTGATTAGTCTGTAGTAAATAAAAAAATTTTGCGTTCCGCACATACATATACGTATATATATATATAAAAGTTTTATTTTATAAATTACATTTAAATCAATAAAATACGTTAAATTATGACCGATCATCATTATTTTGTTATCCGGCATAACGCCATTGGAATACGTACACACGAGATAATGACGTAACGATAATGACAATTACAATTTTTCATACAACAATTACGTTTAATAGATGTATTATTATATTATATACGCCACTTATTCGTATTAATTACGAGTATTTTCTTAATAAATTAAACGTAAAAAAAACAACGTAAAGCTGCGCTTTATAATCGTTTTAAATTTCATAGTATTGGTAAGTCGTTGAAATTGAAAACCAAATCTTCTAAATTTCAAACGAAACTGTTTCAGTCAAAAGGAATATTAATTAATGAGTGAGTGTGCAACCTTTTTCTTTTTTTTTTTACAATGGCATTGCTGTTACATTTATACGAGTACGGATGGGAAATCGTTGAGATTTCGACTTATTAAAAAAAAATAATAATATATATTTCGAATGTTTAAAATATACATAATGGATTTATATGTTTCGGTATATGATGTTATAATTTTTATGATGTTGAAAAAATATTATTAATTATTAATTTCATAGTTTTCAAGATGATCTTCATTTTAAATCGGTATGTATTGATTGCTATATTCCTCTTCCCGTGTCATTGTACGAAACCATGGTCTTGCCTGTCACTCATGTTGATCATTATCTTAAAACATATTGTTAAGTTTTTATCGAGTGACTAATTTAGTTCTTGACATTGTCATTCGATATGACTAATTGATTTCTAAAGACTATCATGAACACGTATTTTTTTTTATATGAATACAATTGTATATTACGAACATAATATTTTTTCAATTGTTATTTTCTTAAAAAAAAAAAATGATCGTCGTAATTTACATTATAGTTATATATATAACTGCAAGGTCTCGCAATTTTTGGTCAGCTCTGGGGCCACGCGCTTTTATAACAGAAAAATATTATTATATATAAGATTTTTTTTAATTAAAAAAACTAATATATTATAATATAACGTTGGTATTTATTTCTTGCAACTCATTTAATTGTCCGTAATAATTCGTTATTATTCTTTGTATCATCTGATCAGTGATTTTATATCTTTGAAAACGAAAGTGTTTTATTGACAATTCCAGTTGCTTCGGCAGGAGCAGAAAGAAGCTTTTTAAAATTAAATACAATTGACGCAATTAATATTAGTTGGTTTAGCATTAAATAGCTTTAGAAAGTAAAATTGGGGACAGTTCAAGCTTGGAAAATATTTTAGATAACTTTGGGGCAAAATAACCTTAAAAATTTTTTTTTAATTACTTAGCTATCGTTATTGACTATTGAATTACTTCTTATATGCCTTATTAAGAGCAGTTTTTAATTAGAACAATCGTATTATAAAATGTTTTAAAAGTTACATCGTTTCATTTATATTTGTTATACAATAACTTATGGATTCGGGCTATATCATGTATGTCAACATGTATTGGATAATTTACAGTTATATAAATATAAAATGTATGATAAAAATTAAAAGAAATGTTTTGTTTATAAATAATGCAATAATTAAATATTGCGATTACGCAGGGATAAAATGCAGTGGTACCATATTTAAATCTATATTTTGCATATTTATAATTTGCAGAGTACCTCGAAAAATCATAGCCCCCGCATTGCGTGTATCAATACAGTTACACTTATTATACATATAAAATATTTATAATCGGTTTCGATATGACGGGTGCCTGATAATAAAGTTTTGAATTGAAATATAGCAAATCATAACACGTTCTCAATGAATCTAATAATCAAATAACCGTGAAGAAATATGCACATTTTATATATTCGGAATTATTACTCGGATTATAATGGCATTGTAATATATATTTTATAATTTCATATTTAACAATGTTATGAAATATAGGTACTTTCTGGAATATCTAAATTTAAGTGGACTATTAATTAATATTTCACTTGAGATAGACTTTTGTTAATATTAAAACAAACATAAAACGCGTTATTATTATCTGTATTATTATAAACTATTATGCACTGAAAATTATTATATTATTACTAATAAAATTATTTTAAAATGATTTTGCATGTTGTAATAAAAAAAAAAAAAACAAAAAATTAAATAACAAATACGTTATAAAATGAGGATATTATATACTATGTTGAATAAATAATACTGGTAGATAAAAAAAATCCGTACATATATGGTGTACGTAAAAACATACATATATACGCTTGTAATATAAAATGAAGTCGAAGAGTAAGAATTGCAAAATATAAAAAAAACAAAAAAAAATATAATAATTTTCGTATTAATTATGTTTATTTATTCTCAGTTTCGACAAAAGTCATCATTAAGCGAAAAACATAAATACCGATTATAGCTTGATTGTACATTCGCGCGTATGTATTTGTATTTTTTTATATATATTCGATACACATAAATGTATATATATATATATATTATATATACAACGTGTTGAAACTAATTATGTGTATTAATACGCGGCATTTTATTCAACGTTAAATTTTATTTTTATTTTTTTAACGAATGAAAATATTAGTATTGTACATCGTTGGTATATTATATCTCTTTTGAATTACACGTCTGTTTCACTCGCTGTAATTTACTCACACATAATTAAATAAAAATTATAAGTTTTTAAAAAAAAAAAAAAATAAGCCAGGTAAGTCTAAAAAAGTATATTGAGTATATTAGACTTAGAAATAAGTCTAATATACTTTCTCGTGATACTCCAATGCCGTCCTACCACCGGGGCGACGCGATTTTAAATAAATATCGCGCGATAATCGTTTGTTTTATAAAACGCGGGATTAATACATCGGCGGGCACTTCCCACTGACGCGACGCGATAGCAACTAATACTGACACGATAGCCACTATAGTGCTGTCGGTCGCTCGATGAACAGTTGCCATTAAATCGCTTGGCGTTGCATACTCGTGTTCATTTCATTATATTCCATTATTTAATTATTAATATTATAATATAATAAATTATTTAGATAACTATTATTATAAAATTATGTCGAAAAAACAGTGTGTGTTAACCATAAACTCGGTCGAGGCTGTGGAAAAATATCCGTGTTTATATAATTACAAATGGACGTACCCAATATCCACTTTTCCGTTTCTTATGGTTTCGATGATACCGGTACAATGCAACGGTACCGTCATCTTCGGAGTACGACATGTTTGCAACCGACCAATTCTAGTTGCTCAAACATCGTCCGTAGTGTGCGGGAACTCACGAAATTAAATCGTACGATTTTTTGCTAGGCGACTATTTTTTTTTTTTTTGTTAGTCGGCGTCGCGTTGCCCCGTTGCGGGAGGACGGCCCGATAGTCATCGAATACGATTCAATCGCTACGCGTACGACTACGTGCGTTAGAAGACGTGTATTTCGAAATCGTCAAACAAGCTTACAAATGCAATTTAATTGAATACAATTTTTGCGTGAAACGATTAATATATAATATTTCTAAATATATATTATATATATATACTGCATACAGATAACGAAAATATTTTTACAGAATTAATTAATTGGTAAATTGTCAATACACTTAACTGATCGTCGTTCGAAACAAATTCGCCATATTTCTAATATGCAATTCGAATCGACGTAAAATCCAGTAATTGTTTACATTTGAATACATAAAGCGTATTATTTTTTTTCAAAACAAACACTAGTTTGGTTTTTACAAGAATTTAATTCGTTTTATAATATTCTATAAAAAAAATGTAATAATAAATTATGGAATAAAAAAACATGGTACTACGCGTACGAATGTTAAAATAATTAATCTCGAAACCTATGACGAGACGTGTACGGATGAAATTTTCGATTTAAAGTAAAAAAAAATCTGTATCTGTTCACTTGGAAAGACAATAGAGCCTTACAATTGTACTCTTTAAAAAATTATTCGTTGATATCTTTACGTTATAATAACACTTTTTGCTACGAAAAGTCAAGAATTATTTTATTTAATATTTGAAAATCGTGATTACAATATTTAATTAATATTAAATATAATTGCAAAATTTGAAATTAGGTCGAATAATTTTGCTCTGCTTATTTTTACTATTGAAGTAATGAAAAAATTTCCTTTAAATTTTTTATTCCTTATTAGAATAATTTACATTAAATTTAAAACACATTTATGGCTTTAAAAGTATCGTCGCACACATGCCAACAAAACGTTAAAACCGGTTTAATAGCCCAACTGATTTATAACCGCAATATAATTTAAATACTGTCTCATTACTCATTAGGGGGATTAAATTGCGTATAAAATACCGAAAATACATAAGTGTATACATATATATGTAGTTAAAATGTGAATATTTAATACAATATTATTATTTCGAATAATAATAAAAATATAAAATGACCTTTCTTGTTTATATTTATCTACTTTTCATGCGCGGATTATTTTTATTATTATTATTATTATTATTATTATTATTATTATTATTACGAGTATTATTATTATTATTATTTTAATCTCTGACGACAGTTGTTAAAATATAAATTTTTACCTTGTGCCACCGTTCAGATTTTTTTTTCTCTGAATAAATATTTTTACATTTCTTGAATGCCAGTAAGGGTAAAAATGTGTAATATATAGTATCTGACCAAAATTTCAAAGGTTTAGATTGGCAATTCTATTTTTCCATACATACGATGAAATTGCCTCATAAAACTTTACCCAGAACAAATTTTTATATCTGTTTTGCCGTGAAAATATTTCCCTATTGCCTTTTCGGCGTTTGTCTTTTTTGATGTCAAAAACAAAAAATGTACTTTATACTTTCAAGTGCTATATTTTATATAGTGTTAAGGATATTTTTTTCATAAACTCGGAATTAATGTTAGTATATTGAGTGTAAAAATGGATACAAAACCACGTTAGCAATAAATTGAACAGATTTATCTGTCATTTACTGATATAGGCGTTGCGAAAGTGCCTGGAGTGGCAGGATAAATAAATACACTTCAAATATATCGGATTATTAAGTAAATAATAAATTGTAACAGGGCAGAATCCGCACTGATGACGGCAAAACGCACTAGACTATCCTGCCAAGCTTTCAATAACGTATAAAATAAATAAAAGACAAATGTCCCAATTGAACTTCACGACTAAAGTTTTTGTGCGTGTAGCAGTGTATGTTCGCGCTTCATCATGCAGAAAGAAGCACCACACCTTTGATAGCATTCCTCGTCTTTTATTTTGAATTGCTCTTCTAAACTTACATAGAGTTTCATAATAGACCGTTGCATTTATTGTGGTTCCAAATTTCATAAACTTGGTTAACAATATGCCTATACTGTCCCAGAAAACTGTGGCCATCATTTTTTAATTGGAAAAATTTTGTTTGAAGTCTTTTGGCTTGTTTAGGGAATGAGTATGT
Source organism: Chaetogeoica ovagalla (assembly GCA_032441825.1). Taxonomy (NCBI): domain Eukaryota; kingdom Metazoa; phylum Arthropoda; class Insecta; order Hemiptera; family Aphididae; genus Chaetogeoica; species Chaetogeoica ovagalla. The sequence continues at coordinate 13,739,322 of CM063723.1, read as the reverse complement.
ATCTATTGCTTTGACTTTTCATTGTTTTCTGCGTTTACATACTGGATCCAAGTCTCGTCTCCAGTCACGTTTTGCTGTGAAAATTCTTCACCTTTCATCTCTAAACTTTCTAAAAATGCTTTTCTTGACACGTTGGGTCTTGTGGAAATCTGTGAGCTGTTTTGAGATCCAATGGGCAGGGAATATATGGTAACCCAAATTTTCAGACACCGTTCTCTGTAGAGTACTTCGAGAATTTCTGAAAATCTTATTGAAAGATTTGAAATCGTAAAACGCCTGTTTTCTCAAACAAATTGCTTAATTTGGTAAACCACATCTTCGATCACGATCGATTTGCTTCCTCAGCCCACTTTATTATGCACATCTGTGCATCCGTTTTTAAATTGTCTACACCAATCACGTATCGAACCATCACACCATCACTGTATTGCCGTAAACAACACATAACTGACGATGAATTTGAGCTACGGTATTTCCTTCGGCTTGCAAAAAACGAATTACACTTCACACCTCATAGGTGGCGGGAGGTTGTATTTTCCATGTTGTAACTGCAGCTATTAAAAAAAATTTTAAACAAAAACGGTCAAAACTTGGCATATTATAAGGGAATAATGTACAAGTCACAATAAACAGAAACATATCACCGAAATGCCCTATGTAGTGAATGCATATCGGAAATTGACTTTGAGATAGCCCTTGTACATTACGGTATGTACGAGTGTTTTTATAATTTCATTTTTTAAAATATTGAAAAAATTAATGTCAAAATGCCTACAACAAAGTATAGAATACAAAAAAAAAAGATGATACATGCGCATATTGTTAAAAATACTCTGTAAACAAATGAGGTTTTCGCTTATAAACACATAGCTAATAGAATAAATTATTTTGCTTTTTTTTCCGGAATTGTAATTTTCTTGGCGCATACCAATGATATATTATAAAATGTTATAAATTTCCATAATTCATATTTATATTAAACTCGCTTTAAAATAATGATAAATAGAAAAACAGAAAGACCGTATATGTTAAACATTTTAACAAAAACCACCAATGAAATCAATGACTGTTTTTCGAAATTAAAACAACAAAACCAATGTTTAAAGATTTTCAACAAATATTTTTGTTGATTTTTATGAAAGTTTATGACGAGTAGAATACAATGAGTTATGGAACGTCAATTGATTTATTTATAATAAACTATAAAATAAATAAATTAAAAACAAACGTTTTTTTTTTTAAGAAAAACAAAAAGGTTTAACTACATAGATTATTACATAGACTAAATACATTAGAATAATCTACCTGATTATTCTAATATATTTAAGTTGGTAAATTGCCCTAAGGTAATTAAAATTATTATATTTATTATTCATAGATTGTTTTATTGTATAATTTATTCGTTTAATCTAATTATTATTAGTGTTGAATGTCATATTATTCAATATTTAAGGGAATTTTTCTGACGATTTTGATATTCCGTATTACAATAATTAATTACATTATTTATTTTTCTTGTTTTTTTTTTAATATTTTTATTAAATTCTCTATGTATTCTATCGAATTTTTTCAAATATATATTTATTTGTAATAGCGATTTCGTGCATACATTAAGTTCGTGATTAGAATTATATTTACTCGAACTCAGAGCCAGCTTGGCTAACATTTTCCTGAAATATTAATATTAAATTCAAATATATCAACTAAAGAAACTAAAAAGTTTAAAAAAATTAATTTATAATTAACGACATTTAGATTAGGATTACAACGAATTTTTTTTCCACTGTAAATTTCACAACGCCAATGAAAGTTCAAGACAATATTTATTTTATCTGTCGAATTTGAATTTTTCAGGGACAAAATTTCATTTCATACCGTCCCCGCGGGCAAAGATACATCGTGTATTGATTCTAATTAAAGCGGTTACCGCACGAACGCTTTTAATTAACGATGTTAGGCCATTTGGGATACATACAAGTAAACACTTTAGCGATCCGACTACGCGCTATTATATTATAAATTAATCGAGTGTCAATTAAATTTAAATTGCGTTTCATACGATTCGCGTATTGCGTTTGATAATGTTACGCTAACATTCGGCGGAACGTTGACTGTGTACTGAGTGTACACATAATAAGCGTGTGTTGAAAATGAATGCGAAAATAAGAGAAAAAAAACGACAATAGTATAGTTTTACAATACTATTATCCTACTGTATCAAAAAAAAAAACGATATTTATTATGCATCTTAAAAACGGATACCGAGAAAAACGTTTGATTCCAATGTATTTGTGAACGATAAAAACGATTTGTTTTACTCTGAAAATTTGGCAAATTCAATTTAAAGGTTTCTTTATATTATTTTCGTGAAAAAAACAATTCCATGTAGTACATTTTAATAAACTTTCACGCGGCGACAAGTAATTTCAATTCGGAATTCTCTAAAAGGATAACGTGGTTTAGGATTATTATAATTTATATTTGATTTCCTTAATACAAAATAACAAGACAATTTGTTTTCATAAAAATGAAAATACACGAACCACGTTGATGCCTATAGGAATTGTTACACGCAGGTATATAAAACTATACATTTAATCTGATGTATAAGAATGAGTGCGTGCATGCTATGTTCCTTTAGGCCATAAGTTCTTAACCTAATTTAAGTCATGAATCCCTCTCAAGTATAAAGCATAATTACGAAACCTCTCCCCCCCCCAAATAAAACAATACAATTTTTTATTTTAATTATTTTTTATTAATAATACTAAGATGTTTAGGATACATACGAGTTATTTTTTTGGTTTTTAGTTTCAGTGCGACGTTTGCTGTTGCTTTGATCTATTATTTCCTTAAAATCTGGACTCGTAATGGACAGAACTATACGCATATGGTTTTTGATGTCTAAATGATTTTGTGAACTTTCAATAAATTTCACAATAAAAATTGTCATTATAAATATAACAGTTTTTACTTTTATTCATCGAATAATTTTAATTAATTTCAAACAAATTCATTGTTGGGTTATTTTAAAAAAAATCTCGCAACAAAAAATCATAGACCACCGTTTAAGACCTCCCGTCCCCGCTTTAGGCGATCAAACATCTACACTGCATTTAGAAAAATCTACATTAACATATTCGTGAAAACCTGGAGAGCACCATTGACTATAATGATTTTCCTAGAGACATTCATCGACCAAAAACAACAAACCTGAACTGTAAAATTCTTCCGTCAATTAAACCTAACCTAACCTGTGGCAATAATATTGATTTCTTTGATTACAAATCTTAGTTATTAGAATTATTGATTAAAACTTTTTTTTTAATAGGATATAGTCGCACAAATCTATCTTCTAAAACAGAAGTGATAAGTCGGATCCCTTCGGATAAACATTTGAAAAGTCCAACTACCTAAATTGCAACAACCACAGGAAGTTTTCTTAAAATAAGTGTCCAGAAGCGCCACCTAACTCCAGACTTCAAGGAATATATTTCATGTTTCTATAATATAATATCACTAATAACGTCGTTTATTATCGTGCGCGTAAAAGGCATTGCACCAATTTTGAATAAATAGAGAAATTCATTATTGTAGGTTGACGATATTTAAGAATTAAAAAAAAACAAGACTTTATTTTAGCCAAAATCTTCTCTATATATTTACACTATATCAACCCAAATATTGAAATTGTTTGTATAAAAAAATTCAGGAATCATATGGATACTAATGATATTTTATTATGTTAGGTAAAATGTCTAGTGTTTTACAATATTTATTTTACGTAAATAATTTTTTTTATGTTATATGTTGTGAGTTTCACGAGAGTTTGATCATTAATAATATAGATTTTCATAATTATCTTAATTCATTACACTTTTTTTTTGTGTTTCTCTAAATATTTTATGCCGCTTTTTTCAAAAAAAAAAAAAATTAATAAAACTAGTTATTTAAACGATAATATTATAACATTAATGTGTAACGATTTCTTTTTTTATATAAAAAAATATATTTATCAATCTATCTCCATAAATGTTTTTGAAAAAAGAAATACTATTTTAATAATTGACATGTTTATTCTAGAAATAGGTAAATGAGAATTATTCAATAATAAACGAGAAAACTATTTATACGAAATATTTGCTTTTTCATACATTTCAAATAATTCCCACCTTCGAATGAAAAATTGTACTTCAACTTTTTTATTTCGCCCAGATTTCGTTTAGAATATATTATTTGTGTAATTAAATAAATATTTTTAAAACGTACTTGATCGTTAGCAAACATACAGTAATATCTAATTTCGTTATATATTAATTGCAAACAACAGAATACTTTGAAATGTTCAGAAAGACAATTGCGCATCTCCTTATACGATTACAAAATATGATACATTCAAATATAGTGTATTCGAAAGAGAAGCAGAAAATAAACGGCACCAATTGTAAAAGAAAAACAAGATGGGCCGAAAAATAATGATCTGACAATGTAAAATTCTATTGAAAACTGTGCACGGGCAACGCCGGAAAAACTCAACGAATACAATAGCTGAATAGAAATTATAATATTTATATAGATTACCTTATAATAAAATATTTAAATGAAATAGTATTCGCGCGTGTCTGAATGCTGAGTCCACCTTTTTTTTTTTTTTATATATAATATTATTATGGTTTAAAAATCCGTTTGTCCCATGCGAGAATTTTGAAAATAAACCGCAAATGAATTAATAATGGATGATTATCACCTTAAACGCGTTAGTAAATTCAACATTCAATAATGCATAGTCGTTTCGACGACGAGGGTGTACGCAGAGCAAAACGATAATTTAATATTTTGTTCGGTTTCCCAATTATACCGAAGCTCTGAAGCGTGTCAGCACAGTACCGCGTGTGAAATTAAGAGAAATGTGTAGAGCTATAAGAGCGTCTGACATTTCTTAAATTTCATAATATACTCGCATCAGACGAGTCAGCTCATACAAAAAATAAATAAATAAATAGATAATAACAAAAATCTATTTGCTAACGATGGCAACAAAAACATTATTTTATTCTTGGTGAATAAAATTAATATTTTCGCTCTTATTTTATAGTAACCTACTGAATAGTTAAATAGTATTTTTTTTAACTTTTTATTTTTACATTTCGTGCTGAGAGTAAATTTAGCTGTAATGACTAATTTGAGTTCATCGTGTCTGTAACATAATAAAAAAAAAAAAACAATTATCCCTCGCTTTTATTTATAATTGCTAAATTTTTGTTGAAATTTCCCCTTTTCCGTTAAATATACATACTTATGTCAAATGGAAAATTTCGTCTTGTTATTAAGCTCAAAACTGTTTACATAATCGTTATCGTAAATCGGCTAAATTGATCGTTGGGATACGAATTTAAATAGAAATTATCAGCCAGTAATTACTAGTGTAGGACTCATATTTTTAAAATTACCGGTACCAAAATTGTTTTAGAATAATATCGCTGGAAATAATCACGGACAATTTCCCCATAGGACGGTGTCTATGCAAATGGGTAAAATTCTAATCATTTTATTTAGTTTAAATCGACGGATTCTGCATACGTACATGTAATTAAAACAAGGAATTACATATTGTTATTGTTATTATTATTATACATAATTAATTATGTAATTATGTAATTACATACATTACATGTATATGCAAAATATTTTTAAATTTTTCATTTGTTATTTAGTCGGTTAAAATATACAGTTTAAAAATTGCATTACGGCTTACTTACCGCAAGTCTGGTTTTTTAAAATTATAAGTCTATGAGACTTTGAGTGCATAATTCAGACATGATACTTAATACACTGTCATCGACCAATTTTTCTTCTCATTTGGGATTAAAGTCATCTGTACGTCGGAAAATGGGAATTATTAAATATCATTTTTCACATAATGAAAATACGAAAAAATACTCAATGTCAGTATTGCATAATATGAATATTTTCACATTATTTAATCTTCCAAAACGTTTAAGCGCCGTAATCCACTGAAAACACCGCATAACATACGTGTCTACATTGTATTACGCTGATAAAAATATGACTGGCATCATTCGCAAAAATATGACACCAGATTTATTACAATGTTCTCTATCCTGTTATTACTCTTCGAGTTTATGAATATAGAGCATATTATTGATTCCACACATATTCACACAAATAATTTCAACAAAATACATACTTCATAATAAGAAAAAAAAATGTTTTAATTTTAACAATATATTAAAGAAAAACTAAATGAGGCCCTAGTAAATATTTTTCACTAATGAAAACGATATAGTTTAACCGTACAAACAAGTAACAATTAATACGATACGTGATTTTGGTTATAAATTTTCTTTTGCACGTTTTAATATTTTTCTTATATTATTCAACCAATAAACAAATCGAATAAAAAGTTGTTTATTATTTTTATTAAACTTATAGTATAAGAAAAATTATTGGAAAAAATTGTACTTAGTCCTGGACTATTATCCAAATATCTTGATTGTTAACAAAATTTCGTGATTTTTGGTCAAACAGTCAAAAACTCGCTGAATATAGTCAATTATTATTTATCTATCCAATGCGGGATAGTTTAAATAAATAGGACACTGAGTAACACACAAACAATATAATAAAAAAACAGTAACATAACAAAACAGTAATCATTTTTTTTTTTTTTGTACAATTTCAAATTAAAGTCTGGACATGAATACAGATATCAAAATGATGAAAATACACATATATGTATGACATAAGTTGGTCGTTTAATCGAATTTGTCCACATTTGTCGGACATTCAATTAAAATGGTCAAAAATGGTAAGATGAATAAGCAAAATAATTTTAGAGAAATGTTGAAATATTACTTTCACTAAACCAATTGTAATAAATCAAATATTTACAACTTAATATGATTTCACAGACCATAACAGTTAATCATGCAATAGTAACCGAGCGCAACAAATATATTTATAACTATTTAAACGTTTAATCAATTCAATTACCAAACCAAGAACAATCACGTTTAAACTGAGATGTTATATGTTAAGAAAAAATAATGCCAACTGCAAATCAATAATAATTTTAATTAAAAACAAATATTTATATATTAGTGTCTATAATGGAGAAATACTAATAGCGTATTCCTCAAACACTCAATAAATGTTTATGCTAATTAATATTATAAAATTGAATACAAATAATTAAATATAATAACATATTATGTTACGTTAATGGATTATTATATATGTTTTTCTACCAACATTTTTTAAGATAAAAATTATTTACTTTATCAACACTATTTAGAATTATTAATAGAGTATTTAAATTGGTATATTTGTTCCGCTGCTATTTTATAAAGCCACTCCATTAGAACACAGTGAAAGAAATCATAGACCAAAATGATTGGTGTTTATATGGACATGACAACTTATTTATTTTTGCAATTCTATTTGAGCTCAACATATTGAGCATTTCTTTAATTTAATATTTTTTTTTGTTTACGTATTATTCAAATTGTAAAATGTGTATAGTGTAATTATAATAATTCGTTCACAACGAATATATACCATTTCATTAGATTGTACGACGTAAACACCAGATTAGAATTACATGTAATTTATAACTGCAACACTTTCATCTTAGATACTTTATACATTTTAAAAATGTATAACTAATTATGTTGGTGATTTTAATTTAACCGAGATAACCGAAATTATTAATTTACAAATATTTTTCCAAACAACACAATGTATAACATTAAAAGCATTGAATTTTCGCACGCCAATTCGTTGATAAACCCGATCGAATTGATCACTTATTGAATAATAATATATTTCAATTAATCATTTCTTTAATTATCATTATTATTTGCCAATATTTAGCATAATATAACGACGGTGTTATATGTAAAGTACATAACTCGCGATATATATTCTTAAACGTGGGAAAATAACATTCTAAAAAAAAATCATCAATGACGCAACAGAAATATATGTGTAAAATAAATGGTATCCACGTTCTAAATCCAACACTAGAATGCTCAATCAAACCTACACGCAGTGCAATAAGGGAAAAACTCGGAGAGACTCACACACCTTTGACCGTTTATTCGTCGTGATAAGCTCGGAGGCAAGAAAACGAATTAGTAAATGTAAATTATCCGAGGGATTAAATAGTTCGAACGGTAAACACTGTTATACACTGTTCTGGGTGGGTCACTTAATATTATGTTTTAAATACAATTATTAGTGACACGTTTTTCAACTGCGGCGTGTTACATAAGTACCGTCCGTAAACGGTTATCCAAAAGTGAAAAAAAAAAATCATTGCACATTACGTTTCCATTTTTTACTTCGTATGAATCAACATTTTCAACGTTAAAAATTACAGAAATTAAATAATAGTCATATTGAAAATGAAATAGTTGCGCTCGCCGACAATTCGCCCACGAATATTCAACTGCACTCATGTTCTGTTCGCCAATCTCACGCAACACCGTTTTTGTTATTACCTACACTCATTTTTATTTAATTACACACCCAGAACTCGTTAGTTTTTAACGAAGAAAATGTGTATTTTTCGTTTTTATATAAAATGAACACGTGTAAAATTTAATCATTTTTATCGAATTACGCTTTTTTTTTTTAATTCATTCATTATTTTAAGTGTATCGTCACTCATTTGAATTCAGGTTAGGTTTTTTATCATAAAAAAAAAAATGGCGAACAACAGATAAAATAAATTATTATCTGTAAAATAATAATTACCGTGACGATTATAATAAAATAATTATTACTTTGTCCAACCGTCTCCAGGTCTGTTCCAATAGTTTTCAACTGGTTCGCAATACGATTTTTATGATTTGCAACCGATTGCGTTCGCCGCAATTGTTACTCTTAAATGATATGCGATCAACTTCATGTAGCCCCCGACTCTGTTATATATGCTGTGAGTAACGATATATATATATATATTTTTTTTTTTTAAATGGACGACGAAGAAGAGCCAAAGATTGATAGAGAGAGGAAGAGAGAATCGGAGGTTGCGACAAATATATTAAGCCAAAAAAAAAAAGTCATCGTTAAAAAACTTGACTATACATAAATTTTATTTGAATAAAATTCAATATAATGAACATAAATAATAATAATAATAATAATTATAATAAAGATAAACGTTAATACGTGTACGGTAATACCTCGGCACGTTGAAATGATTTCAAAAATAATCTATACGAATAATTACTGTTTTCGATTGTTATAAATACACATACGCATACGTACTAACGGACAACGGTAACAATAATGAAATCGTGTGTTAAACGCGCAATACGCGAACAATATAATTTTGGCAACTGTGATCGGCGGGGACCGACGAAATTGGTAACACGACGATTACCGGTCGATTAAAAACTATATAATATGTAATATGATAATGATAATGATAATGTGTTCGCGTTTGGCCGCGGCCGTGTCACAACCACTGGATTTAATCATAATATTAATACTGCCACGGGGTTGAGGAAACGCGTACGGCGTTCACCACAGGGATACGTGTTAGACCTTGAGGACGACCAGGTCACCGTCTTCGGTGCCGCCCGCGGCCGACGACTTTGGCGACGATTCGGATTCGAACAGAGCGGATGCTTGAGCGGCGTACGGGCCGGCGCCGGCCGGGTACTCGAAAGACGGGCTCGGTTTGGGGTACGCGTAACCGCCGCCGGCGACGGTGTTCGACGGATACGGCAACGGTTGGCTGGGCTTATCGTACGAATATCCGGCGGAAGCGGACGGTACTTGTGGCAGCGGTGCCGAGACGACGCCGTAGTCCGTTGACGGCACGCCCAACGATTCGACGACGACGTTCTGCTGCTGCTGCTGCTGTTTGTGTCCAGTGCAATCGGATTTGTATTGTTGCGGCGCGTCGATCACGTCGGGCAATACGACGATCTCGTTCTGCCGGGTCTCCACCAAGGGCTCGACGGTGGTCGACGTGACCGGGACCTGTAGCGGTGCCGTAGCGGTCGGCTCCGGTCGGTGCTGCTTGTCGCAGTCCTCGGCCGGAGTCGGTACCGGTGCGATGTACGGACGGAGGAATCGCGGCGGCGGCGTCGGCACCGGGTACCTGTGGACGGGCGCGGCGACCGGTTTCACGGCGTACTGCACGTCGTTTTCGCTGGCCGACGGTACGGTTCTCTGCGGCAACGGAACGAATTTCGGTACGAAAAACGTGGGCTGCGGCTCGAATCTCGGCAACGGTTCGACACGGTACGGCGGCACCAGACCGCTTTCGATCGTACGGTGTTCCGGGTGCTGGCAGGCCGGTTTCGCGGGCTGTACAACGGAAATCGTGTTTGACGCTTCTCCGGGATAATACGGGCTCGGCGGCGGCGGCGGGATGTACAACGGCGCCGAAGTGGACGGTTTCGGAGCCACCGTGGTCGTCGTCGTCGTCGTGGTCGACTGCACCACCACCGGCGGCAAGTACTGCGGTGCTTCGAAAGACGACGCCGGTTTCAATACGGACGGCCGGAAGTCCGAAGCCTGTCCTTCCGGCGAAGCCGGTCCCACGCGTTTCCCGAACACGTACGTCCCTTCCGGCACGTTGGGCCGTATCTGCTCGCCCGGCAAGTTGAACAGGTAACGGTAGAACGACAGCGAACAAGGCGTGCTGGTCTGCACGTCTCCGTGACACACAGCCACCGCCGTCGCCACTACCAACAGCGTCAAAGGCATTCCGCGGAATCCGTTCATGTTTCACCTGGAAAACACGACGTGTTTATCAATTAGACGACATCTGCAAACAGGTAATATATATCGTTTGTGTTCAGTCGGCATTATAAGAGAATATTGTGGGGGGGGGCGGGGGTAAATTTAAGTAAAATTTAAACAATAATATGCAAAACGTAATATCGAGAATCAATTGCGACAAGAGCAATTGTTGTACACAGCGACAACGAGACGTGGGTCGCGCGTACCGTTATATGAAGTACGGACGGATTGCGGACGGGTCATGAATGCGAGGACAGGCCCCAGTGGCGTTTATCCGGAAACTCCAAGAAGAAGGATTGAAAATGGAGACAGTCGATTGGTTCAGTGAATACAAATGCCGGGACATGGATAGTATTGGACTGGATGTCGGCAGAAAACTGGGTGGAACTCAGAAGAAATGGGTTTATGTGATGGAAAAAGACGTATTATAGTGTATAGCAGAGAAAAGTGAAGGGATTTGGTGATAACGACGAAAACTCTTGGACCGTAGTATAATATGAGCAGGAAAAATAATATTAGACAGTGTAAATCCGTCAATTAACTTATTGTCACGGTTATGCCTACATTTTTCTTTTGAATTGAATCTCTTAGTATTTTCCGTTTTAATTTCAATTCGTCTTCTTCGTCTACCGATCGGCTTCGATACCAGCGAGTTTTTATTTGTTAATCTCTATTATTTTATATCTTCCGAAATAACACGCGTGTATAATAATTATACGCGCTATCGTTACATACAGCGATTTTCCGATTCCACGGATGTGGAACACACTCCGAGTCGGTCTATTATATAGCGATCAATTAAAACGTGGCTATTATTTCATGTTTAATTTTAACGTGCGATAATATCTATCGCTTTATAATAATTCGCCGTCTATTCACGCGATAATATTCGTATAATGAAAGAAAAAATAATAATACGATTTATAATATTTCACGTGCACGTATAAAATGATCATTTTTCGGAAAATTCATTTACCAAAACGTACTGTTTTTTTTTTTTTAAAACGACTTTCGTCCCAAATGAACCATATGATTTCGATACGTTCTAATGAAGTTCTTCGCTGACAAAATGTTAAATTTCCAAATACTTTTTACACGATAATGCTACGTGGCTATATATTTGTTTATTATTATAATTTATACGTATTACTCTATTGCTAACGATTTCGACAATTGTCATTGATTTTCATTTTAATTCCATATACGAATCATTTCGTTTGAAGAACGATTTTGAGAAATGTCACGTCTAAAGTTCAACGAGTACAAATTAAATACACGCGTTTTTTCGGAAATTATCAACTGGATAAAATTATACAATTGACACCATCACGTGTGTTTGACAGTTTAAAAAAATTTTTATGCTTTTTAAAGATTCTGATTTTTAGAATAATATAATCTTTTAATTGTGAAAAGAAAAAAACCTCTACAAATCGTTTTATACCTAACGTACAATCCGTTCCGATGTGAATTAAAAAAAAAAAAACTCGGCGTGTCAACTTTCTCGGGCTCAAAATCTGCAGCGACTTGACACATTATTTAAATATATAATTATAAATTATTTGTATACATAATTTATATACACGGTTTAATGAATACCGACATAAGTAAATATATATTGTAATAAATTATAAAAAACACATAATCACAGAGTTCAGTCACACATTACTTTTGGCTCGTGTCCATTTAAACGAGACACGCACGCGCGCTTATATTTGTACGTTTTATAATATTTTATTGAATTTCGAAAAGTACATCTATTACGTGCAATAATTTCCAATGTCGTTACGTGCGGAATTTATTATAATAATAAATATCGATTATTTAATAATATTATGTATATATTATCGCAAATAGTCGTACACCAATTTTGTAATATTTAACATAATAACAGAAAATAAGACAAAAAAAAAAACGATGTCGAGTTATTTTTACCAAAATATTTTTTTTCTTCTCTTTATAAAATCAGTGTTTTTTTTTTGTTAATCTTTTACAATCACATGATATGTACATTTAAATGTTACGTGTAATATTAAAATATTACACGAATTCCTTCACGATTACATATTGTTTTTAATTTTTATAATTATTTCTATTTTAAGATTCTGAAGGAATGTATTGTTGAACGATGTGTTTTATTTTACGCCTGTATCCAAAAATTGTACCAAATGAAATGTTCCGATTTTTATAGTCATATATTGAAAATTTCCGGTAGAAAATTGCACGTAGTTGGTATTACGGAGAAGTCGTTTTTCGATTTTCTCAAAAGACAAATTCAAACACCACCGAAAATGACATAAAAACCGGCGAAAAACTCGATTTTGTCAAAATCGATTGTCCGTTATTTTTTCGTAATTTTTTAAACTAACGATTATTGAAACTAAAAATATTCACCAAATATGTAATTTTATGTTACATTAGGAGGAAAAATTATTTTCAAACGATTTCTTTCAATTTTGCGCTACTTTGACACAAATTGTTTGGTTTCAAGGCATTAAGAAATGTTTAAATACAACGTCAAATGCGTACAATCTACAACTATAAACGCAAAAATTATCTTTGTAAAATAGTTTGTCACAATTTTTCTTAATAAACATTTGAAACTTTTCAACGAAGTGTAATTTATTTTTGTGGAAAATTACGTTTGTTCAAAACTAATGGTCCTAGAATCCAGAAACTTTTACCAAATATATTGTAACCTTGTATTATGTTAAGAAAAACAATTTTTGAACACTTTTAACTATCTAGGTAAATCTTAAGAAATTATATGAAAACGATGTACTGCAAGCGGTTAATCATCGATTATACGTTCCACGCACGATGTGTTATAAATAATAATAACAATATTTCACCGCGGAGCTCCGGGTCAGAATCCTTTTATCGCGTTGCTTTCAGATGTAATGAAAAAAATAACAAAACTCTAAAATCTTTATCCAATTAAATCACTGAATTCACAACCCCCATGCCTATCATTTTTTATTTTTTTTTTTCCAAATAATTTCGACAATATGTAATAATAATAATATTTAAATTTTCACGAACGCGAAATCGTCTTGTACAACAGAGTAATATTTTGGTTTTAATTGAATTCATATTGGCATTTTTAGGACTTCCGATTTCCAAGACAATTGTAAGTGCGCGTTTCACCGAAAGCGCTATGTTATGTACGCACAAGTATTCTTAAATAACATTAGCAGAGACAAGACGTGTAAAGAGTAATCATTTTCGGATAACGGTGACTTTATTTTTGTCGTCCCGGATTTTTCGGAACGAGTTATTCGGGTTTTTATTCATAACGCAATATCGAGGAAAATATTGTACGCGATCATTGCTGAACCGAACACTATGGAAACCTGTTGGAACGCGTGAACACGGCCAGGGAAGATTATAATTCTTACGACATTATTGGATTTTTTTCCCCTCTCTCTCTCTCTCTCTCTCTCTCATTACTTTTGCCCGTTTCTTAATTTTACGCAACAATTAAAAATTGTGTAACTCTATTTTTTTTTTAATTTGTCATATCCGTCTTATAACCGTTCAAGTGCCATCGATTGCATTATCAATAATAATAAAAATAATAATAATAAAACGAGATTCATCTGTACCTATAAAATAGTACACATACCAGAAGTATCGTCTATACGTTGGCCAAATAATGTTTTTTAATGATTTTACGTCATTATTGTATTTTTAACAGGTTTGAACTAATCTCTTCTGATCTTTACGCTTTTAAAAGTGAAAACGTGTAAACGTGTTTTCATTTGAACTGCTCCGAAACAGAAAATTCCATTAATGTAATGACGTAAATATATTATTATTATTATTATTACTACTAAAATACAATCATTACGCCAAATAAATAACTTATCGATACGTGCGCGGTCTTTGCAATGTTGCAATGTTTTTCTCCCAAATTGAAAAATGTCGATAATAAAATGTAAAAAATTCTATCTGGTCGTCTGAATGAACGAACAGGACAACGATTTCAATTGATCGAATAATAATAATAATAATATAGGAAGCAGTGGCGTATTGTACAGTGGGCTCGTGTCCCTCCTATTCGATGTATTTATATATTAATTAATAATTTACATTTTAATATATTTCATCAATGTTTATTACCTATTGACTGATTACAACTTGTTATCATAACAAATTATTAATAATTAATAAATTATATAAAATAATTTTGAAAGTAAAATAATATAATTAAATTAAATGACGATTATTTGAAATGTCTTCATTATATCGTTAAATACGTATTTTATATATATATATGTAAATAAAAATGTGATTATTAATATCTATACAATTTTTTAATTTTATCGATGCCCTCCCCCGTCCCAAATGACATATTTCTAAATACACCTCTGATAGGAATTCCAATACTTCTACACGCATTGCCTTACACAACGGCTGCAACATTTTATAGCAGTATGCTCGCGTATGATAGCCGACGAATCGTACACCAGGTAAGTTTTCAAGTAAACTCACGTCAATTTATGCGGATGGTTTTACACGTCCGTACGTATTTGCACGCGTGTTTGTCGTTCTCACGCAGAAAATATATTTCAGTTTCGATTTCGGACGGGTGTAGAGTTTGTAAAGCGATCTACGCACACCGGGATGTCGAAAAGTCGGAGGGCTCATTAATTTCGAAAACCCTGCGTAACGGTTTCGAATTTTTCCAGACACGAGAGAAATATCTCGCACACACTCCAGCCCCCCGTGACGTTGTCAGGATGTTTGAACCACCCCGCATTGTCTTTTTCGTTTTTCATACATTTCGACCTAACATAAATGTATTATAATTACGTGCATTTCAATTAATATTCTATTACACCTGCATTGTAAAAAAAAAATGCGACGTATTTTGTCGTTCCACGACAAGTATGAGTAGTAAAATTAATTTCGTAAATTAACGGCAAATATTCTAGTCAATATATTAATGATTTTTATTCAGTTGTGTTTATACACCACTGAACCTGGTCCTTGAATGGTTTCAATAAGAGAATGAGAGCGTTGAGCAACAAACCTAACAAAAAAAAAAAAAAAGTGAAAACTTTCGGTTTCATTTATACTTAAACCTCCCCCCCCCCGCACTCTATTATGTAATCACTTTTACAGTCTTTTGCTACTCGTCCGGTTGGCAGAATTACCGTGCGCGAAAATCGTATTTCACTCGGGGCGAAACGCTCGAATAACGCGACAGGAAAATAAAAAATAAACGTTGGACACGAACGCTTGTTCATAGTATATCCCCTCGATCGCGTTCGTCAATTGCCGGTCGTTCGGAAGTAAACGATATATATATATATGGAATATTCTATAAAAGAAATGCCGAAAATACTTTTCCGCGTGTTCGGTTTATAACACTTTGAATTTCTGCTCGACTGCGATTCGGCGATATAAATGAAAATAAAACAAGTGTCCTCTCCCTCACAAATCGGCCAATTCCTATAAAGTTATATAGTTTCCTTCGAAAAAAAATTTTTTTACGTTTAAAATATATTAAATGAAAATATAATATCCGAGAAAAATCGAAAAAATTTACGGAAAAATGTCACGTACACGGACGGCGTTTCAATGGTAGAACCGCAATGAGCCACCACCTACCCCCCCGCTAAGCAGTGTGACTTTTTCACTCATTTGCTCTTAAAACACAATTGGAATTAATACATATAATAAAAAATAAAAAACACGAAACTATACAAATTATATAAAAAAAAAAAAAAAAAAACATATTATGACGGAATTCTATTTTATTTTATTTTTTCATTTTTCGAGAAATCCAATAGTAATTAGAACAAAATGTCGAAAACCGTGTACGATATCGCAACGTTTTCCGTTTAGTTTTAAGGTTTTACGAGTACCGCATATACGATAAATAATTATATAAAAGTAATAAAATCTGCTACGAAAAATAGTGATACGTAGATTTCTATGAAGAACCACGAGAAGGACTTTTATACACGTAATACTCTAGAACAGCGGTTCTTAAACTTTTTATTACGCGGACCCCTGATGAAGGACATTTTTAAATCGCGGACCACCTTATTAATTTTGTTAGGAATTACCATTTTTTTATTAAAAAATATTTCATGTTACAATTACCAATATATTTAAAAGAAAGGTAAATAAAAATATAATAAGTATAAAAAATATTTTGTTAATTATTTTTGTTATATTTAATATTATTACATTAACATTTTGTCTTACATAGAGTCTAGAAAACGGAATGAAAACTATTTCCATTCAATATCCACACTTTCGGTAATCGTGTGTATCGGAACCACGAAACGAGTTGTGGATAAACGGGTTGTGAAAAATATCCGTTCACCCGGGAAAAAGTAGCGTTTATTAACACGTAGAGAATATTGCGAAAATATCCAAAAACTTCGGGGTCAATATATAATATTAATAAAATTACACGTGCTGCTGCTACGGGTGATTACCCGTTTCGATTGAATTATGGGCGAATAACGGAACGTCGTCTTGCCGATTAAAAACAAAAGTTAAAATATCACGTTTTAATAACGAACACAGTTATAGCGAACCCGGGACGAGAGATAAGTCTGGGCAATCGATCAATCATTGACGAGTACCTGTACTGCAGACACTGTTGAAGTCACGCGGAAGTCAAATCGATTAATATTAATGCGGTCACCTGCAAATGTGTGCGTGTTTTTTTTTTTCACTTGCTCGTAACGCATTATACGAACATAACATCATTGACCCGTACGCGCAAAACCGACGAACGTTCCCGTGACGTAATCGTTTTGGTTGCTGAAACGTTGTTATTATTCGACGACGATGACGATAATAATAATAATAATAATAATAATAATAATTATAATAATATAACGCGCGTAATACGTGTTACGCGTTTTACGCGCAACGTGTGTTACAAAACGTATCTCTGCGAAGACGGTCGTCGCGACGTTATAACCGTGTTTAGGAGGAACGAGTAGCGATGAAGATAACATTTTATCTTGTTAGATTTTTTTATTTTTTTTCTTCGGCGAGCGAATTCGACATGAGACTAAGTAGACGACCAGAGAGGCAATTTTTTTTTTTGGTAAAAATAATATTGAATGTAAATAAAAAATAATCGTGTATTGTAAAATATTATAAGTAGTAATTTTACAGTGTGTGTGCGTTTATTAAATAAAGTAGATGTGTGTATTTTAATGGAATGCCGTCGTACGACAAGACGATAGGAAATTACCGGCTATCATTTATTTGGTATTCTTTCGAAAACTGTCTTGGTAATCGACGGACAAATAGCTTTTAGTTGTATTCAACCCCATGACGCGTGACTGACTCTACACACTGACAACACCACCTAACCCGACCTCGGTATTTTCTTTTTCATTTTGCCTTTGACTAAACTGTAGAAAACTTTTAAACATCTTTTTATGATTTGATCGAAAAGAGAAAAACGTCAGAATTCGCTTTGCGTAGAATACCAGCCGTCGATGCAAGTAATATATTAATGAAATTTATGAATAATAATTTTAATAATTCTCCGTACAACAATAAACATGAAAATACGTGATATTAGTCCGCGTATTATGAAATAGATTAGAATCATTTTTTTTTTTTTTTTTTTTTTTTGGGGGAGGGGCAATTATTTATATTTTCATCGATTTATTTATTGAAAACAGACTACTTTATAGTAAACGTATTATTTATGGAATTTTTTAATTTAAAATTAGAAGAAAAAAAATGTATATAATTGTAATTGTTATTGCATATATTTACTTTTATCTATTTTATATACACGTGTTTAGCGAAGTCAATAAAATAACTTTGTTTTCTTCTAAAAAAAACGAGTTGTTAATAATATATTTTGATAAATGATAAATATGGCGTAAGGATGGAAGGGGCGCAAAAAATATAAATTCGGCCGTGCACTGTGGTTTCACGTACATATATTTATATTTACTGTATGACACAAGGGATTTCGATCAGAGCTGTGGGTGTTTGTACGCTCTGAAATCGAAATGAACGAACTAACATTATTATTCGTAAGTAAGTAATGAACGCAGAAAACATGTTTAAGAGTGAAACGAAGACATAAATCGCGTTTCTAATATCCGACAATATATCGCGGTTGTGTTTTTTGTCCAGCTACTCGTGGCTTTTATATAAGAATATTATATCACGTGTTTACATCGACGAACATTTATCATTGCGCAGGTTATTCGAAATAAATCCGCGTCGTCGGTTCACCGCCAACCGTGTTTTACGTAAAATGAGTTTTAAAATTTGTTAAACGATGTTTAGAAATTTAGTCAGTCGATGTTTTTGTATAATATAATATGTACATCCAAATACGATATTTTAACGGTTAACTCGTGTGTTCAACCAGTCATTTGCATTATTAATTTTCCTTTTTTTTTTTCATTCGAAAACATAAGGTACATATAAATTTCTCGAACTTTGAAAAAATACCTGTTTTTTTTTTACTCCATTCTGGATCGTATACCAAAAAGTCTTTCGGATATCGCTCAGTTCGGCAATAATATTTCGGAACAAAAAAAAAAGAAAAAAATGAATAAGTAAATTAAACAAAATTATCGACCATTCATGTTACTATACCGATCAGTGTTTGGTATAACCTATAGAGTAACTCTTAAGAATTCAAAAACGAAAATAAAAATGATAATAACATCAATAATAGTTATTTTTATTCGCACTTTACGCGTATTTTTATTTTTATAAACGTACAAAAATATTATATTCTGGTAAATAAGAAAATAAAACATTTTAATCGAACGTATCACTTAAAAGTGTAGGTTTTTACCAATACGTTTTAATATGGTATAAAAATGCGTACACATACGACGCAATGTTTATTTTAACCGATTAAAAAAATAGTTTTTCCTTTTCACATTTTGTTGACGTCTGCGCAGAAATGAACAGAATGTATGAAATAATTGTTCTATGTACGATTCAAATATCGTATAAAAATTTTCCGTTAAATTTCTTCTGTAAAATTTTCAATCGTATGAATAAATAGAAAAAAAATAATTTTACAAAAAACAAAGGTCAATATTTTAATTTTTTTTTTTCAATTATGTCAAAGTCGTAAACCTAATATTGTACAAGTTGAGAAACACACGATATTAGTACATTATTACTGTATTTATGATTTTACATACACGTGAATCTGACGGATCTAATCGTATTCGTCTGTTCTGTCTGTTTTATTTACGATCATAATAAAAATATATTTAACAAAAAAAAAAAAATTCAACTCTTTACGATATAGCGATCTCACGAATAACGCAGTAGCGTATGGATAATTAAAAAAAATACTATACGTTGGCACAATTATTATCTGACGACCACGAATCTCGTTAGTAATTTTAATTTATTATTATTTATTCATTCGTTAGTTGGTATTTATACGACTCACCATATTCGATTAGGACATAAAATATGTGTTCAACAATATCGTTTATACACGAACAATATTCCGAATATCATTAAAATTCGCTGTGATAAAAAAATTTATTTATAAAATATATTACTATTGCCGTGAGCTTGTCCATTATCTGACACAACGCCTTGGTGAAGTTTTACTAATAATAATTGATGAACGCAACGAAAAATTAACGCCAATTATTACAATCAAATAAATTAACGAAAATTTATCGCAACATACGTATAAAAACGAAGACGAAATTTTATTTATATATCTATATAAATAATTTTTAACTCGCTTATAATAAAAATATTCAAAAATTATTAGAAGTTTTATTGAGAACGTAAACTAACGAGTGGATGAATGAATGAAGCGAAACTGTATCGTTCATAACATATAACGTATAGCTGAAACATATTTTTACGGATTTTCTATAATTAATTATATTTCTAAATGAATAAAAACCGAAAAAATACGTTCAATCGCGAGAGATCTTAAAAACAAAATTCACTTTTTTTTAATAATACTCCCAAAATATACTATTAACGAATAATAACGTTTTCATAATCACAGTATGACTATTGTTGCGCCTTAAAATGTAAAAAATCTTGTAAATAAAGTTATAACGATGTATTTATTTTTCATTCGATTTTGTTTACAAATATAACGAGGTAATTGGCTATCACTGATCAACATTGATATTCTTATTAAACACGGTATTTCAGATAAATTGAGTTGCCCGTAACACTATGAATTTAAAAAGCGTATTAGATTATCGGTATTTTCTAAATAAAAAGTATAAATAAACAAAAAACAGTGAAAAGTTCGTGTTAAAGAACAAATACTAAGCATCGAATGTAATCAATTAAATGACAAGTCATCGTTGAATTGTTATGAAAATTATATATCAAATAAGAAAATTTCATCAAAAGCAGAGTATGGGATTTAATACGCATTTTTTTTTTTTTTTTTTTTTGAAAAACAAAATATAATGTTTCGAATTGAAAGTTGTGTAAATATTGTGTAAAGGAAAACGTACTATGAAAGAGTAAAAAAAATAATATTTTTTAAAGAACATTATTGTACAAAAATGTACGTCCGTAATGTATGTTATTAATTATTATTTATATAATTATTATACGTCTTTATATTTTCATATTTTACTGTAATAATTATTGTTACTAAAATATTTTAGAGTAACGTCAATGTTTATGTTTTTTATAAGAAATTTTTATTTTTAATTAAATTCAACTAGGTAATTTGTAATTATTTACTAATTACTAAAATTAAAGTTATATATATATATATACATATAAAGATAGACATAATAGGATATAATGTTTTTCTTAAAAAAAACCCCCCCAATCAAAATAAAGTAAATATATTTAAATAGTATAATGAATCTGGACACGATGTTTTTTTAATGTTACGCATATTTCTCTATTTAAGTAGTTTTACAATTACGTTCTAAACACGTTTATTAATTTTACACGTATAAAAATTATTCTTGAAGAAAAAAATTACCTAATGCCGGTTATGTGATTTACAAAAAACTTTGTCACGAATGGTAAGTATATTGACATTATATTATTTTCCATTAAGTTATATAAAATGTTATGCCCGAAATCATTGAAAACTTATGCTAAACTTCGTCATGTAAAACAATCGAAATAAAATTTAATGTAATATATTTCCAATAGAAATAGAATAGTATTAGTTATACATATAATTGTACAAGAAAATCGGTTATGAATTTGTTTTTGACAACATCAAAAGAGCTTTATTATCAAACGATCACAACGGTATAATTTATTATCGACACGCGAAAATAAAAAAAGAAATGAACGTTTGCTGTTAGTTTAAATTAAAATTAAGAGAACAGTATGAGAACGATTTGAAGTGTGTCACTCGAAAATAAACAATTCGACAAATTACATTCCATGTAATTGTATTGTTACGTGCAATTAGCCAACATATTTGTATTTTCGTAATTATATTGAAAAAGAATATAGTAATTAAATAACGACAACGCTTCGTATCATAAGACTACATCATGATCGGTCAACAAATTAAACCTATAATGTTTATTTTTATATATCCGATACTTGAATAGAAACAGCAGATTAGCAGACATAAGTGTGTAAAAAAAATTTTAATACAACTACAGTAAAAATATTATTAATATTGGAATTCAAACGTGGCTTGGGTTTTTTAATATTTTAATTTTTCGTGAATATCAAAGAGTAATAATATATTAGATGTTTAAAACGACATTGTAATTCCTCGTCTTTGAGTTACGTGGACAATTTTAGATAATAAAAGAAAATACGATAAAACCTTTAAGAGTATTTAGAATAATAGGATTATTAATGGCTTTAATTATAATACATCGATAATTAAATATTGTTTATTGAAATAATAAGTACATATTTGCAAATATATTGATTTGTCCACAGGACAAATCTACGTAAACGTTTCATTATTTTTATATAATTATACGAAGATGTGTATTTGTGTTTAATGAATCAATGCCACTCTCGAGTCAAAAAAAAAAAAAAAATAGTAAGTAGTATTTTTTCTCCTGAACGAATCTGGGAAATAATCATATTATAAGAGATTGACAAAATACGTATTTTTATGTCTATTATACCGCATATTATATAGTAGTAATAGGACATTTCGAAAAGTTAAACCGATAATGTCTCGTAGTTCACAGGGCGACAACGTCACGATTTACTCTCGATGCGTGCAAACACCTTTAGCGATTTAATCGTCCTTTTACTACGTATGTGTAGAAAAAAATCAGTTGCAAAAAAGAAAAAACACGTTCCAGACATGTAACACGATATCCAGTAAGAAGATTCAAACGTTCGTCTAATGTTCGAAACAAATTTAGTTTATTTTTTCAATTAGTGATTTTCATTGTGCGTAAAATGTATCCAAATAAACATATATTTGTATCGAGTAATAAAATTATTTTTGAATATTTCTCTCGGTTTTTTTTTTCACATCATCCAACGCACAGCGAATTCGAATATTTGATTATTTATTTAAAAAAAAAAAAAAAAATTCATTTACGAATGATTAATAAATAAGAATGGTTAGTAAATATAGAACACAATGTTATATAACTGCGTTTAACGAAATGCGACATATAAAACGTTGTTTTGTAGTGCATTCGAATAATCTCAAAACGGGCTGAATCACAAGCGCGGTGTGAATCGTTTTAAAACTAAAGTGAACGCAGATTCGGGTAAAATACACTTTTCAAAAGTATTCAGAATACTTTTTTTTTTTCGTTTTTTTTTTTTTTACTAGTTTTCAGTAATACGAATATCGAATTATATCGAATCAAATATAAACAGTCATTAATATGACGTGTTTGTAGGGGGGGGGTTAATATATTTTTTTAAATCCCGTATATACATATATATAAACTAACGTAATTACCAATGAGTAAATTGGACAACACTGATTTGGTTTTTACTGATTATATATGACCAGTTTCGGTTTGAATAACACG
The DNA here is from genome assembly GCA_032441825.1 of Chaetogeoica ovagalla. Classification (NCBI taxonomy): domain Eukaryota; kingdom Metazoa; phylum Arthropoda; class Insecta; order Hemiptera; family Aphididae; genus Chaetogeoica; species Chaetogeoica ovagalla. The sequence goes on along the minus strand of CM063723.1, from coordinate 13,715,587 downwards.
GTTAAATCAAATAACACTGGATTATTTGAATAAGGACTTGCGCCGAATGTAACGATAATGATATAAACACGGTTTCAATCACCTTATACCATCCGCGTTCAGCTGCTAATAATAATATTTATATTATTATTTTTTTCGCGAAAATACATAATGAACATAATTAAGAATAGATTAACGCGGTGTAGAGGCCACTACTCACTTGTGAAAACGATAATTTGTATCTGGGAAAGAGAAATGGCAATAATATTACGCGGACGAATATTGGCGGCGGCGGCGGTGGCGACTCCCCGGACGTCGCGATGATTCTCCTCCGGGTGATAATAACTGAGCTCGACGACAATCTGCGTCTGAAACGTTGCCCGTACAAAAGACGACGACGACGACGACGGAACGCTGTGGCGTTCGTTTGTATTCTTTTTTCTCGTGCGCGTACGACGCTAAGCGCGTAGGACGTAATTTCACTTCGGGTTTTGTGACCAAAATAAACAAAATAAACTCAGTGTGTATCGGATCGGATCGGTCGGTGGTTGTCGACCCGGCTATTTATACAGACATTAAAACGAGTAGGCGTGTGTAATTTGAGTGGTCAATACGGTTAGGTTAAGAAGGGGGGGGGTACACGCGGTGCGCGCGACGATCGGCTATAAATTTCCTACCACGACTGGACGAGAAAAAAAAAACAAACGTATACGCCGCATACATAACGCGCGAGTTATATAAATTCCTCGGAGTATTTCTTTTTCTTTTTTTTTTTTTTTTCACCAATAATCTTTATTATCGTTTATTCGTTTTATTTATTAATATTATTATTATTTTTTTTGAGAATCCGACGTCCTTGGTCGCGACGTCCATTATACGATAACATGACCTAGTCGCCGCGCCGCTGTAGTACGCGTGTACAAGTATACGTGCGTACGTTGTATTGTGGATTCGTTCTCGGGAATCGTATAAAGCGACGGACGAGATGATGCGACGCGCCGAAAGGTCGGGGACGTGAGTTTTATTAATTATCACGTAATTTTCGCGCCGACATAATATATATAACGCGCATTACATATTTTGTATCGATTCCCCGTAGTCGATTATCCGTTTAGAAACGACAAATGGAAAAAAATCGATCGATAAAAATCGAATGGTTTTTTTGTTTTATTTTCATATTACGAATTAAACGTATTGTGGTGTTCAGAAAAACACTAGACTCTTACTCATTATTATGGGTAATGTATAAAGAGAATTGTGTGTGTCCTCGAGAAACAATATTAAAATGTTACTAAACCGATTTCGATGAAATTTTCGAACATAAATTTCTCTTGCCATCCGCACCCAGAGCGCTGTAATAATTATGGTATTAATAAGCACCGTTATCAGACAGATGAAATCATGCAGTAATGTTCGTGGCAACTAAATTTGACGAGAAATCCGTTAAAAATATACACAATATATATATATATACAAAGAAGAATTCATGCGCGTTGTTATTATTATTATTATTGCAGAACAGTGAACGTATTAGAGATTCCGAGCGAAGCGTGGATGCTATTACAGATTTCGCGGTTAATTTTTTTTTACTGCGCACAATTTTCGATTAGAAAAAGTATTCCGATCGTTACACATGTGCTCATTTTTTTTTTTGTTACGAATTTTGCTTGGGCAGTACTTTAAGGTGGTCATTTTTCGATTTTCTCAAAAGTTTTCTCGTAAGCGGCTCAAGAACAGTATTAAAATTTTTTTTTTATTAAAAACCGTAAAAAGGCGATTTTGACAAAATTCGTTATTTTATACTTCTAACAAATAATATTACACCGAAACTGCGTTCAAAATCATTTTATTGAATGTATTGATATATCAATTACTTTCAAATTTTTTGTGTAAATAAAATTTTTTTTAAGTAATTCGCTTAATCCACAACAGCATTGTTACCCTATTTTTAATTTGTTGAGCAAATAATTTTGATATATTAAAAATAAACATTTTGACAATGTTATAATGAGATTCGATCCAAATTAAAAAAAGAATCTTTATACAATAGATAACATCAGTTAAGAACAATTTTGAAAACTAAAAAAAAATGAACAATTTAGTTATACCATATGAATTAGAGAAAATCTCCTAAGCGTTTTTCTAAAAGAGTCGTGCAAAATAATCATTGCGTGTTCTTGAAGCCCCTATTTCACAAAAGCTTCCAATAGAAAACATGCTTTCATTCCTATGATATATTCTAATTAAAAATTCAGAGTTTTCTGTGGAAGCCATTTTCAGAATTACAAAAAATGAAATAAATTGCGAAGCCAAACCTTCGAATTTATACGATTAGACGTGAGTCCAGATTGTTTTTACCATAGACAATATTTAAACGTTGGCCTATCGATAATTGGAAATGTTTGAATCACTGATTGTGCAACGAGAAATTTTTTTAATAATTTCTTATACATATGCGTATTAGTTTTTGTGAGGACCAGTCAAGGTAACAGTATATAATCCGCAACTAGAATTGGATATATTTGTAGTTTAAAAAAGTATATAATTCACTTCTTAAAAATATTTTAAAAATTATATGTAAAATATTATTGTTATTTATTATTATTATTATTATTATTATTATTATTATTATTATAGACCTGCTCTGCTAACAAACATTATAATTTAATTCAGACATTCTAATCTACTCTACATTTCAGTCTGAGTTTAAGAAGAGATATACCTCGTTACTCGGCAAGCCACATTATTCTCAAAAAGGCAAACATCAAAAAAAATCATTATTGAACTATAACAATTACGTCGTCAGAATTTTAATTTGCACACCGACACATCAAGTATGTCTTCTAATACATTACAATTAATTCCATTGCGAAGACAAAGTTTATAGGAAAATTAACCGATTTAAATTATTAAAAAGGCACATTAAAATATTGGTTGTTTTCTCCTCGAGCTTAGATCGTCGTATACTGTTTTCTCAGAATTATATAATATTGCTTTTATAAACAAAGTTTTATAATCGTTTATTCCGGACACCGTGGTTATACCACGGCAATACGTTCGTCTGCATACAACTCGTTCCTGTTCAGACGTTCACCAACTTCACACACCCTTGGCAGTCCGATCAAGATGTACAAATATTCGTGTCGGAAAATCGCCCAAGGTATAATATTATAGTTGGATTAAGTTTTGATGTCAAAAGTTCTAAACTGTACACATCCGAAATCTGTCATAATAATAATAATAATAATAATAATAATAATATGAGAGTTTACCCTCTAATTTTACCTACAAATTTAAAACAATAGATCTTAGAATCGCCAAAAAAAAAAAATTTGATTTAAAAATCTCAAATATATCAAAATCATCCGTTGTCCAATGTAATATCGTTTACGGGTTGGTCATTTTTTACTCCATTCTCGTTCATATAAACTGTCTCTTAATAATTCTCCTCTCTGCACTCTTCATCCCAATGAATGTATTTGTTATCTCCCGCGTGTCCTATTTCATTGTCCTCGTTTATCTGATAAACGTTCTACTTTATTTTCCTTTTTAAAATCACAAAATGTATCTCTTAACCTCCTTTATATCCTTAATTGTAAAAAACGTTATATTATTAAATAATATTTTTTATTCCGGCTTTATCATTTAATTTTTTTAGTCTTCTAGTACTATATTTTGGTGTCTGTTTTTTTCTTATATTTTTTCTGTGTGTGTGTGTATATATTTTTAATTGTCGAAATAAATTGTAATATAAAATTTCTTAGTAAAAAAATAATAATATGAATGCAAACGAATTACCTTCCTTCAGGGAAAGTACGCATTGTTTGGTCGCTAAAAAGTGTTTTTTTTTTGTTCTATTATTAATGTAGAATGTGAAATTAAATTTAACTAATAAAATATTATGAATATTCGCTTGTGACTACGTAATAGAGAAATACGATACAAACATCGTGTTCGAACTACATATTATACGCACTCGTCACGGACTACGTATACGAGGTATGACAATTAATTACCCGGAAAACTTTAATTTACAAAAAAATATATATTATATAGGTACATCCGATATATTCCCTTCAAAGTACTCTTCACCAGCTTGAATGCACTTATTCATTCGATGTTTCCGTTGTTTGAAACACCCAGAAAATTCTTATTAATTCTTTATTAATTTTGTATTAATTCTCCCCGTTTGTGCATAAAAATACCGCGTAACATGATTATTAATAGAGCATTTTTCTGAACCCCCTTATCGATATATTGTATCTAGACACAATATTATTATTAATATGACATACTCCGACGTATAATACGAGCATCGAGTCGTAAAAATTAATAGCGGTTTTTGAATTTTATATTCTTACAGTTTTAAAAATACAGGTTTTCTGTATTGGGATTATTGCAGTGCGTTAGATAATCATCGCGTATTATGACAATATACATTAAGATACAATTACGGGTTTTTAACCTGTTCACGATTAAAATCATAATAATATATTTGTAATTAAAAATCTATACACTTGTCGTCGTTACATATTGTTCAAATATTACAAAAAAATATAAAATTTAACGATTGTTATATGTAAAACGAATTTATGTTAGTTGTGTTTGAATTTTGAACAAAAGATTTTTATAAAACTTTATTAGATTTATTTACAATAATGAAAAATCAAATAGCATTTCCATATTCATTATATCACGAAAACGCTCTTTTATATTAACGATTTTTTGATGTTCATAATTTCAATATTCAATCGGTATTTTATTTATTTTTACATTCGTACGTGTATTCCATGTGACAATCGGAAAGTTGATCACATAATATATTATTATGCAATAATAAAAATTGCCACATAGAATTTTAACTGTCTGCAAAAATGAATTGATCGTTTATTTATTTTTTTGACAAAATTCAAACGCAACAAATGCAACATTGTAACGTAACGGCTCGTATTTTTTTCAGTTTAACAAGTAAATCGAATAATTATTTAAAATTATTTATATATATAATATATTATGTAGTTTGTACATAAAAAAAAATTTTATATTTTACCAAAACCGTTTCGAGATTTTATATTTTTCGATCAACATACGTACGTATGTTGTTTTTATTTATTTCATTATTAAAATTTAGAAATTATATATATTTTAATCGGACGTTTTCTTATGTATTTACTATTTTAATAGGCTACTGAACAATAATCATTAATTGTGGAGAATATTCTGAATATTATTTATTATGTTTTGAACCGTTTTTTTTTTATTTACTCTAACACTTAAAACGATTTCATGAGGTTATTTCACTTAGATGTTTTTCGATATTTGAGGTCATACACACATATATATAATACAACTGTTTATCTGGTTTGACTTGAAAATTTAATTTTTCAATTTTTAAAATTTAATATCTTTTTTTTACGTATAACACATATATTATATTTGTTTAACGTATAACATTCATCTTTCATTCAGTTTTTTTTTGTATTTATAAATGTTATTAAAATAATTATAAATTGTAATACATAAAAATACATTTTAAAGTCTTATTATTTTTTTCGTTTTATGATGTTAGTTTTTTTTTATCTTAATTTACTCGTAACTCACGCTAATTTTAAACGGTACACACGCTTAAGTTTGGAATAAAAAAACCCTTCTTTTATTTACGTTTTACTCTTTTGCACATAAATTATAGGTTAAATATTCAACATTGACGTTTGAGACTTCGCATTGGTTTGACGTAATCCAATATTTATTCTCTCTATTGAAATACTTTTTGTTTAATATGAACTTAAAAATAAATTGTCGCAAAATTAAATGAATCGAGACTCCAAATCACGAAAATTCAGGAAACAGGGAAAAATGTAAAAAGTTATGATAATTTTTTATTTTTTTTTTTTTGAACGAATTCAGAATGATACGATTATATTACAACACCGACACAAACATATTTTATACAATATGTAAGGCCAACACAGTTATTGCACCAATTCGTGCAATAATTATTAATTATTTCGATCAGTTATACATTTTTTTTTATATTGCTTTTAGAAAAGCGTTGATTTTCGTAATTCTTAATTGGAAAGATAAAAATTCTTCGATTTATGAGTACGAATAATATATAAATAGCGAAAATCGTGGTTCTTTTTTTTTTTTTGTTACGATGATAATTAATCGTTTTTAACATATCAGACGACAAATAGGATGTTTTTAAATGTAGAATTAGCGATGTACATAATTAAATATGTGTGTGTGTGTATGCATAAATAAAATAAATACTGATTTCAATAAGAAAAACATGCGCGAAAACCCTTCTACCGCTCTTGTGGAAAATTAATTATTTCACGCGTACCCAGAGCCGTCTTGAGGTTATGTGAGGCCCTCTAGGGCCCATCATATTTTGGGGCCTTTAAATACATACATTTTGATATATAGGTGTATACATATATGAGTACTTGTATATATACATACATACATTTTTATAACATAATTTATTAGGTACCTCTAAATATTTTCCTTAAAATAAAATAAAGTAAAAAATCGAAATAAATAATCGAAATTACGATAACGTAGCTATACGATACATTAAAATAACGTACGTGTTACCGGGTCTTAATTTAAAACATAGGATTAAATTTCCATTGATCCTTTTTATTGTATAACTTTTATTTAAAGATAATTTTAATATTTTTTCGTTCAAGATTTATATTATAAAAATTTAACAAAAAAAATGTAAAATATTATATTTTGTATATTATGTAATTTATATGAATTTGGGGGCCCTTGAAAATTCGGGGCCCATGCCTTAGGACGGCACTGCGCGTACCGTCGTCTGTTTGGAGTTTAATAACATATTTTTCGTTATTATGTGGGTCAACCGAACGCGTGTTACCCGTCTGCAACGGAACATTAAAATGTAACGTACGAAAATCCGCGTTAAAGATAGAAATCGTGTAGGTCGTCGAACAATCGGGGGTGGGCTGACGAGCGAAAAATATTAAGGCCGCGTTCGGCCTTGCGGCCGTCGTCGCGAAGAATTCCCCCGTAAACTGTGAAACCGGTCGTTTGTTCGTGTTTGTTTGGAAAAAAAAAAGTTTAGAGGAGCGCAAAATGCAAACGACAGTTCTCGGATTGTTTCCAGTGATATTTTTAATATGCATTTGACCGGTGTTACGTTACAAATATTAACTAAAATTCGTATTTCACGCGAGCCTGCGCAGCCATAAATTTACGCGTTTCTATTGCCATTTTAAATCGAATGCCGTTCGAATCCTAACAACGATCACGTTCGAAACGTGTACGAGTGGAAAAAAAATATCGATGGTCGACGATCGTTGTCGGCACAGCGTTAACTTCGCCCGGTATATTCTACGCAACGACGTGTATTTGAAACACGTCGAAACGTCAAATGCTCCTCCTCCCGCATTCGCGTAACGATAAATAAAAAAAAAACACCGACCAAGTTATTATATTTTTTCCAAAACTTTCAAATTATTCGTATTACTCTTTACGCGCTCACTTTAACATTTTTAGCAAAGAAAAATAAAAAGTCAATCTCTATCCCTTATCTCGGTATCGGACAATCACAATATTCAGCGACGTAGTGGTTGTAGTGACGTGGTGTGTGTGTGTGTGTATACAAATCGAACGTGTTGTAATGACACTTTGATGACTTTTTGTCACACAGCTGTACAAATAGACATTTTTACGATAAGTTTTCGCGCGTAGATATTAATATTAACATTAACGTTTGAGACGTAATACGCGAAATAAATTACTTAAGAATACGACGAATATGTGGAAAACGCAATAACGTGCGAAATTGTAAAACGTGTAAAATCCGGTGTACAACGCGATTGGTTGACATGAAAACAATACGGCGGATATGTCGTGTTGAGTTTTTTTTATATTAAATCACCACAAAAAAAAAAAAAAAAAAACAGAAATTTTAATCCAATACAATAATGCGATACGAAATTTCGATTAGGTAAAAATGTTTTTATTAACACAATAAGGTTTGGTGAGACGAAAAACAAAATGTTTTGCAAAATTACAAATAAGTCGTAGACACGACGCGCGAACGAATTTGAATATACTCGCATAAATAACGAAATGCCCATTATTTTATATTCGTTTATTATTATAATAACGAAAATAACGATCAGTGCGTTCATGAGGGGGGGGGGGGGGTTACCAAAGTACACTGCACGTTAGTCTTATAACACATTTTCATATCTCGAGAATTTAGTTAATATACGAAAGAGACGCGCTTGTACACAACGTCGCAGAAACCATAAATTATTGTACGCGTTCGTTAATACTTTACGCGTTGTAAATATTATACATATATTCATAATGCGAGGAATAATCGATTAATGGATTTTTCACGCTCAGTCAACACCGAAGAGTTTTTATATTTTTAAAACGATTATAAAACGATATCACGTCTTTTATATTGCGATAATAATCTGTTTGTAATTGACAATTAACGGATTCGGTTCTTAAGCGAATTCAAATTTAATTCAATCGTATTCTTTGATTTGAGTATCGGAAAATATTTATTTCGACATAATGTAAACGAAATTTGTCAACGTTTCAAGGTGCACTATAATACATAAATGTAAATTTATAAATGATATTCGTTTGGTTAACATTTTTACAAGGTGTTATGCATTGGCCATCTGAAAGTGTTTATTGTTAAAACTTATATAGAGATTATACGCCTTGAATGTGGGCGAATTTGTGTACAATAGTATATATCATATATTTTATATATATATAAATAACATTTTTTTTTCACAAATTTAAAAAAAAAAAAAAAGTTGTTTAAACATTTAAATCGTTCACTATACTACGCATTAGTTTGAAAATCGAAAACGTCAACCAAGGCCAAAGAGAGGAGGGTAGAGGGGAGCGATATTCTCATTTGTCCTTTTCAAACGCGCACTCCCCTCTACGGGTTTGAAATCGCTTGAAAATGTAATATTTGATTACAAATCATTGGCGTTTCAATATTATTCCATCAAACAATTGCAAATACAAGTATTCGGATTTAAAAACAATAACAATGTTTGACGCGAAAGACATAGTGTTATTGAAAAAAAAAAAAAACATAAATAGTTAATAAACCATTAATAGAATTACGAATGTTTCGCGCGTTTTTACATTTTAAATTGTTATGTTATTCGCCGGCACACGCACACGCACTGGAGGAGATCATGACGCGTTATATATTTGTATTTTATTGTAATTGAAAAGAATCGATCGAAATCCCTTCTAGATATTCAAAATATTTCGTCGCACTATTGTCGACAATAAAATTACCATTGTCGACCTCTGTAGACCGGTTTCGCGTCGAATTAATTAATTTAATGTTTTTATTCAACACTATGCATATATATGTTATAGTTAAAAAAATTTATTTTTTCATCACTCAGATTTAAGGAAATACGCGCGTTTATCTAAATGTCAGCAAAGACAAGCGAAACAGGAAAACGGAATTTCAATACGCACGAAACGAACAGATGCATCGATCATGGTCGTCATTTTATTTACATCCATTATAAAAACACATAATACATAACAGGACCATTAAACAAGACGTCTTATTATTTTTAAACATATATATATGTGTGTTAAACGTGTAATCTCGCGCGAATAAACAAGGTTTAAACAATAATATTGTCCAATTAAACGAGTTTTTAATTTCAACGTGACCTCTTCTCACTTTCTTATATTATTATTATTATTTTCATTTATTTTTTCCACCACGCGACTAAGCGATTTTGCACGTTACGAGTTCCAAGACGGTTTTTTTCTATAACGTTTTTTTGCACTTATACGTAACGGTGCCCATAAATAATATTCAAAAATATACGAGTACACGCGTGTAGGTATACGACAAATACGAATTCGTCTGCCACGACAACACGCCGATAAATCTTACGGGATATTCGATTTAGATAATTTTACGGTCTCCTCTCGGTGTACGTTAAACAAATAATGGACCGTACGCAGCTTACAGGAGAGTGCGGAATACGCGAGCGTAACGAAAACGTGTCGATTTATTTAAATCGGGTTTTCCGTGTAAGCTTACGTTATTACCGAACGTTTAATTACTGATATTAATTTTTGCATAAAAAAATATTTCGAACGTAAGTGGAATTTGTTTTTTTTAATATTACAATATTATAGCAGTTTTAACCTTCGAGAAACGATCGTCGTCGGACCGTACGTCTTAAAAAAGAACACATTATATTACAGAGACATTGAAGTTGAAGATAAAAATAAAAAAAAGAAAAGAAAAACGTGCCATGAAATAAAATGCAAATTAAAAGAATACATTACATAAACTCGTCAATGAAACCGTTAATACTGGCGGCGCGTGTTATTTATTCGATCAAAACGAAATGAACGCGCATAATCAATTTACATATTACTGTAAACAATTAATTGTGTTTACAAACGCGAAATAACAAAAATATATATTCGTTTATATATGAAGGAAAAATCGATTTACAACCATTCGATTGTCTTAAAAGAATGGAACAAACAATTCGATTATTATTCTATTGTCGTCCATGAATCCCTAATAAATATTTTGGTTTAAAATAAAACGAAAAAAAATTGAAGATTTCGTTTACAACGAACACTGTATCCGTCTTTAATGCGATTTAAAATTCTGGTGCAGCGATTTGTGACACTAAATTACGCGAATGAAATAAATTTCGATCTTTTTATTTATAATTTTTATTTTGTTTATAAAGATTTTCTTACGCAATATATTTAGGAAAAAAAATATTCGATTATATAAAAATACTAAAGGACGACACAGAAAATTTATAATAATAAAAAAAACGTAACAACCGATTTGATTACATAACATAATATTTTATGTTTTACCGGTATACGACGTGTTATTGTAATCACGCGCACTGTCCCGGATAATAAGAATTTTGAAATACACAGAATAAATAACATTTCCACCATGCACGTTAATTTGGAATCTCATAGGTTTGGAACAATAATATTTTCATTTACGAAATATAACTCATAATCATATTCTAATAATTAACTATAACATTTTTATCGTAATTTAAAAAATTTTTTTATTTTTAACGTGTTAAAAACGTATTAAAACATTTTAAAAAAACCATAGTAATACGTTTACTGTTGAACACGATAAAACGTTTTTTTTTTTTATTTATTATTATTCTACAGAGAAAGTTTTAATCCGTCTCTAATATCATTATATGATTTTTAACCACGGCATTTTGAGTTTTTTCATGTGCAACGCTGTATTCAGTGAGTGCGGGGCGTGCCTTGACAAGACAATATTAACGATTTAAGTACATATCTAATAAACGAAATTGTATTTGTATACGAGCTTTCGTACTTGCTTAAAAGTGTTAAGAAAAATAATTCAAGTATATTTGTATTAGTTCATATACATATGTACTTATATAAAAATATCGTTAATTTTAAATGAAAATGAGATTTTTTGGGAAATTAAATTTATATAGATTTTTAAATATCGCCAAGCTTACAATTAATACATTATAACAAAATTGAAATTCAATATTTTTATACACATTTTTGCCGTTTTATGATGATACATTTCGTTAATGGTGTTGTATCGAAAGAGAAGATCATTTATTATTGACCTGTTGTAATTATACATTTTGATTGTTACAGAACTATTTTATCTCGTGCAATCTGGAACAACCGTTTTAAACACACTGCGTTGGTCTAACTGTAAAAACTTTTTTTTAGAAAATTAGATATTTTTAGGTAACAATCAAATTGAACGTTATACATTTTTTTTGTTATAATATAAACGTTGTAAAATACCTGACACGTATTTTAATGGCATGATAATTCGAACAAACACTGACAGTGTAATCCACCGATATACACAACGGAAAAGAAAAAAATATGATTATAAAGAATATAATAACGTATATATTAAGTATATTTTTGTGATTTTTAAACTCTTGATTGTAACAAAACATGAAATATTACGAATAATAAACGATATATGTAAGATCTTAATTTTATCGAATATTGCACATCAATTATATACTTTACCACGATGAAATATTAATATTTATCAAATATCAAATACAATAGGTGTTACCAGCCGAAGCAAAACGTTTAGTTTCTAAAATTAAATAATTTTTATATTTATAAAGAATTATTCAAGAAACAATTATTTGATGATTATAGGCAACACTATACTAGTTTATCTTTTATCTATCAACCATCGCGATATTAAAAGTAAACGAGAAAGCATTTTTAACTAATAGATAAAAACATAACAAAAATTTTTCAACGAGAAGCCACTAAAGAAATTATCCATTTATAATATATAATATTTATATCCTATTACTTTTATTGTACAGTATTTTTTTTTTTTAAATATTAGATATAATAAAATACAATAATAAGAACAAATATAAATTTAAATATATATATATACATATTGAAAAAATCTAATGCAAAATAAAATAATAAATGTAGAATTATATAAAATTTGTTTATTTACTACCGATTCCGACTAATATTACAAAATCGATACGAACAAGAAGAATACAAAGAAAGAATTATGATTGTTATAATACAAATGCGTTGAGTCAACAAAATAAAATAATTATCATATTATTAAGAATAAAAATTCTATATCAGTACACGTATATTGCAACATATTATTAATCGGATCATGACGTCTAAATTAATATTTAAAGCCATTTGACGCGTAAAATAATTATCGATTTAAATATTATAATTCACATTAAACACAATTGTTTCTTCGTTTTTATTTATTTACTAGTTGAATTATCAGGGCCGAACTTTCGTCCAGACAAATTAGTCAGCTGCCTACGGGTCCCGAGCTAAATACACACAAAAAAAAAACAAGGTATCACACATAATGGATAAACACGAAGAAATATTTCGTGCATAGAACATTATTATGACTTACGAGGTAGTAACTTGGAAATTAATATTACGTTGCGTTATACTGTAATGTTATAATATTGAGTGATAGGTGTATAAGAACGTTCACATATATACAGTTCGTGGTGTTTATCAATGATTGTTCCTGTTCCCCTTCGATTATATCCCTAAAGGACCCTTTTAAGGGTATGGGTATACCCTTAAAACAATTTCTTTTCGTCGAACGCAATAGTCGATGGTATATAAATAAAATATTTTGTAGGTTTTTATTATAAATATAACGATTTAGATAAATTATCTAAAGTGTATTTTTTTTTTTTTACATGTGACATTTGATATTGAATTTAAAATAAAAGTCTTTGTCGGCTGTTAATAACTGTTATTAAAATAGAAAGTGCGGAAGACACGAAATAATTGTCTTACGCAAATGGCATCTCAGAATAGAGTATGACATTCAGTACACAATTGGAACACGCTCTACAAACATGGAATTAGTTGTAGCAAATAGATACACCTGTATGTATATTTTACATTCCATTATTCCAAAGATGCGCAAAAGAGCCGAACAAAATTACGACGGAATCAAATTGGATTACGGTAAAATCCATTTCAACTGATGCTGTATTAGGTGTCACCGTAGGCGGCGTGCACAGATTTCTCTGTTACATCAAAATACGTATATAAATAAAATGTGCCCTAAAAAAATAGAAATGTTTCTTAAAAAATGTTTGAATAATACGCATTAAAAAATAATAATAAACGAAAAAAAAACGAGGACTAAAGAAAAAAATTAAAAACCATTTCCCAAAAAACTTATATTTTCAATCGTGATTAAACCACGGAATAGATTAATTTTCATCTTAATTTTAATCTATTTTGCGATTAAACTATACTAGTATTTATATTCTCAAACGCAAAATATTTTTTTTTATTTTTCTAGATATAAATTAGAATTTTTTAAAATTCTTTGATTAATCTTTCCGCTGTCAATTTCAGTCACTCAGTCCAAATATTTTGTTCAATTTACATCGGTAGATAAAGACTTTTATTATTATTATTATGTGATCATCACTGCAGATAATCGCGACAGATATTCATTGCTCGTTGGTACGTATGACCGTTTTCAAATCTTACGAACCTACGAAATTGGACATTTATATTTATTTTATAAAAACGTGTGGCCCTCCTCCAAGAACATAATGTCGAAAATCAAAAAAAAATTTCCATTTAAAATAATACCAGTTTTATTATAAAAAGCGAGACTAGGCATTAACGAGTTAAAATTAAATTGAAAAGTTAAGTTAATTTTAAATTAAGTCGTATACCCAACGTGTTAGTTTTTTTCAAATTTACTTTTGACTTGAAAAATTACTTAAAAAAATAAATATGTTAACGGCTTAACTTTTTATAAAATATCCTAGTTGAATTTTATCCATATATATATATATAATTTAAGCTTTATTATAAAAAATATAATATGCCCCTCGATTTATTATTGTTCTTATTTTATGTAAATATAATATTATGAAATATATTTTCGGCGCTGTAATAATTATTATTATTATTACTATTATTGTTATTGATAATCAAAAGATTTTTAACTACGTTCAGTTATTTTCTATCAAAATTAACTTTTAACTATAACAAAAAAAAAAAACAATAACAAAACGAAATGTAGCTTGATTTTATTTTAAATCAACTAACTCGATGGGTTTAGAAAAAAATTCGTTTGCTCGCCCGACTTTGATAAAAAAAAAAGTATAGCGAACGTTTTACCGATACAAATAATTTACCGAAACAAAAAAGGCAAATATTTCCCACCCACCAGGCCTCGGGAATCTTAAGGACGGCCACGGACACCGGGCGTCAGATCCCCAAAGCCGCAGAAAATACCATTAAAAAAAAAAAAAGAAGCGCCGCACCGCAAAAACGACGTCGGCGTGTAAAATGTTATTTGGAAAATTCCTCGAACGGATGGAGGGAAGGGCCGCTGCGACGCACGACCGGTGTACATCGTCTGCACGACGATGGATGTGACCTTTGCCGGACGACCGCGCTTCGGCGACACCGGCGGCGGTCGACTCGCGTTTCACGCCGTGCCGGCGTCGTTGTCAGTGTTGTCATGTGCACCGCCGCCGTCTCACAGGTATGCATAAAATAATACTGCGAGCCGGTATAAGTTACGTCACAACCGCGGCGCTATAATATAATGTCGTTATTATTACAGTTCATTGCGTAACAACAATGACAACAACAACAACAACAACAATAATAATAATAATAATAATAATAATAATAATAATAATAATAATAATAATAATAATAATAATAATAATAATAGTAATAATAATAATAATAATAATAATAATAATAATAATAATAATAATAATAATAATAATAATAATAATAATAATAATAATAATAATAATAATAATAATAATAATAATAATAATAATTTATTCGCGACGTGGAATTATTGTTCTCTCCTCCTTCACAACCAAACACGCATTGTAACGCGCTATACACTCGAGAGTCACAACGGTTTTATTTTATCCAAAATATATAGCTCGGTCTCATATATATATATTTATTTATTTATCACATTAAGTGACGGCGTCAAAGTTCTCTTTTTTTTCTTCTTCTTTTAAATTCGCATCAATTTTTCGATTGACGTAACGATCAGCCAACGCACGTAGTGTAATCGAATTCCGTAAAACATACGAGCTAATAATAACGTAGTGACGAAATTAATCGCGGGTACCTATTCAATTTCAACGAACACAAGTCTCGTCAACAATTTTTTCTCGATATTCGCCCGCGATATTGTTTATTATTTAATTATCCTTTCAAAATAGTTACGCGAATATTTTAGGTGATAGTGTATTGAGGACATGACGTTATGTCATTCGACTTGGGGGAATCATTGAACCAGCCGAATTACCCGACTTGTAACAGCTATTTGTATACACGTATTGAAATACTTCACGGAAACGTATTCCAAATGCTTAATTTTTTTTTTCACTACATATTTCATCAATACGAATATTAATTGTGCAAGTATAATTCAATCGAATAAAAACGTGTATTTGAGGACGGTTTTTATAATTGTATTTCTTTTTTTTTTTGTTTTGGTCCCGTGTTTATAATTTAACAAATTAACTAATAAGTGAAGTAATGTCAATTAGTTGTAAAATATTCGGAATAATGTATTAAATATTTTCGAAAAAAAAAAAACGATATTTAAAATGTATTCGGAATAGTGTATTTAAACCGATTTTAACACACATCTACATTACTACGAGTATAATTTGTATTTATTAATAGACGTGGTTCAGACTGATATATATATATGCTTACGATACAAATATAATCCTAAGTATAGGTCTACGGAATTATTTTGCTTAAGATTTCGAATGATATTTTTATGCTTTAATCTCGTGTTTAAAACGCTTAAAATAATAATAATAATAATTGTAATAATAACAATGCGACACAATCAGTGATATTTATAAAAAGAAAAAAAAATTGTAATTTTTCAAAATAACTGTATAAAAATTTCTCGCCCCGTTGAAGGCCTGTCATATGTATCCTCCTGTGTATTATAATATTATATTCCTACTGCGTCTGTACCAAATAATAATAATAATAATTGAAAACAACAATTGATTGTTGCAGGATTTATTTGCATTGAACGTGTGTTGAAATCGCGGCAGAAAATACATTTGAATTCGCGTAGAATATAATCGAAACATATTTAACGTGAATAAAACGTACAAATCATATATACATTCGAATCGCACAAATAAATATTAAAAATAAAAAAAATGTATAACAGTCGTACTAATATATATATATAATGTAATTTTCCGAATTTGTTTCGTTAACCGTTACTATTCATATATATATATATAAAGAAACACGCGTCTACTACGTTAATTATGTATTGTATTTTTAAAACGTTTATTTGATACGATCGTCAGAGCGTATAGCGTTGTCAAACGCTTTTTTCAATCAATCCGTTACACAATATGTGAACATTTGCGTCCTAATTTTTTTTTTCTTTACTTTGTAAAATTATACCGCCGAAGAAACGGTACGAAAATTGCGAAAATCGATAAAACGCGGAATATTCGCTTCGAGTTACGGTATAAAATTATAGACAATAATTACTAGCGCGATCAATGTATATATTTGATTTATCCGAAGACAAAAAAAATATAAATTATATTATTTTTCGTACTTACCTAACCGCGGTATCGATCAAGACGATCGTATTGCAATTCGTCTCGCGCGACTCCTGGAAGCCATGACCCTGTCACTCGCCGTGTTCGGATAAACGGACCAACACCGCGGCGATAGGACTTAACCGGTTAAATGACTCGACAGCATTGCAAGAATTTTAATTGCAAAAAATTGTTACACATAAACGATATGTTCTGTTACAATCTTTAATTGCTTTCGCAACGTCTCTTCGATAGAATTTTACAATCTAATATATTGTTATATTGTATAATATATTGTTCGGGATGAAAAATTAATTCATTCTATTCTCGTAATATAAATAATTTAAAAAAATTTATTTCGTGTAAACAAAAAGATATTCGGTGATTGCTGCACATGGAAATAAATTACCGGGAGGGGAAATCAAAACTCTCTCGGTTTACTTAAATGCGAAAAAAACGTGTACTCTAATGTAAACACAGAAAACAATAATTTTCTCATGACCTCGTACAATTCAAACGATACTTAATCACTTGTTTCCATACAGATTACAGTAACCTAAACTTTTTCAATTTTGGCCAATTTTCCTTTCGTTATTTCGAAACTTTTTTATTAGAACACATTATTATGAATATGTAATATTATTGTTTATTATTATTCGTTTTAATGTAAAATTGTTCGTAACCATTGCGTATGTTTTATTATGTGCATGTTCGTCGTTCACAATTGTTTATCATACCTGAACGCTTATTGCAACGAACGTTGCGCAATAAATCAATTCAAAATCCATATATTATACGCACATTATTGCTTTCATTAATAATTAAAATGTCTAGATCCCTGGACACAAGGATTGAAGAAACTAAGACCGTGCATATGTGGTCGTTTACAACAGTTCGCGGTATGTACCGCGCACGCGTAGGCCGTATGATATTTAACAAAGATTCGCGGATGTAATATATTAGAAAATATTTTATTCGATAAAACGAACGGTGAAAAAGAAAAAAAATATTCCTGAAACCTTTCTTAAGCCAAGACTCAATTTCATGAGAATATTCTGTGAAGAAAATCGTTAATGAGGTCAGTGCAGGCGCGATTTTCGGAGCTATCGCGTGTTTAACACTTCTGGTTTTGAAACTAACACTATCAAAATTATGTGGTATAACAATAGGATTTTTATACATACTATTGGTGGTGCAGGGGAGGATTAAACAACCAAAAACTGTTTTCGTGCTTTAAAAACCGCAGATTTTTTTTCTCGAAATCATCGCCACGCGTTCACATGAAAATTTATCAGTGTAAACGTTTAATAGTGTCTCGAGTGAAACTTTATAAGCGTTTTATAATTTTATTAAATTCAAATGGAAATCTTACATTATTACCAATCGACATATACAGTGAAAATGTAGTAGTTATATTAAGTTTTCTATCGACATATATTACACAGTAGTTTTGAACGTACGTATTTACCTTCATCTTCTAAAAATAAAAAAAAAATAAACGTATTATTGTACCGATCATAATAATAGCTTCTCTATTTATTCAAAAACCTCGATAAAATAACATGTCACATAAATTTTATAGCAATAATAAAACTCTACACAGCTAATATGTTAACAACAACAAACGTTATAATATCAGTAATAAAATACTTTTATGCGAACAAAACAATAATAAAAATCTAACCGCTCAATTAATGTCATTTGTATGCCTAGCGAATATTATTTACATGCATATTATATTGGTCGATCAAATTCGACCACACGTATTTTTCAACTGTGAAAAAAAAATCAATAAATTCAGTGTTTCGTCCTGAAAAATTATAATCCGCTCGTGTTTGTTTTATTCTGACACGTAATAAAATAATCATTTCCCACTCAATAAATCGATTGCGATTTAACGTATTCCTTAAATACGTGCAAACACACACCATCGGAGCTATTTAACGCCCACACGAGTCGACGCGTTACCTATTTCGTATATTTTCTATAAAGTTCACGGTATTCTCGATCATTTAAAATATTTATTCTCGTCGTCTGATTTATCGAAACCATGACACATAGGCTATACACGGTTAAATATAAGTACGTACACTGTTCGTGGTCTTGCGGCATTATCAGACCCCACACAACACGGTTTGACGTTGCACAATTTTATTATGTGTACGACAGTTATTTTCACTTCTTATGGCCAGCTCATCAATCAGTTAACCTTTGAGGCGGCGCGTTGTTTATTATTTTGTTGCGATGTTCAGATTTATAAGGTTTCGAAAGGAAAACAAACTAATATATAACCATTAACCATTAATCCACGAATCGACGTGAACTTATGTAAGGCGTTCCGTTTGCAAGACTTTTGCAACACTACAAGGTCCGTTTATTGAAAAAACATTATATGATAAATACTATACGTTACAATGATAATCATAATTTTTATTTATTAAATAAATCATTTAGAAAAACATAAATGCGAGTATTAATCGTATTAGAAATATATATATATATGTATATATACATTTCGGGAGAAAATTCGTTTTTTTTATTATGTAAATTCCAATAAAAATTGGCACATCGTCACTAAGTCGAAAAAAAAATGATTTTTCAAATTTTTTATTATTTTTATAGTTGTCCACCTTCTCGCCAACGAAATAATATTAATACAAATCAATACAACCTATTAATATCAATTGCTTTTAATATTTGTATCATTAATACGATAATAATCTAATGACTGGTTTCTCATATTCTACAAATGTACAATAATAAATACGTCTTGTATTTAAAATCGATAATAATGTGGCAATATGTACATATACGAGTATATCCATTGTTCATTGAGAAATTATTTTTTTTACATAATTAAAGAAATTAAAATTTTAATTCTAATACCTTATGATTGCGATTTGAAAAAATTTTTAAAATTAATTTATAAATATTAGATGAAATTTACCGAATTTAAAATTCGTAGAATTATGTGAGTACAGGTACTAATCGAAAAGTAAAATAATTATTTTCGTATGTCTGACCAAGTCGAATGTTCAAAAACTTTAATTATTTGCCAAACCGTTGTAAGTTATTAACGATATTGAACGGACCGCCAGAATGATTTTACTCTATATAAAGTCCGACTGTATATGCTCAATTAAAACAATAATTGTTATAATATAATAAAATTTACGTTCACGTTAAAATTACAAAATACTCGTATATTATTGATCTATTAATAATTTTTTTCCGCCTACAACGCTTATTAGTTAAACGATATTTCCGCGAATGTCATAGTAATATATTATTTAGATGAGTTTAAAATGTGTTTATTTTCGAAGGCTACAATGACCTAACCACACTCGATTGAAAAATAATTTAAAAAAATTGTGGAATAAAATTTTCATAACACAAATTGTAAACGTGCAATCGTCGAAAACTGCATAAGTAATTTATTTTTCTTTCTAATGGACCGACAACTAAATACGTTTAGTTCAACATCTGTTCATTCTTATCGTACAACATACAACAAAATACCATATATAACGTCATCAAAATATAATCCACCGCGTAAAGTATATGGTGAAAACGTGATTTTGAACGATTTATAAACTATCATACACACACACACAGTTTAATACCCTCTTGGAAGTACGTTTCAAAGGGAAAATGATTCGATTTTACCCCAACTTCAAAATATCTACAGAAAAATACATCGTATTTTATTTATATCACCACATCGTGTCATTTCTCTGTCCGTCGTCTACAAACACACTTCACCACCAATTGTTACAATTTTATTCGAAATACAAACAAATTACAAATCGTGTTTGACGTCAAAAACGGTAGGGGATTTTTTTTTCTTTTTCGAAATTATATTATGGTATAAAAGAAAAAAAAAAAAATAAATGAAAATTTATACGTTATTTTAATGTGAAATTTGTATAGGTAGACGTACAAGCGCGATTGCGAAAACGTATTATTATTAATCATTCGATTCAATAACCAACGTTTATAATAAAAACATTGTCTACAAATTCACGCATACTGTTTTCTCGCCTGTAATTCAGTAAGATCCGTGTTAATAAATTTCAATAGCGAAAACGTGTTTGTTATGTGATCGGATTTTTAATTACATCCAGATCGCATTCATTTTAGTATTGAGAGTTTTCGACCGTCGTGACACGTACGTGAATACGAACGAAAATTAAAAGTCACAAGTATTTATACGTGTTTGTCAGCATAACGAACTTATGAAACTTATTTGTCTTAATGCGCTTAAAACAAACTACAGTTCGTTCGTATGGATGGATTTTGATGGATTCTGCTGTTAGCGTACGATAATTACAAGAATAATACCTTCATTATCAAAAACAATAAATATTGATAATAAAAAAATGATCGCCCGATTGACGTAACAAAGTGTGACCACAATAAAAAAAGTTGTTGGAAAACATTGGCATACGGGATCGATACGACGGCATTAAATCCATTGCACAGGACTGAGGTGTAACTGAGGTGGGTCAAGGAGGATGTTTCCCGTTCCGGACTTCCCTTGACCCTATGTCATATTTTGATTTTCGTTAACACATGTAATATTTGTCATACAAACGAATTGACAACGCGCGAATGTCCACGGTCGAGATGCGCGTGTAAAGCGTATGATATTGTAAAAAAAAATTTTATTGTGTCTTTTTTAATGCAAAAACCGACTACGAATTGAATAATTATTGTAAATTGCGGCTACTGTATTAGGAAGACGTTACACAGGCGAAAGAAACCTCACGGCGGTGCAACGTCCTCGAGAGAACTCGCCGTTTAAAGGTGTTAGATGTACCAACAATACAAAAAATGTTCGAGAATTCGTGATGTTTACGATGAGAAACGTTTCACTGAAGACCGCAGTTGTACTTGAAACACCAAATCACACAAAACAATAATATTGCAATATTATCTACGAAAATTAGAGAACCGTTTGTTTTTAAATATCTTTAATTCTTAAGAAGTTTCGAGAATAAAAAACAAATTATATTAGACAAAAAAACTGAGTGCCAAAAGTTTAACTCGACGCTCTTCTCCCGCGACATTACCCCGGCTATTGCGGCATCACAGTCGTGTACAGGCAAGACAACACATTTTTTTATTTATTAATATCTACGTATAAAAATCAATAGTACATACTGCGAACGCTTTTCTCATTTCAAATATCGAATGTATATGAAATTTCATTTTCTTTTCTTTTTTTTTTTTTTTGGTTCTGAGGCAAGGGATCTCCGAAAGTACTCTGCCGACGTTTGACGATTTAATTTTTTTTCCCCCACTCGAACGGAAATAAATTCCGAATTCAAAACTGCGATGGGCTACGGTAAAACGAGTCTCGCAACCTAGTCCTATACAATGGAAATACATATTTTAAATTTCTTCAAGAAATTCAAAAAATCATGAGAACACGCGCGGAGCCCCTCTGTCCGTCCCGGCTATTTTCCCTACAGCGCCCATGTGGTTAACACTGGCTACGTCCGAATCGTCCACGGATCCACAGCGGCGGTATATTAATTGACTCGTCGACGATTTATAATAGACGGACCGCCGATATTTGTGTACAAAACGCTGGCAAAAAAAAAAAACTGAAAGTGAAATGTACAATGTGTCGAAGGAATTCTGCGAAAAAAAAAAATTTAATAAAAAGCATTCGTACCGTATGCAATAGCGGTAAGATTTATGTGATAAAACACGCGTAGAACGCACTACACGTAAAGGGTATTATTCGCATGACTTATTAGCATAGCACAATAAATTAGTGTTGTGGTAGTACAGCTTAAATTACACGTCCTGCAGTGCGTGTTCACAATTTAATATTTATCATATAACGCGTTTTCCGAAACAATAATTTATCTCGTCGGATTCTCAGCGTCTATAAGGTTTCCTGTGAAACGTGCGAATAATTTTTTATTATTCCCCCCTTCCACCAGTACGCTTGTAAATGCTCTAACTGCTCGTACGTTATGTATTTATTATTATTATTATTATTATTATTCTTGTATTGAGATCCCATTTGTTCGCTCTAACGTCTTATTAGAAATCGAACGGAATTCTTATTTGAAGAACATCTAGTGTTATCGTTAAAAACATATGGATCTAAATCCTATGATAAGCGCATAAGAAAAATATCAAAAACGAACAAATCAGGTGATTTTAACGGCAACAGTTAGAATGTCGACGGATCTTGAAATACCATAGTTATACAAAATAATTCTCGCCATATTATCTTCAATTACCCCTCGTTGTCCTTTATTAGGTCAAACATTTTTTCCCCCATTTACGCTTTTAAAGCTACATTGTGTATCTCCTGATATTAATTTACTTCTTAACTCTCATTTGTAATCATTTATCTCTTACATAATACAGGTATATCCCTATATCCCTGACTTCTTGATTTAATATAACACGCTTATTTCTATCTCTATTTAATTTATTTACCAATTCTATTTGTTCAATCATTGTTTTATAATATTGTATACAAATAAATAAATAAAAAATATGTATTCTCGCATAACTACCATTGATTGCTTTGCAATGTGAAAATCACACTATCTTGTTGAAACACGAGTTCGTAACATAATAGAATATTGGTCAGTGAAGAAGAAATGAAATAATCCCTAGCATACCAAAAACTACAAAGTAATGCATGGCAGCTGTGCAAGAATTATTTGGTGATCACTTCATTTCGAGTTTCGAAAACATTCCTTGGCCTTCTACATTACTGGATTAGTTCATTTATGATTTTTTTTTTTTATTGTGTGTCATCTTAAGAGCCGGATCTATACAACTCGATTGATAACACTAAATAGATCTGAAAATAAGAATTCAAGACAAAATCTCTAATACTCGTATTTCGATTGAGGTGTTATGGAGAGAAATGAGAAATCTCAATTACCAAAATAAAAGAATGCATGCGTAGAAAACACCAACTTAAAATGGACATAAATTCCAAAAATGTGATTTTTTTAAATCAGTTTTTTTAATGGCAAGCACTTGTGGTTTAATTGTTGGCAATAAAGTTTTTTTTTCTTTAACATTTTATTGTTTTTTTTTTAATATTAAATTTATTATTATTTTTAGGAGGTGGGGCTTTACATACATGTATTAAATAAATCACATAAGGTTAGAAAAATAAAAAAAATGTGAAATATTTTATGAATTTATATTAATAAATTAAGATGTGTGAAGACCTCTCGCTATGAGATTGAAAAAATATCCTATCCTCTCCGTGAAATACATCTTTGATAACATTTATATGTAGAGTTGGAATGAAAAACGATTCTATGAAATCAGGCACAGAAGACCTATTTATTAGAAGTATTAACATAAATCTAACACATTGTTGATATAAAAAATAGTCTTAACAGATCGAAACAGGTTCTTAAAACGGTGTTCCGTCGTAACAGAAGCACCACTGTAATGGTTTTAGTAGAGGTATTAAAAACTAGTTTGTAGTCGTCGAAAACTTAAACGAATTTCCTACTATAATTTATCATAAAGTGTAAAATAGAGAATCTCAATTATTACAAAATATTTTCGTCATAATTAAAATACATATTCCTGTTAAATGTTTATAGTTATTGTGATCACATCACCGGTTATTTTTTTTTATTCTACTATGTTAAGTTAACGTTTAATATTTACGTTTTTTAACGAGTTAAATGAAGCAAAGCCGTTATATCACACGTTAAAAACCCTAAATATATAAACTATATTGTACAGATCGTATTAATTTTGCTTATTGTTCATTAAAAACTCATTTATTCACTGACATTTAAATATCATAAATCATATTATATATATTATATATTATAATATTGTAAATACCTATTTCCAATGTTCTTATCTCATTAATTATATTTGTCTAACATAACAATAAACTATTTTAAAACTACTGCTGAATGATAAATTACGTTTGTTATTATATTCTTGAAACGAAGCAAACACGCGGAAAAATTACATTTTTTAACACCGTCTTTAACCAACTACAACAAGGTGACCTATACAGATCATTACGATAATAACAATCGTATTTCAATTTCAATTCATATAATACGGAATATTTTATTGTATAACACGGTGCTTACGTCGTAATCGATTAATGATTGTCTTGTGAATGCTGTTCGCATGCGGTCATTTGTGAAATTGGTAAAATGAAAACGAAATTCGATGTAATTCAATGAATATATTTTATTAGACAAAACGCTATTTTAAATTGACTCTTGAGGTCAAAAAACTTACTATGGACGGATATTAACAGTCGGATCACAATTATAAAGTTTTCGGGTCATAATATTATTAATTCTTTTTATTTTTATTATTATTATTATTATTATTATTATTATTAAAAATGTAATTTTAGATATTATATTATGTTTACTAAATACAGAATTTTTTTATACACGTCGTCTCCGTCCGTCCAATTATGATTCGTTTCGATGACTAATATTTTATGGTTTAGGAAAAACGTAATGTTTGAAACAGCGATTTCATCATACTAATCAAAAAAATAGACAAGTCGATAACAACAACAACAAAAATAATTAAGTTTAATGTTGAAATAAAAAAAGTTATTAACCTAATTCGATTATAGAAAAAAAATTTTCAATTTTCAGGCATAATCGGGTAATTCGTTGTAAATAACACTGTCAGGCCAACCTAACATAAAATATATTAAATGTATATAAAATTGAAAATTGAAATAAACACAATATTTGAACTTCGTAAAAATATTATTAGTCTCCAGCTTGTTAACTAAACTGGAGAAACATATATAATAAGTGTAAAAAATTAATAGTGAATAAAATACGATTTTTAATTAGCTAAGTAAATAAAATTTTTTTAATAAAGTTTTTAACTAATTAATGTTCACATTTGCTAGGCAGCGTTAGAATAAATATCTGCGTAACAATGAAACTGAACATACAACAATTATTATTGTGATTATAATTGTTAATAATAATAGTAATAATAATAATAATAATAATAATAATAATAATAATAATAATAATAATTGTAATAATAATATGCAGGGCTTATTCTAAAGAAAGTTTATTCTGCGCAGTTAACCAACCGATTTTTGTGTAGTTCAACTCATGTGCGATCGATTAAATATATTTTGGACTTATAAGGTGTAATTTTGAAAATTTTTCAAATTTGTCAATTTGAAAAGGCGTTTGACATTTTAATCATATCGTGTTGTTAAAAATAAAAAGATTACAACTCCCCACGATAAGTTCTTATAAATGTGTGTAGCGGAGAAAAATCCATAGAATTAACCCGGATTGATATATTATTTGATAAATAATAATCACATTATTTCGGTATTCAATTATAACATTAAATATTTCCTAAATTGTTTACTGTAAATAAATATTATTTAAAAATTATTACCGATATATTTCTATAACATATTTGATAAAATAAATACGAAATTCCATCAGTATAACTGTGTGTTTTCGCGGTAAATAAAAAAAAAATTCGTAAATAATAAAATTCAACAAAAATAAAAAATATTAGTTTCCTTGTACTAATATAAAAATGCTACTGTTGAGATTAAGCATTTGTCTTACGTATTCTCAAATGCATTGAAACTTTTTCATAAAAACATAACATTTACACGTACATAAATTATACGTAGAACAATAAACATTTTATTTATATTTTCGTTTTATGTTGTGTATTATAGGTATATACACAAGTATTCAACTCTTTAGAGACTACGATGTTGGAATTAATAAAAAAAAAAAAATACAATACGTTCGTAAATATTTTACGAATTCTGTTTACTTCACTTAATGGTAAATGTCAATTCGTTTAAATGTAATAATTTTCGAATAAAATAAACTAACCTTGTAATATATAAAATAAATAAATTTAATATATCTGTTTTTTTTCTTTCATAACTAAACCATGTAAAATTCATACAAATATCATAAATAGCATCTAAAGTTTCGCAATTATACAATTCTCGTTTAATATACGTCGTTAAATATATGTTTAATGTAAACTTTTATTTATTTTATCCTACACCATGCTTTTTGGCATTTTATGGATGCTGTTAATTAATAAATACTAGACACCGTTAATTCTCTTAAATCGTATTCGATGTAAAAAAAAAAAATTACTTTATTCGTGATTTAAACATCACGAATACAATAATTTGTTAAACATGAAAATCGCATAAGGCTTCATATGCGACAAACTTAAAAAAAAAACACTTATCAAATGTATAAAATACATTTAGAAATAAAATCGAAATTTAGACTTAAGCGGTTCGGTTTTTATTACAATTGTTTTTTTTTTTTTTTACGTATCGCCGTGAAATTGCTTCGTGAATTATAAAATCGCCGCTGCGTTTAGTTCATAAAACGTCAAATGATACTATAAAGTTTTTGAAATGAAAACGGTTAGTTATAACGCAGTAAACTATACCGATGTTAATGTGTCGATTCTCAATGGGAATTCGATTTCGATTCGATATTTACTATAATTTTTTAAGCGTGTAATCGAATTCGTACGTTACATGATATTATACAGATTTCGATTTTCAGCGTGAACGTTTTTCAATCGTCGTTTATGCAATGAATCTTTAAAAATTAAAAAACAGTAAATATATTTTTATTTCTATACATAACAAGAAGTGGAACCGTGGAATTTTTTAAGCACATAATTCTATTATCGTATTGTTCAATGTCCATATTCTAAAAAAAAGAAAATTGTCTCGTGTTTCTAACAGAACGCGTCAATTATTGATCTATTAACAACGTGGTACAAAATCATAACACGCGTTCTTTTCCACCCACCCACCCGTGTAAGAAAATATAATATGACCGGACGGTTTAAAATCGGAACACGCGTCTAAATCCGTTTACCGCGCGTTCGTCCGGCGAAAATCGTTTTAAAAGAAATATCCGCCGCACTTGTATACCGCCGATCCAAAACGCGATGGTTAAATTGAAATCGATCAATTTTTTGGAAAATATTTATTTTATAATTTAATATATTTACGTTGACAATTGATAGTGAAATATATGATCTACGGAACGCACGTTATTGTAGTAAAACACGTGAACGGTCAAATCACCGTCGCCGTCGTCTTCGTCATTGCCACATTGGGAAAAACATTCGTCATTATTACGTATTATATAAAATGCGTATATGACTTTCAACACACTCCGGCGAATGGCCTAAAACGCCATTATTATTATTATTATTATTATTATTATTCAGACGGTTTGCTGAAAAAATAAAATTCATTCGCCCGAAATTATTATAACGCGGTGGCGTAATCGTTTTTGACCGGTTACACGCACAAAACCATACCGGACCGAAATATTATGATAATAATGCGCGCGCATAATAACATACATTATAATAATGTAACGCGTATGATTTTTTTTTTCTTTCTGACCGCATAACTTAATAAATGCATAAAACGCCGTAAAAACTCCTAACGAAATATACGAATAAATCTCGGCGAACGTGGGAAGGTGTGTGTACCACCCACTTCACGGCTACTATACACATTCCTCAAGACGATCGTATAATCGTATCACCTGAACTACAACACGTCTGTCGCGTGTAATCTGCCGACGATTGTGAACAAAACCCCACCGTGTGCGTGTGGGATTGTGCACGCGTATTATTATTATTATTATTATTATATAATATAGGAATAATTTATCACGAGGAATGGTGTTGAAAATTATCGTTTTGTATTAAATTCCGTCTCATCTGAATCGAAAGCGTATAATGTATCAATTAAAATAACGTAATTAATTAATCGCATAAATAGAAAAAGAATAAAACGATTAAATAACAAAAAAAAAAAAAACCGATATGAATGAATACCACCCGGCCGCTTGAAATAACTGTTCGGAGCAATTTTCCCCCCGGTTTTTTTTTTTTTTTTTTTTGAATTTATGAAATTTATACGAAAAAGAAAAATACAACGGTACAATGTTAAAATAATAAATGATCGATTCCTAATAGTTTACGGATTTTAGAAATATCTTATTTATTAAGATAATTTTTTATAATTTTAAATCTCGTTATAAAACGTTTTAAATACGCTCGTATAAAATTTCTTCGAAACTCCCGTGTGCACATTAAAACGCTCAATTTTTCGTTATTAAGATACGAGTGTACGTAACACTGATCCGACTGAATAGTATTGTGTTGTACGATTGGTTTGAAAGATTCGGGGCAAATAAAGTGCAAGTTAATAAAATACGATTATCACAAAAAAAAAAAAAACAGCTCGATTTTTAAATACTATAGCATGAATGTCCATTTTGGTAAAACGGTGGAAACAATTCGTTACAGCCTCTGTCTTTCAAAATCGACACGTCAATAATAATAATAATAAATGTGAACACTGAGAGACAGACGAGTGTTCGCTGAAAACATAAAAACACACTTTAATCGTATCTCAATGATGTTATATCGGGTCATACAGTAGAGCCGCCTGGATAGTCTGGTGAACGCGGTAATCCGAACGGCCGAATGGATAACAATAGGTAATTTTTTCAAACATTATTGACGATCTAAAGACCATAAATTTGAAAGACACGGTTAGGTTAGTCTTGCGAATTGTTGAAAATAATTAATGTCCATCATGCTCATAAAGAAATCGTAGAATAATCTGCTGTCTTTTCTTGCAGAAAACGAAATTTACGAAATGGATAAAACCTATGAAATTCAATATTCTTACGTTCATAAGCCAGACACAGGAAACATGTACGAATAATAGGTATGATTCTCAAGCACAAGAATGGGCTGCTTGCGGTGACGCTGACGAAGATTTGGCGAAACACGATAATATAACCGACGACCGAATATTACTGAATTTTCGCGGTAAAATATTGAAACATTAAAACATTTAAAAATGAAAACGAGATTTCCTCTGTCAGCACAAGTGAAATGTGTCCTTCAGAAGCTATGAATGCACTGGATGTACTGTTTTTCAATGGGCGGAAAATGCAAAATACTGAAATCTCGATATTGCGTCTATTCAGAAAACGCGCTTTTGCTTTAATAATTGAGTGTATTAATCAAAAAATACTGACTTTTGTTTTGATAATATGTAAATCGATTAAAAGTTGTTAAATCCTATACCTAATATATAAACGTTTGTATTTTTTTAAATTTAACGAATAAAAGTGGCGACACAAAGTTTTTCGGTCGTTTGACAACAGGTACTCTCAAAAAACTTCCAGTAATCCAGAAGGCACTCAGTCTGAATTTGTTCGGACTACCGAGGCTCTAAGTGGACATTTAGTTATTACGTTAGCACATTTTTGGCTTTATTACTTCCCCTCCTTCGCCTTGGCAGCAAACGTCCGACTCCCTCTGTTCTATTTTATTAGGCAGCGTATGTCCGACAACCCTGTTCGATTTAATAATAATAGTAATAATAAATTGATAAAATGTATGTGATGGTTAGAAAAAGGCACATTGTCTTGATCGCAATCGTCGTGTGGAGTCCGTCGAGAATTCTCACACTACGGACGAATTTTGTTCTCCACCAGGCGTCTGTTGCGCTTTTTCCCCCATTAATTCCCCTTTAGTTTCCCGCGACAGCTCTGACGTCACAGCACGGTTTCAACCTGTTTTAAGGCTGCTGGCTCCGCCGACTCATTCATTATAATACAACATTGTCGTATAATCCAATACCATTCTGACGACAGAAAATCAGTGACCTAATCACACTCGTATAACAATAACGTGATAATTTTTCGCCGTATTTGTGTGCGCCCATCTATTTATTCGGGGGTACGACAACTGGCACAAGACGCGATATCACATATTTTGAACGTTAATAGTTTTCTCTGTAAACGTACAACGTTACAACGGATTTCTAACGAAAACGCCGTCGTTGGTGCGGGGGGAAACGAGCGCGCGAAGACGGCGCCGCGCGGAATTTCACGCGCCCTCGCGTCGTCGGCACCTCGGAGGCTGTGTGCCACATAAATAACACATTATATTATCGTATTATTTTGCGTAAAATAAATACACGAAGAAAAAAAAAAACAAAACAAGGTCGCGTGCGCGTTATTATCGTCGTCGTCATCGTCGCGCGCAAAACCGGCCACCAACCGCGTCGTCGTCGTCGTCGCCGCCGTCGGATGGTAGTGTACGGTCGTCACGTACATGGTCACTCGCAGAGCGTATGTAAATATTGTTACAGGATGAAATTTACACTCGTTTATAGAATCGTCTTTTCCTTTACGAATTCCATCGGTAAATTAAATTGATTTTTTTTTTTTTTTTTAAATTATATCGAGGTTTTGTTGTTGTTGTTGTTGTTATAAATCACGGACGAGACAAATTTGAAGTCGAGAAAACGTCGTTTATCCTTCTTGTTTCCGTCATACGTTTTAAATCGATACACGATTTATAATATTTTATTTTTGTATACAAATATCGATCAGTCGAAGCTCGTTTGTAAGAATATTCGACGGCTGATCCGTTTTTACCTAAACACCGTTTTATTTCCGAATATACTGTTTAGTCGTTGAAAATCCTTCTACAGCACTCGTCATATCGCTAAAATCTTAATAATAATAATAACAATACAAGTCCTCCGCCCGTTTTTCACATGCGTCGATTTTATTCATTGGAATCGCTCGTTGGAGCGCTGTTCATCGGAGAAAATATACGACGAGTTTTACCGTTTTACGCGTTCGAACTGGACCGAACGAAACGAAATTCCGGTCTGCGCTTCGAATAGCAGAAATATTAAATCTTGTCTATTTTCTGCCAATGTTTTCCCCAATAATCTTCCGACATCGATCGAAATTTTGGCGATTGAAAAATTCGTCCGGAAATATTAAATCTTGTAAAGAAAAAACTTTCTCCGTCATTTTATCAAACGTTTGTTGTGTCGATTGTTTTTCTTTTAATCAACGAGTATTCACAATCGGCGTTTTAACAAATACAATTTGAGTTTAACGGAATAAAATTTACGTTTCACCGTCCTCGGAGTTCTTTGGGACACTTAGTGTTGACGATCTTGTAGTTCTCCCGATGGCAATCCCGATACAAATAATTATATTCAAACGAATTTCTGCGGTCATTCTTCACAAGGGATTTCGTCCGAACGTGTATGGACACTGCAATCCCTGTCGTATTGACCATTAGGCACTGTGAAGCACTATAATTAGGTATTGCGAAAACGGAGCTCCTACGAAGAGTAAAAAAAAAAAAAAAAAACTTTTTATAAAAAATCGTTTTATTTTTCCGTGTACGCGTACTCGATTGACCCAGTACAGACTTCGTTCGTTGATTTATGTTTAGAATTGATCTCGGTTCTTTTTCGTTTTCCATTTGTGAACAATCGTTTTTAGTGATGAAAAAAATTGAAAATCGACAAAAGTTTACTACGGTCCAAGCGAAATAATCATCGTTTGCAAAACTGTAATAATCCGGCAATAGAACCGTAGGGAGATGAGACAAATGCGGACACATTGCAATACAATGAGACATATTATATTGTACCATTGATAAATTTTCCATGTTTCGAATAATTTGCTGTTGTTTTATAAAATTAATCGTTTTTGTCTTTAATTTTAATCGCGAATTATATTAAATAATTAAATACTTTAGAATTTAAAAGTTTTGTGAGAAAACGATTACTTACGATTTTTTTAAACTAACATACGTATTTCTTACACGACAATTGTACGTTATATTTGAACTGTGTTCGTACACGCGCCAATTAAAGTCGTCGTTAACAATTAAATTGAAAACGTTAATAATATTGTGTTTAAATGATATTTAATTAAATGTGTTAACGAATCCAGTGCGGACGCGCTGCCGTAAGTTAAAGACCAAATTATTTACACGAAACTCGTCGTTAAATGTGAAATCGATAAAAAAAAAAAAAAAAAAACATTTTTCATTCAATCCGGTACCTAAATGGAAGCTAGGAACGTCTTAAATAGTGGTTTATATGAAATCGGGAAATATCCGTGTGATACACCCTGTACAAAAATAACGTTCGCGTTTCTTCTCGGCCGAAGTTTTGAAATGCCGTGAACGCGCGCGCTTTTCGAAGTGACGCCAAAAAATAAAACTATATAATAAAAAACAAATTAATAATAATAATAAAAAATGCGCCGAAACGGGTTATCCGATTATATACGACTTTGACAGTGATCAATACGTGTAACGCGCTCCTCGTTAGTGTACGGAGCCGGTAATTTTTTTTTTCTTAACGACACCGTGTCATCGCAAACGCGTTCGCACGGTGTTATTTACACCGTCCATATAATTTAAAGCAATCCACCTAATACCAGTTGGGATGGGGGGGGGGAGGAGGACTCGTGCAACGTCGCTTATTAAACACTCTGACATTTACGGTATTATTATTATTATTATTTTTTATACACATATAGAATTTAATATTCTAGAACTGGCCGCCGTCCGTATCGAACGCCCGACAGAAATTCTCCGTGACACGCACGGTGCGCTTATAGAGCTGTAAAGTCGCGTCTAATAGTGATCTCTCATAGATTCTCATGAACAATTATATATACAGTAGACGCCGCTTATAAGACTCACGGATATAAGGTTCAGTCGCTTATTAGACTCAAAATCGTCTGGAACGGTCCGGAAGTATCCAAATACATTAAAAAAAAATCGGTTATAAGACTCAAATTTCGTAAAATAAATAGTAGAAAATAAACTTTTTTGGTTATAATTTAGAAATAAATTGGTATTGAAAAATTAAATAATATTCGTGTTGATTATATTTTCTAGTTTCTGTTGGTACCTTATAACGTATAATAATTTTTATCGCAGATAAAAGTTCACATTTATCGCAACGATTATCGTTATTATAGTGTACTGATTATCTGGCGGCTGCACAGTTATCGTAATTACGGGTACATAAATACACATACGTACACGTGCACATGTACATACTCAGTTATCATTGCAGTCAACGGTATAATTGTTGTACAATGAACGATCAGTCGGTATTCGAATTTCAACGCGTGCTTTTCAATTTGTTGTTAACATGAGTGCTAATAATTAATTTTTTTTTCCACTTCGCCTATAAGGTTCATTCGGTTATAAGACTCACTTTGTGCTGGTCCCAAAGTGAGTCTTATAAGCGGCGTCTACTGTATATGGATTGACCACCACGCACAGACCCATCCATAAACCAGTGTGTATATAACTTCGCGTACCACAAGTGGCCCGCAGTTGATATTTGTCGCCAATATGTCACGGCGCGGTCTCGGACACAGCGGCGAATTAGGCCTCGATTACATTGAGCGAGTTTAGAAGCTGTTAGTCGGCCAAATTCGCCACTTGCTAGTAAACTCGCCCGGTGTAATCATGTTTACTGGCCAACTAGCAGATTGTAAACTATCTGCGATTAATGTTGAAAGCCCGGCTACTTTATTCGCTACTCGCTGGCGTTTGTTTTCAGCGTCCACAAAATGTCCAACTGCGTCGGTGTAACACGTGGTTTTTACTCGCTAGCTAGTTGTCTATGCTGAGCGTCGAAAAGAACGTTTTGCGCGCAATCATTACAATCGCACTAGCCGACTAGTCCGCTTCTAAAATAGCCAACTAGCAGCTTGTATGCTCGCTCAATGTAATCGACGCTTTAGTCTTTATTACACAATTGTAAACGTTTTTTTTTTCTTTCTCCTTTTCTAAAACGCTACAACGATGCGTTATCGTATACAATATTTAAATTACTTATCGTTCACATTTTTGCGTAGATTTTCATTTACGCGATAAAGTTATGAATTATATAGTTATGAGTTATATATAGTTAGCGATATCCACCGCTACGAGTTTATGACATAGTGAATAATTTTCGCGATCGTCTTCTTTGCGTTGCGCTTGACTGACCACTGTTGCCTCGTGTAAATACATATATATATACGTCTGGAAAATTATCGTCAACTACTACTTAACTGTTATGGGATGTGATTTGTCAGTACGCGACGACGGAAACGCGTAGGACAATTGAAAATCATACGGCGTTACCCATTTACTAAAAAAAATATACATATAAATTATTGAATAAACACTCGTGCGCGTACACCGACCGGGTTTTGTAAAATACGCCAAGGTTCCCCCTTCGACACCGTTAATTTATTACGAATATTTGTTGAAAAAAAAAAGTCACCAGTTGAGTTAAAAGAAAGAAAATGGAACGTGTATAACGCATATATTTATGTGTAATATAAATATTATACTCCGTTTTGACAATGAAACGTCGTATAACCGAACGTGTGATGCAATCGTATGATAACATACATTTCATAGAAACGAAATGAATAATATTCGTTATTTTTAATAATATTGTATCGAACATCCCATTGTTATTCGACGCCCATATACCTTGACTGCACGCGTGTAAATTTAAATTTCACATCAAATAAATAACGTTAAACTATATAGTTATACGCATTCAAAGTATACGCATATAATAATTTCTCAACAGATAATATTTTATAATTGGCGACATAATCGACCTGATTAACATCGTTATATTATGGTGTTTCGAGAGAAAGAGAAAAAAAGGCCGTTTGTTTATTATTATTATTATTAATATTGAGTTCGTAAACTGTCTCTGATTTGTTTTTCCCACGCGCGTACAATGCTATTAATGGCACACATTCGCAACATTATTGGCAAAACAATGTGATGCAAAATACGAAATTGCAATGATATTATTACATTATTGATTTAGAAAATAATAAACAAATTATATTTAAGGAATAATACTGATAGTACGAAGAGTAAATTAATCCAAGCCCAGTGATCATCATTAAAATATAATCAAAAAACTTTTCAAACTTCTCATGAGCTACAGACGAGTAGCTGCTGTAAAATGCGAGTTTTCATCGTATTTCCATAAACGATTACTGGGCTGTAAACAACAGGTTTTATTTTAAAGAAATCGTCAAATATAAATTTGTCCATTTATCTGCGTTATTATACGCTGTATTGGTATGTTGCATAATTCGTTTCTTTTTTTTTTTTTCTATAAAACGGGATTCACGTTAATAATAATAATTGAATACCGGTAACTCATTATATTAGAATTCTGTATCGCGATTCAGCAAAAATGATTGTGTAACAGCATTACATAGATAATACATATCTCAATAATTCTATAACTTTTAGCGAATTTTTTTTAGCGTAATAAACGTAATATTATTATTGTGATCCAACAGTTCTTGTGTGTACTTTTATATTATTTAAAAACTTTTTTTAAACAACCGGACCCTTTTACTAGTGTTCTTTCCGAATAACCTTTTTTTTTTTTTTACAAAATATCTCATTTTATTATAAACAATATTATAGAGCACATGAAAACATATAAATTTAACAACTACTTTTATTATACTTGATTTTACGCGCAGATACTTTAAAATATATTTATTTACTATTACATTTAAAATTCGTTTTTATAAATTTAACTTTTATTCAATAATAATAAAAGTTAAATACACGTAATACGATGTAGACATCGGTTTTTGAACATCGAGCTCGAAAACGTTAATATCGTAGTTCACGCGCTCAATATTTTCAATATGCCGTTTCGAAACTTGTTTTCAATGTAAACTGCAAGTGCGATGAATGGTTTTTCGTCGCAATAATGAGTTATTGGTAATTGAATAATTAAAACGTTCAGAACTTCACTCGATATTTCTGTATAATAATGTCGTACGTGCGACCAGGAATTTTCTTACGAATTCCGATTAAATTGTGTTTTTTAAACTGTGTCTTGTAAGACTCCGATGATGTCATGTTCTGTGTAAATCGCAAAACGGTACGTCTGAATTCAGTTTTAACTCGCGTCTTGAACAGAAGGGTACAATAAGTTTCGATAATTCGCGTTATCCCTGACAATGTACATTGAAAATTATATCGATTATTTCGGATTATCGCACAATGTACTGACAACGTCGCGCACCAACAGCAGAGGACCGCCGACCACAATTTAAGAACCGCTGTTTTAATTTATATAAACTATTTCGTCGATATGCGTATATTACGTACACGAATAAGCACTGCCGTTAAATTTAACGCGAACGTTTTAATAGTTACGAGTTTATTATTAAATTATTATACGTTATTTGAATATATATTTAGTTGTACTTAAAGTTAATATATAACTATACCAATGTTGTTATTTCGGGTCCCTACGAGACCGTTATGTGTTATTAGTGGAAATATGAATCAACTTAACTTCTCAGTACTTGGATTAAACAATTACGAGTATAATAACTCAGGCTTTGCACTCTGGAACTGTATGGGAAATTTGTGAGTGTATTGTACACCGCGTAAGTTATGCATAACTTAAAACCAATATCCACAGCGTTCTGTATAGAAAAACTTAGATTATTATTAACACTTACGGAAGATCTGACGTTTAATTGTATAATTCTAAACTGCAATATTTAACCCATTAACTAATAGTTACTAATATTAAAATTTGCAACAAATTTTTAACATGAAATTAAGTTGAAAAAAATTATATATTAAATGGGAAAATAAAGAGGTATTTTTAAAAAAAATATTCAATGTTTTATGTACTAAATTATTTTTATTGGGGTTTCGAAATTGTTGAACGAACGATTTTTTTTTATATATGCACGTAAATAAGAAAATGTATTTGATATGATTAAAATTTGTAACAAAATATAAAAAATATTTAATTATTTAATTGATATAAAAAAAAAATTATGAATGAAATTTAAAGAAAATAAAAATCTAAAAAAAAAAACATTCAGCATAAATATATAGTCAATATTATTAAAATATTGCCTAAACGTTTATTATTTCTATGAAAATAAGTATAAATATAAAAAAAACACTATAAATTCTATAAGGCAACCTTTAATATTACAAGTCAACATAATACTTTTTCGGTAATAATTTTGTACGATAGGCACATAAAAAACGGTTTTACATATAACTAAAATTTATAATTTTTTAAATAAGAAATGACATTTAAATAAAATGAACGTTTCCATATTAATTAATCCGACATCTATCAAATGTATTGATTAATGATTATACTCTTTTCTAAAAATACAATACAAATACAAAATATAAAATTTATATTTATTATTTTCCAAAAAAAAAAAAATAAATATATTTTATCTAAAATACTCTATACAAGTTCACTTATAGATTATAATAGACACGAATTGCGAACTCCAGAATATAATTTTGAAACTTAGTTACTAGTAATAGAAGATGCATGCAATAGCAATAAGACATATTAAGACTTCCTGTTTATAAAAATTACGTATTAAAATGTATATAAAGATGAATAAATAATTGTTAAAGAAAATTGTCGATGTTATAGAAATATCTAAATATTTTTATTAAATAATACAATAATAATTCATGAAAAAGTTTAAAATTACACAATATTACACGAATGTCTTATAATATAATAATATACTCGTATATTGTTATTATTATAATAATAAGTCTCTACAACATGATTCAATCTTGCCTTTTAAGGCTATTGTGATTTATTTACGAATAATAAATATATATTCAAGTTTAAATAAAAATTTCACCTGATGACTCAATCAATACAATTACATTTTACTAAAATATTATACACAATTCTTTTTTTATTCTAAACTGTTCAATATTTACTAATTTTTATCTTATACTTTAAAATAATATTTAATAATATTAATAATATGTTATATTTTCTTATGTAACATTATAACATGTGTGTACGTATATACGCGTGTGTGTTCACTTATTTTAATTTCTTTAATTACTTATTAGTTACTAATAAGTATAATAAATAAATACATTTTAATATAGTAAAATTATCAATAAATTTTGTTGACACAGTCAACGTAACTCGGCACTGAAATTAAGTGTTATCTTCAACACTATGAAAATATTTTTTTAAAGTTTATAAATTAATTATATGAATTCTTTCATGAAGCATTCATTTCGATCATTATGAAATGAAATAACAAATTATAATTAACTATAATTTGAAAATATCACAGCGTTATGTAAAAAATACATCGTAAAATAAACTTGTTTGAATGTATTATGAAAATTAAAGGACTATTATACAATTTTTCAAACAGTAAAATTGTTCGGCTACTTATTATACACATCTACACACGATACTTCGAATGTATTAATAAAACAAGAAACTTATGACGAAATAAAAAAATAACATCATTTTATTTACGTTTTAAATTTCGAATGTAGTATAGATGGTATGTGTAAATATTCCACATAATATCAAGTGGGACGTTGCATTAGTGGTAACGAAGCATTTTGTCATTTCCATGAATTCATGAACGCCATTCTACAGTGTTGTCCATTTGGCCGTGCGTCTTGAAAACGAACAGCGGGTCTATTTTACGACATAGAAATCAGTTGTAACAGCAATGGTAACTACTACAAACAACGTTGATCGCAATTTTCACACTGTCCATGGATAATATGTTTGCAAAGACGCCGATTTACTCTGAAAGTGCCAACGTACTTTATGCGGAATGTACCAACAAACAAATTTCAACGTCGTAAACAAAGTAAAGCAATACGTTCAGATGCAGATTACAAATCTCTGCGAATCTATTTAATGTGATTGAATTTTCAACAAAAATTCCTTGACATTTTTTATATATAAATTTAAGTCATGTTTTCGTTGACCTAATTTGTAAAAGTTATACGCACGTATACATCATGTATATACTTCGCGGTTATAAAACCGTTCGAAACTTTGTAGTCCGCGGTTTTTTCTATTAGCGTAAAACACGCATGTGTAGGCACGGTGGCGTCATATTTTGAATTTACGAAAGGGAAAGGCAAAAGATTCAACCGGCACATTATATTTAACTACGTACTTCCTATTCACATTTTAAGTTAATTACAATTTCCATTTTACATAATTTTGATATTTTTTTTACCGTATAGACACGAATCGCCCGAGATATTTTTCTTGCGGAAAAGGGAAAATTCATTACTTTGTTATAAATGTATCATAAACGATTAGTATTACTATACGTGTTACGTGAAACTCAAGTTTTAAAGTTTCTTTTTTCAAGACATTACACGCGTTAACGATATTTTAGTAATTTATATCTGAAGTCTTCCTGTTTTTTCGGTCCGATGTGTTTTGATCCGGCGGATTAAGGAACGAGCCGACCACAATCGATGTCGACGAACCATTGATGCCACCGGTTCAATACGTCCTATGGATAGTATTGAGACGTGTAGTGTTTGTTGTTTTTAAACGTATCTGTCGATTTTATAATTTTTATGGTTTGAATCTGTGTTTTTTGTGTTCTTATTATTTGACTCCTATATTATTCAATTTAACTTTTTTCCATTCTCTCGCTCTTTCTACCGCCGTCTTGGCAACACCGCCTGTAACTTTTCTTGTTTTTATTTTTTTACACTTTCCACTCACAAATTGTTTAAACATAAAACACACGTTTGAAACAATGGCTAAACGAATTTGTTTACTCAGTACACGGCATAAGTACGTCAGCCGGTCAATTTTACATGTTCTTCGAATAAACGTTAATAATTTACGCACTGCTTTTAACGAAAACCCAGAACAACGGGATTTTACTACGGATTAACTAAGATCTTTATTCGTGTTTATAACCTATAGACTTTTCAATATTATTTGTCATATGACATCCACCGTTTGCCACGCGCGATTTGTTATTTTACTTATTACGAGTACTACAGGATTAAGTTAGATATTGTATTTATATAATATATTAACACGAATCGCGTCGACGGCCCATAACTAGCTCGACATCTGTTTACTGCGTTAACAAGGAAGGGACTGGGGACAAAGTCTTATCCTGTCCCCCCCCCCAAATGACGTTACTGGTTCAGTGGCAATGGACAGTGAGTTTGTAAACTACGTTAACAGCGTTAAAAACACGCAAGAATGTCCGTAGTCAATATTATGGTCTATATTTTTAGCGGGTAATTTTTATCGTTCTAATCACAACGCATTGTTTTCTCTTTATATAAAAAATTATATTATATATGTAAGAAAATACAATGATAATAATTTGTATTTTAGAACAGTAAAAAACACTGACACAAAATCTAACGCATTCTTTCCAAAAAAAAAAAAAAAAATTCTGGTTATAAGACACTGGCAGTGTTATGATGACGTTATCAAGACATTACATAGATTACTGACTGTTTAAATATTTTCTGTGCATAATATGATGATAATTATAAGAATAATAATTAACTAAAATATACTTTTTCAATTAATATACAATGTGGTTAGTTATTTTCGTTGTTTTTATAACTATACTTTAGCTGGAATTACACG
Source organism: Chaetogeoica ovagalla (assembly GCA_032441825.1). NCBI lineage: Eukaryota > Metazoa > Arthropoda > Insecta > Hemiptera > Aphididae > Chaetogeoica > Chaetogeoica ovagalla. The sequence continues at coordinate 13,674,079 of CM063723.1, read as the reverse complement.
AGGTATTTTAAAGTATAAAAAGTACATTTTGTATAGTATTATTAATTATTATTGGATTGCTTCAAGCAAAATCTCCCCGGTTGTTCCAAAGGAGCCCTCAGTCCACCCCGAATGACGGTTTTAAAATGAAGAATCGGCTCGTATAGGATATTAATATGGTTTTTGTTGCGGTAATTCGAAAACGATTTCCCCAAAATCAATTGATATTATTTTAATATTTCTTACAGCGATAGACGCGATATTACACATAGCGTTTCTCGGTCGCCGCGTCCTGCAATTTCAACAGACGTCGTCGTATATACGAATTCCCGACCGAGTGAAAACGTTTAAACCGTCTACGGTCTGAATACGAAATTAGTGCAGTAAATTATTTTTAATGTAAATGAGTACCTATTTAAATATTTAAAGAAATATATACTTCGCTCCTCGGGTGTGTGCAGCGTGTGATCGAAATAATTACTTGACGTACAGCTAGTTTTTGGTGTCATTTGCTATAAACCAAAACGTATTTTTGCGTTCGTCAATAATACATCGGTACAGTGGCGTAGATACGCAGATTTTTTCTGTGAGAAGGGGAGGAAATGTTTTCGAAGGATCTTTCAAAGTGAAAATATTTTATTTTTATTAAGTAATTTGTAATGAAAAATAACCCGTGATTACAAATTACAAAGTCGACTCGCCGATGGTACAGTACATCTAAGACCTCTTCCGTATTAATCGTTATTACATATACAATTTTTTTTATGAGGAGTTGATTGATGTTTCAAAAGATATAATAACGACCCAGCGCGAGTTGCCGAGTTCACGTCGGTGGACCGCGCAATGTTTGGACCAAATGAATAATATAGATCTGAAAATATAAGAATACAAAATATGGGTTGAAAGATCTTAACATTCTTAACGGTCACAGTGTTTAATTTAATAAAGCTTACAAGGCTGTACTTATTAAAATACACTCGAGTACTTTAGTGACTCTTATATTATGAATTATTATAAACCCGAATCACAAAAAATCAATACACATTTAAATGCATTTACGTATATTCTAACAACTAAATATTATGTGTTGGGTTCTAATATAATGTGTAGATAGACCTATTTAAAAGTGGATTTGAAGCTCATTCATTAGAGGCGATTGCAGGAATAAAATGCTAATTTCTATTTAAAATCAATTTTGTACGCCTTATTATATAATGATGGAAATATGTTCAAGGAGAAGGTGATCACGTACACAATTATAACGTACTCGATATTTTTTTCAACTCCCGATTATTTACAATATATTGTTTTCCGTGTCAGCCTATTATTAAAAACTGAAAAACTATAAACCGCTGCATAATAATCTATACCCCTGCTACAATTAAGTGGCGTACACTTTTTTTTTCTCTTTTAATTTCAAAACGAAACAAAGTAATCGCGTTGACCGCGACACAGTAGGCAACATCCAATCAGCGAATTGACACCTGGTCCCTGCAGCAATGGCTGAGCGTGTCTACGCTGTCTACTGTAATAAGTATTCGTCCGCAGCAAAAAACAAAAAAACAAAAAAATGGCATATTTTGTAAACCGCGTACACCGAGCAGATAGTGGGCTGCACGCGGATTGATCGCGCGCGATGACGACGCGGTACGCTGGGCAAGTGTGCTCGGGGATATCAGCCGCCACCGCAGCGACCCGCGGAGGGGAAAATAAACAGAGCGGCACGCGCTAGCGAGGTAATGCCGCTGCGGATAAGACGGACGCGTACGGTGGTTTTACGGCACAGCCGCTAACGATCCGTCGCCGAGCCCGCACACGCGTCCATCGTCAATCGCTGGCCCCGTCATGGACCAGGTGAAGTTAGAGACCAAGTGGCCGCCGGATAGGAAATCCACAGTCATCCGCGGAGCGTCCGAGTTCGGCATCTACAAAGAACCGGCCGACGGAAAACGGCTGCGCGCCACAGACAGTGCCACGGGATGTCTGCTGGTATTGTCACTGATAGCCGCGGCCGCGGTCGTGGTGAGCACTCTTCTAACGTTAACGTTCTATCCACAACGCACTGCCACAAAACGCTGGTTTCGCCGAACTGGTAAAACCGGAATCAGCGTTTGATCGTGTCGAACCGAGAACCAGACCAGCGCTAACCGTTTTAAAAATGTGTTTTCACGAACCTGACAGAATCGAATTTTCTATTACACTGAGCCGCGAACTGAGAGTTTATGCAGTGGAATCCGCGTCGGACCGTCCAATGTTCTGTTTTTCTTTTCATACCGTACCGGGCCGATACTGTTTGAATTAAGGACCATATATTAGACCGGACTGCCGTTGTATATCGGTCTTCATTTCTCACGATCGTCTGTTGTAATATTCTTATTTGCCCCGGAAATATTGACCACAATTCCGCCGTCCGCTCTTTGAAACGCGATTATTGGCACTATATAAAACCGAGTGTTATTGTTTATTAAATGACCCGAAATCAATTGAATAATATTTTATACTTGTTTACACCTCGTGTAAATTATATTGACATCGCTGCAGACATTCTACACAAATAATCTTGCGAAATTCGAATTTCTAATAATAGGTTTATTCAAAGATCGTTAAAAAAAAATAATGACCCGACCGCATGGGACTGGGGGAAACGACTGAAATAATACGGCCAAGACTGGACAGTAGTGAAATAATTTTATTTATTTTTTTATTTTTTTTTTTTTTTTTTTGTAAAAATCGGACCGAACTGAATTAGTATGGATTTGGACTGGGATAGGACAGAATATTTTTTCGAAATAAATCAGTTGGACTTCACCGCTAAACATTAAATTTATTTGCATTTCTTCGTATCGGAAAGACTCAGACTCCGGTGTGCAGAACAATAATTCAATTCAATATATAAATATAAATATTACTCGACACACTTTAAATACGATAATTTAAAATAATTTTTACAAATATACAATTTACAATTTTCGACCAGAAATAAAGCAGTGAGAACAATTTTCAAAAAAACTATTTTCGTGATATATATGTATATTTAAGATGATATGTCAACTTGAATTGATTGTTTTCACCGTCACAATGTACATATAAGCATTTATATGATAGTGTTAAAGCGTTTGAAACCGTTTCACAGATAACTTATTGAACTTATTATCTAGTGTGTAAAATTTTCAATATCGCGTTTAAATTTTAATTCATTTTCTACCGACAAACTCGTACTCCAATTGCGTATGATTTGAATACATTGAAATAATATAATTGAAAGACCGGGCTAAATGACGTCTAAAAAAAGTCTCGTCAGTTGGGCCGATAGTGAGTTACTCTTTTTTTTTTTTTAATATTATTTAGTTTTAAAATATTAAGTAACGAAGAAAAAAGAAATTGTTTCACTCAATACGAGAGAATTACAAACGATATATCGTATATATGAATCGTGTTCCGGTTTGTAAACGTAGAAATAATTATTTGTTGTTCCGAGTAAGATTATAATATTGCAATGGAAACGCGAACAGATTGAGGCTATTTCTTTGTTTCTTTCTTTTTTTTTCAAAATTTCTCGTTGCATCCGTCAGTCGATTATGCAGACAGCAAGATTATTTTTGACGTTTTCCCAGGAATTTAAGAGAGAGAGAGAGAGAGAAACAAATTCGGGTAAACCGAATCATATGGCTCAGAAAATCGTTATTATACACCGAAAACAGCGAATACACCACGATTTGAAATATAACGTATGTTTTTTTTATGCAAACTGTGTCGTAGCGAAAACGAATGACGTGGTAAATTATGTAATTTCCTATAAATTTTTTGACACGATTAAGACGGACCGATTTTACCGAGATCTGGCGTATAGGAAACGTTTAAAAACTCACGTTGATTTTGAGCTTCGTGGTAACATGGAAAATGTTCACGTGTAATATATATATACAATATACACAACAAACGCGGTGCATTTGATACGAGTCGATTTATCTTACGACAACTTACTTTTGTTATGTCGAATAAATTAGAATCGAACTTTTTTTTTATATATATATATATACATCGACGCACAAAAAGTTATTTTCAAATATTTTATTACGCCTTTTTAATCGAAATTCACTAAATAAAATACTTTACGAAAACGGGCCAAGTGAAAAATGAAATCTAAACAAAATGTATACTATAATGTCTTCCAGAAATCGCGCGATTTCGGTCGAAACCGAAAAAAGAACACCGACGAGAAAACACTGATATAATCTCGTCGAATTGGACAGTGGCCGAAATCGAATAAATAAAAATATTATAATATAAATAAATCGCTGTCTCATCGTTATCCGTGACGTAGCGAACAGTGTTTTTGAGAAACAGTTACTTATGGATTATTTCAGTCTGGTATGTCTTAGGGTTGTGTCTCGAAAAAAAAACCCCCGAATCCCCTAGTATTCACGAAAAAAACACTGCGGCAGCCAAACGAATTATCCGATTTCTACTCTAGTCATTCGGACAATTTCGGAGTTTTGACAAAATCGTTGTTTTGGTCTCCTCGAAGCAATATTATCCGTGGAACGTTCGTAAAATGAGTATGCCAATCATAAAAATCGAAGCACTTTTTCCGCCCGAAAAAATGAAAAAGAACAAAAATTGTCTGCGGGAAAACGGAAACATCATTATGGCACTTGAATTGGCGAAGTACATTGTTTGTTTCTTTGGTTTTTTTTTTCAACCGCCTACGGGGAGATTGGTCGATTAGACGAGGGACGGCCGTGTTTTTTTTCGGATATTCGTTTACGAGCGGTTATACGAATCGCCGCCGGTCTGTTAACCGGACCGTAGCAAAAAGACGCAGCGGCGAAACGGTCGAAACCGCGAAACGGTTAAAACGAAAATATTATTTTATTTTAATAATAATAACAATAATAATAATAGTAATAATAATAGTAATAGTAATTGTCGGCAACGCGGTAATTGCGTCGGGGGGGATTCGCGTTCAGAATTCACAGAACAGTCCACCGCGCGCTATATAATTATCTGTCGGACACGCACTCTCGTTTTCGTCGTGAAAGCGTATAGGTACGCGTGTGTTAATAAGTATTTTTTTTTTTTTTTTGTTTTTTTATCAATCGCTGGAAATCGAAATTTAAAATATTTAAAATGGGCATTAAAACAAAATACGAGAATAATTGCCGTTTGTTATATAATCGGCGTACGTGGGAAATGAACGGCCGACATTTTTTTCTTCCGCTTTGTAATCGACGCGTATTCAATTTTCATATTGCATTAATTAAACCGGCTCAAAATGTTGTATAACGCGTGTAAAATAAAGTGTGTAATGAAAACGAAAGCTAATTTCCATGTGCTATACAGTTTAATAATAATAAAATAGATTATAAGCGGTGAATTTATTTTTAATATATAACGTGTGTGTGTGTAGTGCGAAATGGAGAAAATAATTTATTATCCACCGGTGTCCGGTGTACCACAATGCGTTTTATAACAACGCATATTTCGTGCGCGATTCCGTCGAATGTAAACACGTTATCTTTTTCGATACGTTACGAACGTTATGTATTGCGTAAATAAATTAACGCTTATTATTGTTTCTTTTTATATAAATATATATATATATATATAAATAAAGTCAATATAATTGTTTATTTTGAACAATAGCGATTATTGAAATAGGGCCGACAACGGTCCAAAATTATTCACTTTTTTTCTTCGTATTTTCCTTTTAAATAATATATATATATATTTCCAATTCAAACGTTTTTATATATCTATAATATATTTATAATTCCGATAGATTTCAATTTGCTTTCTTATATTTGCTTACGTTTTAATGATACAAGGGCCTTTATGTTCTATAAGTTTTTTTTAAATTATTATATAGTTTTTTTTTCGTACGCTCATATTGTACGAGTCACTGAAATAGTCACTGTAAATAATATATACTCCAAAAATTCCAAATTCCAACTGTGTATTTAATGCCCGAAGTGACTCGAATTGTCTTTTAAATGTACACCTTATTCGACGTTCAAAAGCACTTATATAATGCACTTATTATTACATGCGCGGCCTGCATAGTGACCAGATCACGGTGGATAGGGGATCAATAGTTTGCCAATAAGAACAACAAATAGAAAATTTTTTTTCGAGTAAATCCTATATGACGTTTAAATAAAACAATTAATTAAATACAACCATATTTACAGTCATAATTCAGATTTGTTTTTCTTAACTTCAAATCAAATTCTTTCAGCAAGTCCTCGATACGTACATATATCGGAGGCACGTTTCCGTTTAATCAAATCTAATGAATCGAAAATTATATCTTGTTCCAGAACTCTTCCACCTCACTAATAAAATGTCCAGGTGCGATTCGATATCCACATCTCGTTACGATTACACCACTGAATCAGTCCCCATACAAGCGAACGTAATGCGATACGATATCATAACACGTTGAATATCCATATGCGCGATCGCACGAGGAAAATGTATGAAACCAGAAAACAAATTCATTAGGCCGTATTGGCGGTAGCCTTACGTCACGTTTAAAACGGGATTGTCCTTATTCTTTTATTTTTTTTTTTTGTATCATTGCGTCCAGATAAATTTCAAACGGGATGTTTTTCCCCCATTTTCTAGAATAGGTCCCGTTTAATCTCCTTTTTTTTTAAATTATATTTTAGTTTTTCTCAAATTTTCATTTTTTTTTTTTTTTTATTGTATACAATTGACAAGGATTAGACATTGCTACACGCGCTGATATTCAAGGAAATTAAAAATATTTATTTAATTAAAAAATATCAATTTCGAATCGAATGGACAAAGAAAAAAGTTAAAATACAAGAGTAGGCGTGTATAGAAACTGCAAGTAGATGACTGTATGGAGTATTCGGATTATTTTAATAAATAAACATATTACGAACTATACAATTGGTACACAAACAAATATGTTACTATACTACGTAAGATTTCGTGTTGGAAAGAATTATCAACGAACGACATGTCAGCGCGCCTACATTTCTCACGGTAAAACTTTTCACCGAATTATTTATTTGTCGAGAAATTGAGTTGAAAATAACCGTGGATTATTGCATTGTCGTCCAAAACCGAGGTGCGTACGCAATGTTTTAGAATATATCCAGAAAAAGTGTATCAAATGAAACTGCTCAGATTCGCTTCCACACAAACACACGTAAAAGTGAAAGTGTATAATTAAATAAATAATTTATTCTGTAAATAAAAAAAAAATTTTTTTTTTTTTTTTTAGTTGTATTTCACGTTTTTTGATTATACCGCACAAAGCACCGCTCAAGTCTCGTCAGTTGGGCCGATAGTGAGTTACGCGAAATACGTGAAAGAAAAACAAACCGCGTCCACCGGTCCGGCGGCCGGAAACCGTTCGGCGGACCAGTTGCTAGCCGCGGTGCTCGGCATGAAAAACGCCGCGGAAAACTACACGTCCACGGCACGCGGCCATCCGGTGACCGCGGCATCGGACGACGTTGACGACGACGACGACGACGACGTGGTCGCGGCCAAGGCGGTGGACGAAAGCAGCGGCGGCAGACGTATGCGATTATATCCCGCGATTCCGCACCACCGGCCGCCCCCCGCAGCAGCAGTTTATCCACACGACCGGTCCGCCGATTCGGTTGCCCACGGGAACGTCGAAGCGGACGGCAAACACGAGCGGCCATTGAACTACCGCGGCGGTCACGAACATTCCACCGACGGGCTTTACGGGTTCGGCCGGCGGTCCGACTTCCCGCAATTGTCTGCTTACAGGGCGCCGTTTCCGCCAAAGAGCGTACTGGCCGTGATGAAGTACGTGACGGGACCGTCACCGACTCCGCCGCACAGGACCGCAGCCGATTATATGATAGCCCAAGAGTCGAGGGCGCGGCTCGTCCGTCCGGCCGAAGAGGTCAACAGGTTTTTGCCGGACGCCACGTCTTCGGCCGCCGGTTCCAAGAGATTCCGGAACAAGTTCGGACCGCCGGCGTACTTGCGACCGCCCGTCATGGCGTTTCCGGACGATTTCATGAAGCCGCCCAGCCCCGGAGCTCGTTACTCGATGAACTTCCAGAGCCCAGATGGGATGCACGCGTCAGATGGGCTGTCCGACGTGCCGCTACACACGGACGCGGTGTTCCATTCGTCGTCATCGTCGGAACACGATTACCCCGACACTCCGAATAGAGTGAAAAAGACCAGGACGAAAAAACCGATTAGTGTAATGCTGGACATCTATCCGATGTCGGACCACGAGCACGAGGACGAACAAGGTGAGCGGCAGTTTTCTTTCTTTTTTTTTTTCCATAAAGGTTTCGGTTATTGGGGAAAACGGTTTAGTTAAAAACGGATCTCATTATAAAACATAACGTGTAGTTATCGACGACGCTCGGATTGGCGCGTTGATTTTTACTCGATACCTATGAATACGATTGCGGATAGATGGTACCGCCGATGGACCTTCTCACGTCAATTTCGTTATAGCCGCCGGTATTTCGTAGAGGTCACGTATCACGATTTTTCCCAGGCAGCTTTCTGAAGAGAACGCGCGACATACGCATTTTCTATTTCTGCCTGAACAACCGATAACTAGCAATACGCAATAAATTTACGTCCAGTCTTCTAATCACGAATTTCTCGTTTTAATATCACGGTGAATCGACCCAGCATAACATATCTTATGGACCAGATCGTTGCGTGTTATTTTTCAAAAACAGAAAATTTCCGAAACATCTGATACGCGAGCAATACAATAATATCGAGTTTTGTATGTCGTACACATTTTGCGAGTAATTTATCAATTTTGAAATAATAACCCGTGGTGATATTAATCGATTGAGATTATGACGTTTAAGAGTTTTTTTTTTTTTTTAAATAAATAACATTTTAACAAAATATTTCTTCAAATTTCAAATTTATATCGGAAATATTTTTTTTAATAAATCGTTATTGTAATTGTGCTGATAATTTTTATGGATATTTCGATATCGGATATTGAATTTAAAAATAGCGTAACGTTCTTACGAATTAACGAGTACAAAAAAAAAAACTATTTATATTCACAAAAACTTGAAAATCTAATGACGAATGTATTGTTTAAAAATTAATTATTATCTATTTAGTGGATAACGATGAAGCGGACAATTCCGAAATATTTACTTCATTAAGAAATAGTATTCGACAATCGGATAGAGATAATCTATTGTTACGATTAAACTTGTTTCCAAAATACAACGAAGGAGGGCGTAGAACGTAAGTCCAAACATTTGAATTTACATCGTGTTATGGATATAACAAATAAATATGCAATACTCGCTTGCACGTTTAGATCAAAAAAATTAAAATACGAGGATAGCGATGGAGATCAAAAGCCAACTATTCACTTGACAACTCATTCCCCGTTACAAGGTATTCACCATTTGTCGTATTACAATGAGGCGCGTAATATACTATAATGTGTACATACGAATGTATAAATCGTACATAATACTACGTATACGCGTGCACATACACGCTGATCTTAATTGAATTTCGTAAAATTTTAGCAAGAGAAGACGACGGACACCGCGAAGACGAATATATATCAAAAAATGTGGCAAATGTATCAAAAATACGATAATGTAATAATTATCCGAAAGACTTGAATAACGCTTGCAATACAGCGTTTGTTATAAGTGTTATATATAAATCTGTGCAAATTTCATTAATCAAAAAAAAAAAAAAAAACTATATTATTTAGTATTAACATATTTATGAATTACGTGTATAAAATAATTATAATATTGCTTATAAAATATAATTTGATAAAAAAAAACATTATATTATTAGATATCCGTTAATCGTAAGGTGCAGTAATAAAATGATATATGGTCTGTTGTACCAGCAAGTGATCGTTGATTCCGTTGATTGTACACAGACGTGCGATAATTCCACGTTTTACTTCTTGTATAACCAACTCGGATAAACACTGTTATAATACTCCAACGGTAAAACTGAATAAAAGAAAATCAAACATAATCAATACTATTCTACTGTGATGGATCGTAATATTGATTTTCAATTATCGATTAGTTATAGGCACCTGTTCTATATCCAAACGGTACGTAATCGGGATCGGAGTAGTACATAACGAACGGAGACCAGTCATAAATCGTTTCAGCGGTTTTCATGTTTTCTTTTGGTGCTTCCGCTTTTGGTGCTGGTATAGCAAATGCGACGGTGAACAAAAATACGACGATACAGAAAAACTGAAAAAAAAATATTTTGATTTATATATAATATAGTATATATATATATATACAAAAAAACAGTAAAACTATATCGATTATATTGTATAATTGATATTATTAATAAGTATATTGATATCGACAGACATAGGTAAGATACTTTTTAAAAGTATTTGGAATACTCATATTTCGAAAAAAAAAAAGTATTCAGAACATAATAGGCTTATTTATGACAATAATAATTTCCTTAGTATTTTGAAAACGCCATAAAAAGTATTCGAAATACTTTTAAAATAAAATTTTTTTATTATTAGTTTTCAATTATAATTTAATATCGAATAATAATTATATAAATATTATTATTATTAAATTGAATATAAATAGTGATCAATATTTATTTAAGGGTTTTGATTATTTTTTAATTCTGTGTTTATAAATAAACACAAATAAAGCAAACAAATATAAATAAATAACAAATATAGCAAGATTATGTATAAAATAATTTATATAAATTTTTTTAAATAATTACTGCTGCTAGGTGATACTCAAATTTTTTTTCTAAAATTATCAATTTTTAAATCTGAACAATTAGTTAATATTTTCATATAAATACTATTTAAAATAAGTTGGAGCTTTAACAAGTATTTAAAAAAACTTTATTAAATACTTTTGACAAAAATTATTTAGAATACTTTAAAATTATTTCGAATACAGTATTCCAAATTTTGAATTCGGAACACTAAACAAGTCTGGATATTATTGTATTATATTATACATTATTATCGGCTATTGCCTCCTTACTTCAAAAAATTATATTTGAATAAATCTACTTCGAACCTTCTACAATGTGTTTAAATATATGTTTGTGTTTAAAAAGTGATATGAAAACCTAAGTTTTTATTTACACTTATTATTTCATAACCTCAATAGAATATTTGTTTTTCAAATTATTTAAAATTTAATTCGTTCTATAAATTAACGTTAAAATTTTGATTATATATTTACTTTTTATTATTGTTAAAACAAACTACCTACATATTGTTTTTCAGATTCCGCGTCAAACGACGAATGTATTGATTTAACAATGATGTTTTTTTTTCTAAACTGTATTTATGAACACTTTTTTGTGTAAATGACTCTAATTGCATCCTATTCTCGACATACGCAATAAATTCTGGTAAACGAGTAGCAAATTTTGTCAAATTGATACTTTATTTGAAAAGTTTTTCGATTTTCCCATTAGTTTCTTAAGCCTATCAAATAATAAACTGGAAATTGAAATGAAAAAAAAATATTCGTTCATATATTCGATTTAGATATAATTATTTGTAAGAACTCAAAATGTAATATTGATTTAAATATATTATGTAAACAATATTAATCATATTCGACGATTACAAAATTATAATTTAAACTACTGGCGTTGTTCAGCATTTTTCATTGAATAAATTGATTTATCATTGCCTTTAAAATCAAAAATAATATAACAGCTCCAAAATCTCAATTGAAGTGTCTCACCCTAATCAATGATTTTTATATTTCATAACATTTATTATTAGCGAAATTTTTTTAAACAAAAAATAAAACAATCAAAAACTCATAATAATAATAATAATAATAATAATAATAATTATAATTACCTACCATTTTGCAATACAAATATTTGTTGTGTGAAATACGAATTCGTTTTTATTCAAATAAATAATTAAGTAAGAATATATTATTGCTTCCTAATTTATTATCAAATGCATTATATAATTTTTTTTCACATCACATTTAAATATATTTGAAATTTTACAAATATATATATATATACATAGTATAGTATTGTATACTATGTATACAATATTATACTGTTATATGAATTATGGTACTACGAGACGAAATATTATGAAAAAAATGTTTACTAATAACATAAAATGAACTTACCGAGAAACATTTAGCAGACATGATTGAAGTAGTTTTTAAATGACTTCAAGCGAATCCAGATAAATATCATATGTATAAACGTAACACCTACGAACAAATCGCATTAAATGTATTCTGACGATTTTCGTCCTTTTATTGGAATAATAGCTTCTGTGTTAATCGATTGTTTACTTGCTCATTACTCATTTGCGTCATTAGAAATTACAATAACATAATTTATAGATATATAACAGAAGATAGTTTTGGAAATCGATTATCTCGTTACGTAAACGTATTATTTATTGTGTATTATAGTTAATTTTAAAATAATAGATGTGTTTAAAATGCGTGTAAATTATATTGTTTTTGAGTTTGTGTGTTTTAAATAAATACGCTTTTTTTTAAAAAAAAATAAGTCGGACTGAAATAATTTTTATACGTAATTTTTAAAGAAAAACATATTTGTTTACCGCGTATATTGTACTAGCAAACTATATAAATTAGTCACTAGAATTTTAAATATTTTTACGTGCACTATTTCTATGTGAACCCTTAAAAAAAATATATTACTTCTAAATACATATTTTATAATATTTTTACATATCCGATTTTAGAGAACAATCATGATAGTATTTTAATATATGAGTTTTTATAAAAAAAAAAAAATTTTTTATTATAAAAGTATAATTCTAGCATTAATCTTGGTCATTGATCTTATTAAAGTATTACATTTCAACTACAATATTCAATTGAAATCCAATAAATTCTATTGAAATTAAATGTGAATGTAATATTATTAATTCTGTTTCTTTTAAACAATAATACCATTTATAACATGATGGAAATATATGAATTATACTAAATTTATAATTAGACTCGGAATATAATAATTCTAAAAAAATCACTCTTTAGTCATTAAATACATATATATATATATATATATATATATACATATTAAAAATTTGTTTAAAACTCTTTTTCCTTTACCTGTCCTATCTTTTTTTACTATAGGACTCTTTTATTTACGCTTTCAGGTCATCATTTAAATCTAAAATTTTTTTTTTTTTAGTTATTATCATGTTTAAAAATATATATTATGCATTTTTTTCATATATTTTGTAATGTTAATGATTTTATTATTGAATCTATTATTTAATATTATTATTTAATTATTATTAATTTTATTATTGAATTAATTATGCATTTATTTTGCAAATATATGTGATTTTATTTAAATACTAAATATTTTTATGAACACATTCTTTCGATACAAGAAGTGCTTTGATCTATTTTTATTTTTATTCATAGTCGTTTTTCCAAAGAAAATTGTTTACTAAAGTTACTTCATTAATGTCCTATGTTGTCAAGGAATTTACAGACCGATTTCATATATATGTACATATATACATATAATATATAATATAATAATTACTTAAAATTATCACAGATTATACATTTTAGTATTATATACTTTTATAATAACAAGTTTAAGATTTTAAACTCTTTTTTCTATAAAAAAAAAAATAAAATAAAAATTAATTTAAAAGAATTAGATAACGTAAGGAAGAAATAAATATATAAATTAACAGTAACACAATATGTAGATATAATTTTGATGATTCAAACATACAAGTAAATAATATAATATAAATTAAAGAAAACATATATTTAATTTAGTTATATGTAAATAATCTATTTTCATTAAATATGTAGATATTTATATGTCATGTATTTGTAATGGAATACAAAAACGATCATCCTTTTAAATAAGATTTTCATTGTGATTTTCCTGTTTTATTTATTGAAAAATAATAAGAACAAATGGATCAATTGGTGTATAATAGATTTTTAATGTCTTATCTGTACAATATAAAATGTACCTAATTGAACTCGTGTAGGATTGCACTAGTTTACTTGAGATTTTAAAAATGTTTAAAATTATTTAAAATATTTTCTTCAAATTTCCATAAGAATAATCATTTAAGAAACTATAGAAAATTATTCATCACTAAACTATTATAATCTAATCATATACCTAAATATTATTTGTACATTAATAACGGCGTAGCTGAATTTTTATATAATTATAAATACGCTTAAGACAAAAAAAAATCACTGAACGAAAAGCTTAAAGAATAATAACTTAATATTTTTAATAACAATCCTATAAAGCACATATTTAAAAAGAATTATTATTTATATTTTTAAGATAATTAATTTATTTAAGATTTTACTTCAATATTTTAGATTAAAAAAGTAAAAAAAAAATTGAGAAAAAAGATATTACGAATATTTTAAGTATATCTGTTCAAAAATTTCCCTATTAAATACTGATATGACACGAAATAATAAAGTATAATTTATTAGCAAACTAATGCTATATTATTATTCCAATATCAAGTGAAAATATTCAATGGATTCAAAGGACTCGCTTAAATGTGTCTACCTATAATGAAGTTTATGAGGTAAATAAATTGTAATTATTCTTTACGTATATATTTTCTTCAAGGCTTACTTATTGACAGAAGGTAAACAATTTTTTTGACGTGTATTTTTTTTTATTGGTATTTGTTATCATATGTTCGATATTTATATTTCATTTTTTAAAAATGACACGAAACAATAAACGAAAACTAATAAAAAAAATATTTATTTATTTGATTGCATACATGACATTTGTTATATAGCATTGTCAATGATGCATTTTAATAAATTTTAAATGTCAAATACTCATTGTTATGCCGACTCTGAGAGACAATCAAATAAAGTATTACGTTTTACAAAGATAGAATACATTTTTTATAGGTTTTATGAAAAAAAGAGTTTTTATGAAACATTAAAACATCGTAAAATTCTATTTCAAGTACACGTGTGTATTGAATTCGTTTATTTAAAAAGAAAACGAGAACAAAACAATTCAAATAATAAAATTCCAAAAAAATTAATACATCGTATTATTACATGAACAAAAATAAACAAGTCAATTAATTCGGTTCTTTAAGGTAAATATAAAGTGACCATTTATTTGTTCTAAACAAATCAATTTTTGTTCTAAACTGCTGACTGAAAATAAAGAATGTGAAATTATAAAATGAATTGATTTTATGTGATATGTTTTGTGAGATCGATTTGAAAAAATGTTTAAACATTTGATAAATATTAGTTACCTAGATATATTTGAAAAATATACGTACAATATGATTATATTTTATTCAACTCGGAAATCGACACAATTTATTGCGATAAATTTTTTTTTTTTTTTTTAGAAATACACGTAAAAACGGTATAATGTCGTGAATTTTCAGTATTCTGAATTAATTTGATTTAAAAACGAACAAGTATAAATTAATGTCGACGTTGATAAAAAAAAAAAAGTAGTAACGACAACCAGTATATCGTTAAATCGATATAATACAACGTTTTAATTTTAATTTTGAGCAATGATATATGTGTTTGTTTTCAACAAACCCATTATATTATAGTGCATGTGTGAAAAAGAAATCAAAATGCTATTGGGAAATCGTCGTACGACGAACTTCACTAATGATTGCTCACACCATTCATAGAGCAAACACTTGAAATATATAACAAGCTTCATAAACTCTTTAAAAACAACATATTTACAAATCATTTATCATATAGCACAATGTAGTCAATATTATATCACTGTTACAAAGCTTTTTATAGACATGTCCCGATTGTAGTCCACTTTAAAACACTGACAACTAAATATAGTCGAAACATTTAATAACGGCTAGTGAAGTTTAATATCATTAGGTATTATAATATGATCTTCGAAAAAACAATAATAGGTATGTAAATATGAACTACAATAATTACTACAACACAAACAATTTTATTTAAGAAGTTAATAAAAAAAAAAATCAAATACCAATTAGGATTAATCGCGTTTCTCGTTTATGACGTTTGAGTAAAAACCATTCAATACCACCACAACGGTTATTTGGAACACATAATATTACTAAATAATTTCCAGACTTTATTTTTACTCCACACACGCGGAATACGCACGCCACACACTGCCTTACTTTCGTTGCCTATACAGAACCCCTGCACAATGATAATAATTTTCAATACGAATTCTTTACAAGTTATATATACTATTAATAAATACAATAATTAATTTGATTTTTAATTAAACATGAAATAATCAAGCACCAACTGTGGTGAACGGTGAATATAAGCTTTTGAACGAAATAAATATTGATCATTATGTAAATTAACAATAAAACATTGTTTAGATAAAATCATTAGCCGTCGAAAGTTGTGAGCGGAGAGCGATGGTTGACCAGGACGCAACTCACAAAAATGCGATAAACCGACAAAATATGAATTAAATCTTCGTTATTTTTATATTTATTTTATTTTTTTAAACGAAAATTTTAATTTTTCTATCGTTGTTATGTTATGAGTCATAACTTATGAGTTATGACATATTGGGCGGACCATTATAGATACTCCTATAGGCGTGAACACAGAGCATGCCTTTACTTAGTCAACAGCTTTAGGAAGCGCCAATATTTTTGTACTTTTCCTAAACAAAGGATTCAAATTTCCTAAAGGATCGATAGAAATTCCCCTTTGAAATTCAGCTTATTTTTCTATTTTGTTATAATATTTAATTTCACATATTGTCTGTATTACTCATTTAGTAATGAATCCTGATGAGTAATAATTATAAAACTGATGGAATCAATATCTGTAAATTACTCCACATACCATATATAAATTTCACAAGCGTGCAATTTAAATCTTTTGAATCATTGTTATTTGATATACTACGAGTACTTTACCATAAAATAAACAACGTTTTATATTATAAACTAACAAAAAAATAAATAAATAAAAAGTAGGTATTCCTATAAATTTATATCCATATTGGCACATTAACTTATTATGTTTTCTATGAGATCAGCCAAATATCATCGATTAAATACTTTGAAGTTCTGATTTGTGAATTTAAATCACGTTTTTTTTTTATTTTTAAAAAAAATGTGATAATAAAAATGTTCTTTTTTTATTAAGTGAGACCCTACAAGATGTTGCGGGTACAATTTCTTTGCATAACCAAGTCTACGCCCTTTTAAGCAAATTCAGGTACTAATTGCACAATCATAGAATTATTTCACCGTCGACAAACAATAAGCAATAATATTTCTTGCCTTACAATCATTTCAAAATCAAACTGAAAACACATAAAACGGACATTTTTAATGACTCGGTAATATTATTTAATTTCAGGGTTTTTATTCAATCTTTTACACGTTTAAACCTTTATAATTTTTAAATTTAGTTTCTTCGTGTTATGACGTTAAATTTCAATAGGTAAAATAACGATTAATTTCTTTACGTCTCCTCTCCGACGTCTTTAAAAATATAATTGACGATTCCCTATCACGATGACATCGGACGAACGAAGTTTTTCAAACTCGATTCCATAAAAACAATAACCTAACATCCTTGGAAATGTTGCCCATTGAATTTAAACTGAATTGTAAAGAGACAATTAAACTATTTTATGAATTTAAAGCTGAAAAATTAAGTTTTAATTCTATAAAAATATACCTGCAAATTGCGTGTAATTTAGGTTTATTATTATTATTATTATTATTAATAATAATAATAATAATAATAATAGTTTATAATAATAATAATAATAATAATAGGTTTATTATTATTAAAGAAATTTTATAACACAATTAATTTAGGTATATTATAAAACATTGTGAATTTGTAAACTTACTTACTGTAATTCAATATTTAATTCGGGGGTCGTATTTAAAAAAATTTCAAAAAAAATTCCACAAATAACAAATATTACTTACATTTTCTGTATGATTTCGATTATTAATGTATATAATTTTACATGTTAGATTGTAAGCCAAGTATAAGAATGTATTGGTTTAACAATACTGTGTTTTTTTATGCTCATACACAAAAATTCTACTAGAAGTAATGCTCCGATTTTTGCGTAATAACACTATTTTCTGATATTAAATTTTGGTACTTTAAATAAGATATTTTTCGATTTTTTTCAAAATTGCCTAAAAATATAACTCATAAACTACCGAAACATGATGTAAAAATGAATTTTATTTAAAATCGATTGTCATTGAAACTAATAGCCATAAAAACCTGAAATGTTCACGAAATATGTGATTTTGAACTATTTTAACGAGACCAATTTTTTAAAAAATGTCTTTTAATTTTGTGCTATTTAAAGCATTTATAGATTTTGAGGTATTCAATTCATAAGCGAGATAATTTTTATTTTAAAATATAAAAATTTCAAATATGTCTGACGTTCGTTACATTAGCTATATTCGTAAAATTTAGAAAATCGTTAAATTTTTCGACAAAGTGTATTACACCGAAACTTTGCTAATAATTGTTTTATCGAACGCAATGTTTTATTGTATTTTTTTCAAATGTATATTAATAATAAAGCTCTAAAATCTTTATCAAAACAACAATTCACTTAAGCGTCGTCCACA
Source organism: Chaetogeoica ovagalla (assembly GCA_032441825.1). Lineage (NCBI taxonomy): Eukaryota > Metazoa > Arthropoda > Insecta > Hemiptera > Aphididae > Chaetogeoica > Chaetogeoica ovagalla. The sequence continues at coordinate 13,655,451 of CM063723.1, read as the reverse complement.
ATGCCCTACAACTCGTTATCTTTTTAAAGTTTCAAATGCATTTTATTTCCATAATTTAATTTTGTAAAATATAATTAAAATATCTAATAATTATAATCGTTATAATTTTACTCCGTAACAAGTTTATTGTTTCGTTAATAACACTATATTTTCTAAAATTTCAATAATTTCATCAAAGAAGTTGACGAGTAACACACGAATGCGGTCTACGGCGCCCGCAATATGAGAAGCACCGGACCTGACTACAAGTAAATCTCATCAATACCCATGACACATGTAACGTAATTACACATTTCAAAAAAAAAGCAATAGTTTTTTTTTTAATCGTGCGTTTAATATGTATTTTACAATCAATACATTTCACGGTATGTATAATGAAGTACAACGGAAATAGAAAATAATAATAAAAAAAAAGATATGGTATAATTAATTGTAAAATATATAATTAATTGTATAATATAACGAGTAAAATGTGTTTGCTTGTCATCGCTGCACGTGTCTATTAGTAGTGATACGGGAGGTAATGTGGATAGTCGTCTGCATAACCGTATCGGTAATGATACGGATTATAACCCATACCTGTGAATCAAAAGATATTTGATTGTAACAAAACGTAAAGGCTCTGAACGCAATATTCTTAAAACTTACCAAATATTTTAAGTATACGTTTGATTATGCGCTAACAAAAATTAAACGATATTTTATGCTATTATAATTTTTTTTTCTTCATTTATAACTAAAAGGTTATGATAATTATACAAATTTAAAGCATATGAAATATTAAAATCTAAAATAATTACATTTCATTAGTAGTAATTTTCACAATTCAAAATACTTATGAATAAAATAATTTTAATATATATTATATCAAAAAATGAATTGTGCATAATTAATGTTTTTACAACACTTTGTATTTCTAACAACAAAATACAAATACAGGCTATATATCTTATTATATATAGACTATAAAAACCGTAATGTAGGAAAAAGTCTCAAACAAGTAAATATAAAGTAAATTTTAGTTTTTTTTTTTTTTTTAGTTTATAATCTTTTGGTTTTAAAGTCATATTTATAGATTATTATCGAATATGCACTATATGAACTTCCAAAACAGGAAAATATACTAATGAAAAGAAAATCACAAAAAATGCGGAATTATGACTTGATTATAGTGATATTTTATTTGTAATTCAATGTAATGAATTCATATCTTACTTAGCAATAAATCGAATAAACCATGAAAATGCGACAAACTCCCGTAACGTTAATTATGACGCATACAAGTTTCTAGAAACTATCGTAATAAATTAATAATCAATTACCTATTCCTATACCGCCACCTAAGCCAAAAGATCCTCTGTATCCAATCGACGGATATTCGCCAATTCCGAAAGATAACGGCAAATGACGGTACAGATGAGTTGTTTCTGCGGGCTGCATATTTTCTTTAGATTCCGCTTCAACTGGCTGAGGCGCGGATGGCATAGCCAAGGCGACAGAAAACACTGCCATGCACAACATCTGAAAAACGTAAAAGTCAAAATCGATATAGATAAAGTACTTAACGGTACAGATAAAGTAACTCTAACGCCTTAGACAAAAAATTAACATTTTTTTTTTATCCACAACTTCGCACTATATTTTATTTCAAATAATTTCAAACATAATTAATTACGAGTTAGTATTTAATACGCACATTTAATTAAACGCGTTGTAAATGCATTATAAAAATAGTATGTATTTATTCGAGATTAATGTTATTTTATACATAAATACATATTTTATTAAATACATAAAATAATACGTTATTAACTATGCAACTCTTTTTCCGTTTATCACAAAAAAAAAATTGAATTATAAAAAAGAGCTATAGATTATATTTATCCACATACTATATAGACATATGTGGAAATAATAAAAAAGTAGAAGATTTAAATAATCAAACAGAAATTGAATTGTTTATAAATAAATAAGTCTCACCAAAACGAATACTTTAACTGCCATTTTTCTATATCTTATTCAAAAATTATAAATGACACCGATATGGTCTGTTAGCTTTACACGGCTTTACTGAGTTTCATTAGGCACTGCCCGTCCTTTTATTGTCATTTTTAAAAAATTGTTGTATATTTTTCCAACAGTAAACATATTGTTAATTGTCACTATCGATAACACGCGTAATTGAAATTCGATCAAGGATAAAGGCAAATACTCGTATATTCTTCATATTAGACGAACACCTAAGGCCATCGGAGACACATTAAGAAACAGAAACGCTATTAAGTCAGTAAGTTATTTATAACTTGCCTATATATATACATAAATATTATAAATTCAGTACAAACATTCTAAAACATAATACGTCAACGTGTAATTTTAACATGTATATAACACAAAATACAATATTATAAATTTAAATTTACCTTTTTTTTATTTTTTCTTTCGAGACAACCTAATTCTATCATTAATATTATTTATTCTTTGTATAACAATTTTATCGAACATGTTCTTCGTATTTTAAGAAGACGAAATAACCATTAATATGCGAATTTATTTTTATTGATGACATGAAGTTTACAATAGTGGCGGATCGTGTGTAAGGGTGACAGGGCGATCGCCTCCCTCCTCTAAAATTGTAAAGTTACTGAAATTATTTTCATTATTAAGAAAAAATATTTATATTTAAAAAATTTAAATATATTTAATAAAATAAGAATAATCTGTTTTTTAATATTTATTAGAAAATTAGTATATTAAATAATAGTAAAGTTTTACGAAACTCATTGAAAAATAATATTATGCGTATAAACAATAATTTATCATAAGCGTTCTCAAATAAAATCAATTACGAATGCTATAAAAAAATTAAAAAAAGGAACATGCCAAAATTTAAAATTAATTTTAATTTAAAAAAAAAACGCGGAGTGTTTTAAATGTCATTTACGTGAAAAATTTGAATATAGAATTTAAAATGTATTTTTATCGCTATAAATTTAAATATTATTATTATAATATTTTATTATTTTTTTATAATATTAATATATCTTATTATATAAATTAAAATATCATTCTCAATATAATGTTTATTATGCGTCATTATACTAATTATAGGTTATTAAATTAATTGTATTAAAAAATATTACGTACATTATTACTTATTATGTATTATGTATCATAATTATCATATACAAATACAAGTGCATATAATTATTATTTTATCATTCTAATAACACTATAAATGAAATACTTTAAAAAAATATACATTAAATATTTAAATATTAGTTGTAAAATAAAATATTTTTCGTATTTTTCTCTAAACACTATTTTATCCTAATAACTTCGATAAACTTACAATACATTAATTTCTGATAGAAAATCGTATTCAGAAAATAACTTAATTCGCCAAGTTTTTGATTTTCCAAAATGAAAAAACTATTGGAAAATTATCAAAAACTAATAATATTTTCAAAAAATCTTTTTTTCAAATTTGCTGATATAATTCTAAGCTTGCGACAAAATATATTGAAAATTTTCAAATTTTCTGAAAAAAATTCAATTGACTTACTATATTACGTAAAAAACAAATTAAAAACAATTATTACGCTATAATTCCATAAATGAACGTGGTTAACTGCGAGCAACCATATTATATTTCAATGACGCATCAAACGTAATATACTTACGAGATATACAGAGCGGGTAGTAATAAAAAATACATGAATTTTATCTATTTAAATCTGAAAAATTATTACCGTTTAATCGACAGTACATTGAACGTTTTATTATATAATATTTGAATTTAATATTAATATTGCTACCTTATAATATATTATATTATACAACATTTCAAAATATCTGTTTATTAGGATTGAAATGGAAATAGAAAAATATTAGTTTTGCTTTTATTCGCATACACAAATACGAATTTATATATATATATATATATATATATATACATATATTGTCTAATTATTTCGAAAATAATAAAAGGAAAAGAAATTCCATATTTAGTATAAGCAATAGTGTAAAACAAAATCCAAGTTTTTTCTGTAACATGATAAATGGACAACATATTATGACTTTAAAAATGAACGAAAAATTGTTTGTCACCCCAAGGCAAAACATAAAGTGATTCATATAGTAGGTGTACTCGGTATAGAAAAACAATTTATACAGATTAAAACCAACCATAATTTGATGTCTTTACGGTAATTATTTTTTCAAGGTTATGTGACAAATTAGTAGATATTATGATTTAAAATATAATTAAACCCAGTCGTCAATGATCTAAATCAAAATAACATGTTTGTGATGGGAAACCGTTAAATAGTACGTTTTAATTATTATTATTATTATTATTATTATTGTTCGAAACTATTAAACAATGAGCTTTCCGAAAATAATTAATTATTTTTAAAAGGTTCATAACTTTTGAACTAATGTTCTAAAAAAAAAAGTATTTTTTATTTAGTATTTGTTGTTTTGACACTTTTACAGTCTACAGACTGAAGTCTTCCTGGTTGCTTGCCGTTCAACACAATTATTTGAATAAAAATAATTTGGACAAATCAACTGTGTGTCTTCTTAAGGATGTGCTTTTGCGTATGTACATGATTAAAAATAGTAGAGTTATGAGCATAGATACTTGATGACCATACATTAAATTGATTAAAATAAATATATAGCGATCGTTAATTTCATTATAAAACCTTGATAATCGTTGGACAAAGGGAAAATATAGATAATAGTGTAGACATTACTTATAAAACCAAATGCCAACGCGTAAAAATCGATTTGGATATATTTATTTTACCGAAAGATATGTGCTAATATGTATGCAAACATGTTTAAAATACAAAAAAAAAATTTCCGATAGCAACGAATTAAATTATATATTTAAACATTAACTATATATATACATATAGTAAAAAAAAACAAATCAACTAATTAAAGCAATTGTGTACGGCATTTACTTAACTTATCTGACATTTTGTTTGGCAACGATTTGTCTTGAATTTTTCAATCAAATTCTTCGTATATTTCAACAAATGTTATTTTTCCAAATTCAAAGTTTTTTTTTGTTTCATTATTTTCATTACTCAACTAAACATGATTTTTTTTCATACCTTCCAACGCAAAATAATAAGATAACAAACAAAATAACCATTGATTCGTCTTCTTCCCAGCCACTGAAAAAGACCATCAAAAACAAGCATAACATATCATCACCAAAATTTCTTGCACGAACAATTGTTCAATTATTGAGTTGAATTTAGAAATACCGAGCACCACACCGTAACACTATCATTAAATACCAAAAAATATAATACGAAAATAATAAAAACACAATTAGATGGAAGATAATTCTTTTTTTTTTCTTTTTTTTTTTTGAAAAATAATAACACGAAAAAAATTGATTTGCAAAATTTTAATTCAATATTTTAAATGGTCAGTAAACACATAACGGAACAAAACATCTCATAATTACCTTTCACGATTTTTTGTTTTAACTACACTCTTTGTTCGAGAATTTCTTTGTTCGCTTATTGAGTTTCAACCGAATTCATCGTAGAGTTGATTAAACGTAATTTTGGAATTCACAATATCTTGTTTCGCTTTTTTTTTAACCCTAAGCACCTTTTTTAATTTTCCCAATTTTTTTCGTAATCCGTCTATTGTTGATTCGTTATCCGTCAACAAACCGTATTCTTTAGTTCTCTTAAATTTTTTCCTTATATTCCTCGGTATTATCTTGATATCTAAAAGTTTAAAGTCACGTTTTAATAATTATAAACAGATAAAAGTTATTTGACAAAATATCGACAACGGCCTATATAACGGAATACACATATGTATAACGTCGTGTATTTACTAACATAAGTAATAGACTAGAATAAAACAACATAAAACTGGAACAATTTTTAGAACGAATTGGAAAAAAAAAAAATATATATATATATATATAGATGAACTGTAGTACGGAGAGAGCCAATTTCAAAAAGATTTTAATATAAATGTAATTCGGTACGTTTACCGAGTGGATATTGAAAAACGTGATATGAGGAATGTTTAAAACGCGAACATTAAAAATTGTTATTTCATCTATAGAGTTAATATTATTTTTCTTAATATATTCGAAAGGTTAAATAATATTTTTGCCTCTAATTACTACATCACAATAATAATAATAAAAAATATTAATATTATAATGTGACCATACTCGTATCGTTTTCATCTCGGCAACAACAACAGCAAAATACCACGATCACTGAGAACACCATCAAACAAATGAATCCAGACAAATAAAAAACAAATTGTGGCACTTTTCTCTAAAAACACATGTATAAAAAAATCACATAATTACTGCGTGTTAAAGATCGCCTATAGCAAATAATATAATTTGTTTTAAATTTCTACCAATTATTTATATAGAATTTATGAAAGTTAAGAACGGTATTTAAAAGATCGGAACGTACTTTTTCTTTTTTTCGTTAAACAATTTTTGAAATTATATTTTAATATTATATAGATAGATTCTTAGATTCTTTGTAAGTCTCGTATATGAAAAATATCGATCCAGACGCGGTACACAATTAAACGTTTGAAAGATAATATGTTTATATGTTTATATAAAATACGTTAATATGTTTATAAAATATGTGAAGAAATATAATATCAAAACTGGGTCAGTCGAATTTCCAGTGTTTATACGGAATGGAAGAACGAAAATTATAAACTCGACGTCATACGCGCCTTGTACTACGTATATAGAAAACTTACCATGTAACAACCGCTGGAAAAAATACTCGGACACTTGACGCACTCCTTCGATCCGGCAAACGGCTGATGAAAACCTTCACTGCACTTCAAACATTCCGCTGTCTTACCCGGACTGTAGTAATGAGGCGGACAAGCCGCACAGAACACCTCCCGAATCCCGAACCCCGGCGCACAAGAGACGTATTCGTTAATTGTTTTACGGTTGTGGTCCGATTCGAAATGCGTGTGATTTTGTATCGTTACTGGAAAACATGGCGCGAGAATATTTCTTATTATTACAATAATCTGTTATATCTATTTGTAAATTTTTCTTGTTATTCATTACCGTTGTCACTATTTTTATTTATTATTAAGTATTAAGCGCGAAAAACAGATATAACTACTCACTTCTAACCGTCATAATCTTTTGCAAGTTATCGACCAGCTCATTAAATATTCTCACCAATAATTGTTGATAATACAAAACGTTTCGACCTTTTTTGCTGTTCTTGATCCGATTCAAGAAACTAGATTCCTCGTTTAACATAACCGTATAGTTGATTTCCACCATGCCCACCTGTTGCCCAATAAATATTTAATAGATTATTAATTATTTTGTACCGGTAACGTGAATTATTCAGTTATTCGAGTTTTGCGCATGTTGCATAATGTAAATAATAGTTTTAGGCAATTGGAACAAAAGAATGCGCGCATTTCCATTTTAAATACACTATATATACATTAGATAAAATATTCTAAATTCAAAAAAAAATAAAATTTACAACGAAATAATAATTATATTATCTAATCTCATATAAGTCATTTATCTTTAAAGAACAACAAAACGTTTTCTCATATCTTTAGTAATCAATTCATCACAAAAATTTTTGTTACTATTCTTTATTGTTACTACAGTGCCTATACTAGATTCCGTGGCGTTATACGTAGTATATAATCCGTATTGTTGACAATTTCCTTTATATTACAGGTGACATGAGATGAACTTAAGATTCTACAATCAATATAGTATAAAAAGTTCTTTTATTTTTATTTGTTTAAATTGTCGTTTCCTTCTTTTTCGTTGGATAATTTCTGAATATTAATTAAGAAAATAAAAGTAATGAAAATTCACAAATGTATATGACGCATTATATAGGTATTGTAATTCTAATTCTGTACGTTTTTATTGTAAAATTTTTCTTTTTTTTAAAACTACAGCTTTAGAGAATTCAATACGAATTTCATATCACAAGTTATGGTAAACGGAATAAAAGTGATCGAAAAAAGAATATATTATTTACTTCGTCTTCGACACATTTGGACGTTTCGACATCGACATTGCACGCGTAACGTGAAAGCCCCTCCGGACATATTTCAGATCGGATTAGACTGGGCAACTTTTTTCGTATATTATTTAATATTTCTGGTGTGCAATCACTGCCATTGGTCGTCGTGTAAATCATTGTGCCGTGTATTTCGTAAGTCGGCATTACCACAGCTATACATGGAAATATTCAAATATTAATTTACAACCATTATTCAATGTGAATTGTTCATGAGTTATGTCCGGATATGTTATTTTTATTTTCCAATAAAATACGTAATTGAAAATCAATATTTTATTTTAATATGAATTGTTTGACTTTTTGATTGTAGTTATTTAAGATACAAGACTTTCTGACTGCCATCGCTCAGTCTATCTCCGTAAAAACACAAAACACCATTATATATATATAAATAAATAAATATATATATATATATATATATAACGCAAAATAAAATGTTTTTGGTTACACGATATTCTGGTATTGAAATGTTTATGTTTTTAGATGGCCTACGTCGTATACGAGAAATACTATCAGAACCCGATTACTAGAAATTTGAATGTTTGACCTCGTGACTATCCAGTATAACATTTCAGAGCAAACCTTAAGCATTTGAATTAGAAAGGAAAATCTAATAGAACATAAAAGGGCAACACGAAGGTTCTTTCACAGCTGACCCTGTAAAGTATAAGGGCATCAATATCACCTTCTGAATGTTCGAATTTTCATACCAATTTTTTTTTTCATAACAGGTTGAAAATCCTTCATCATTAAATATCATTGTTAGCTCACATTTCCTCACTCAATAAATCACAAATATGACCAGTTTTAAAACGAAAATGTACTTAAACGTTAAAACTGAAGAAATGATGAATTAATATTTGATTTTTTCGTATATACCTATTACGTTATGTGTGTACGGTTTGTCATTTGCTAATTTTTCGACCATGCTGGTGTCGGGTGAACACGTATAATTCTTACTGTCTCTCGGATCCAAGCCCAAAATTAACAGATTTTTCGTATCTGTGCCGATAATTGTAGAATCTGTAATAATAACGACGAAATGAAATTAATTTCAAGTATTCACACATACATTTTAATTAAACGCAACATGACTTTAAATTTCACGGTAATATTTTTTTTTCTATATTTTTACTTGTTTTCTTTTTGCTCTTTCTATAATCCCATTTAAATGTTTTTATTTCCGTATTCTTGTAGTCGCTGTTTTCCGAACACCGGACTTTAACATCACTCCCTGCCAAAAAGTAGTGCACCGCGTAGTGATCTAAAAATGGCGCTTACGATTAATAAACGTGGTACACCGTGCACACTAATAATGTTATATGGAAATTCAGTGTAAACCTTCTAATTCTAGAAAATAGTAGTAGAACATAGTAACTCGGTGGTAAACTTTGCATTTTAAATTTGGAAATATTCTATCCAGGTCAATTCAGACACTACGCTATGTCGCGCATGATCTGAGGAGAAAAATAGATAGTTTTTGGTTCGAAAACAAACGTGCGTCGACAAATTAATTTTGTTGTATCGAAATTACTGAAATGTTAGATGTTTTTTTTTCGTATTAATAGATTTTAATATGCTCCTCCCGATTCGTGGACATTTGGAGCCGCGCTTGGAATATGTTAACCGTACCGTCTTCAGACGTCTCGAGTTGGTAGTTAACCATGGAATCGAAATCCACTTCTTGGAGAAGGCCTACTGCGGTTTTGTTTTTGTTGACATTTTGTTCTAAATCATCAATGGGCGTCACGTTGTCGTCGTCGCTTTGCGAGGTGACGATTGCCGGAGAAACGACAAACGCCACCGGGATCGGATTAAAGGACGGGCACCGAAACGTTGACGCCACCGCGGTCGTCTGATTGTTGGCTGCCTCCACTTCGTCAAACCGCTCACCGATCGAATACAAAAACTCCGTCATATTACACACGCATGGCCGACCGTTGTTGGCCGATACGCAATCGTTTTCGTCGCCAAACATCGCCTGGCCAGAACCGACCGCGGTAGAGGCGGTTACAATAACGTTGTCAACTTCAACGGTCGCGTTACGTTCAAAATCTACATCTTTTGGACGATTAGTCGCGTGTTGGTGCACGGTCGTCGACGATTTCTCGCTCCCCCGACGACGGCCGTCATACGAATCGAAAAATCCTCTAGACAATTTCACTAATCGCCGCAGAAATTTTATCGTCGGCGGCGTCACCGTTGTCGACGGCGTTACTATCGTCGACGGCGTCACCGTTGTCGACGGCGTTACTGTCGTTGACGCCGTGGTCTTCTCGTTTTCTTTCTCGCTATCGGTTACCGACAACCACCAAGACGGACCCATTATCATCTTCCATTGTTCGTTCAGCTGCTGTTGGACCGTGTCGAAATTAGAGCTCCCGTCGACAGCACTGCTATCGTCGTCGCCACCGACCAGACACGTTACCGGTCCGATGACCACCATTGCCGTCAAATAGATCCAGAATTGAATACAAAATATTGTCGACAAATTCATGATTGTCGCGAGTACGATATTATAATAACGAATTTTATTACACTACGAGTATTTTTATAAATCTAATCTAATACCGTTAGATAATTATAATAAATAATAGCCCACACACATTTCGTATCCGTGGTTACAAACTACAGAAATTTATTTACGCGTGGCGTAATATAATATACTGGCTGAACTCGTTAGGTATTTACGTTTTGAATGTAGATGCACTGAGACCAAGAATTATATAACTGTGAATTAAGATAGAACTTAACACTATCATTGAATACCAAAAAACATATTACGAAAATAATAAAAACACAATTATATGGAAGATGATTCTTTTTTTATTGAAACATAATAATAATACGAAAAAAATTGATTTGCATAATTTTAATTCAATATTTCAAATGGTCAGTAAACACATAACGGAACAAAATATCTTATAATTAACGTACAGGCTTTTTTTTTAACTACGCCTTTGTTCGAGAATCTGATCGCTTCCTGGGTTTCAAACAAATTCATCATAGAGTTGATTAAACGAAATTTTTGAATCCACAATATCTTGTTTCGCTTTCTTTTTAATTCTAAGCACCTTTTTGAATTTTTCCAATTTCTTCCGTAATCTGTTTATTCTTGTTTCTTCATCCGTCAACAAACCGTATTCTTTAGTACGTTTAAATTTTTTTCTTATATTCCTCGGTATTATCTTAATATCTAAAAATTTAAAAAGTCACGTTTCAATAATTATAACAGATAAAAGTTATTTGACAAAATACCCACATCGGTCTATATAACGAAATACACATACGTATAACGTCGTGTATTTACTAACATAAGTAATAGACTAGAATAAAACAACTAGAACAATTTTTAGAACGAATATGAAAAATAAATAAATATATATATATATATATATAGATAGATAAACTCTAGTAAGGATTAGAGCTAATTTCAAATATATTTCAATGTAAATGTAATTCGGCACGTTTACCAAGTATATATTGAAAAACAAGATATGAGGAATGATTAAATCGCAAACATTAAAAATTGTTATTTTATCTATAGAATTAATATTATTTTTCTTAATATGTATTCGAAGGGTTAAATGATAATATCGGCCTCTAATTACTGAATGATAATAATAATAAACAAAAATTAATATTATAATGTAACCATACTCGTGTCGTTTTCATCTCGGCAACAACAACAGCAAAATACTACGACCACTGAGAACACCATCAAACAAATGAAACCAGACAAATAAAAAACAATTTGCGGCACTTTTCTCTAAAAACACATGTATAAAAAAATCACATAGTTACTGCGTGTTAATGCTCGCCTTTAGCAAGTAATATATTTTGTTTTAAATTTCTACCAATTATTTATATATAATTTATGAAAATTTGGAACGGTATTTAAAAGATCGGAACGTACGTTTTTTTTTTTTTTTTTTAGTTGAATGTTTGAAATTATATTTTAGTATTATATAGATATATTCTTAGATTCTTTGTAAGTCTCGTATATGAAAAATATCGATCCAGACGCGGTACACAATTATACGTTTGAAAGATAATATGTTTATATGTTTATATAAAATACGTTAATATGTTTATAAAATATGTGAAGAAACATAATATCAAAACTGGGTCAGTCGAATTTCCAGTGTTTATACGGAATTGAAGAACGAAAATTATAAACTCGACGTCATACGCGCCTTGTACTACGTATATAGAAAACTTACCATGTAACAACCGCTGGAAAAAATACTCGGGCACTTGACGCACTCCTTCGATCCGGCAAACGGCTGATGAAAACCTTCACTGCACTTCAAACATTCCGCTGTCTTACCCGGACTGTAGTGATGAGGCGGACAAGCCGCACAGAACACCTCCCGAATCCCGAACCCCGGCGCACAAGAGACGTATTCGTTAATTGTTTTACGGTTGTGGTCCGATTCGAAATGCGTGTGATTTTGTATCGTTACTGGAAAACATGGCGCGAGAATATTTCTTATTATTACAATAATCTGTTATATCTATTTGTAAATTTTTCTTGTTATTCATTACCGTTGTCACTATTTCTATTTATTATTAAGTATTAAACGCGAAAAACAGATATAACTACTCACTTCTAACCGTCATAATCTTTTGCAAGTTATCGACCAGCTCATTAAATATTCTCACCAATAATTGTTGTTAATACAAGATGTTTCGACCTTTTTTGCTGTTCTTGATCCAATTCAAGAAACTAGATTCCTCGTTTAACATAACCGTATAGTTGATTTCCAACATGCCCCCCTGTTCCCCAATAAATATTTAATAGATTATTATTTATTTTGTACCAGTAATGTGAATTATTGAGCTATTCGAATTTTGCGCGTGTATCATAAATAATTCATTGGATAATTTTTGAGTATTAATTTAGAAAATAAAAGTAATAAAAATTCACGAATGTATATGACGCATTATATACGAATTGTAATTTTAATTCTGTACGTATTTATTGTAAAATTTTTCTTTTTTTTTTTAAACTACAGCATTAGAGAATTCAATACGAATTTCATATAACAAGTTATGGTAAACGGAATAACAGTATTCGAAAAAAGAATATATTATTTACTTTGTCTTCGACGCACTTGGACGTTTCGACGTCGATATTGCACGCGTAATGTGAAAGCCCCTCCGGACATATTTCAGATCGGATTAGACTGGGCAACTTTTTTTGTATATTATTTAATATTTCTGGTGTGCAATTACTGCCATTGGTCGTCGTGTAAATCATTGTGCCGTGTATTTCGTAAGTCGGCATCACCACAGCTATACATAAAAATATTCGAATATTAATTTATAACCATTATTCAATGTGAATTGTTCATGAGTTATGTCCGGATATGTTATTTTTATTTTCCAATAAAATACGTAGTTGCAAATCAATATTTGATTTTAATATGAATTGTTTGACTTTTTCATTGTAGGTTTTTGGGATACAAGACTATCTGACTGCCTTCGCTCAGTCTATCTCCGTAAAAACACAAAACACCATAATATATATGTATATGTATAACGCAAAAAAAACGTTTTTGGTTACACGATATTCTGGAATTGAAATGTTTATGTTTTTAGATGGCCTACGTCGTATACGAGAAATACTATCAGAACCCGATTACTAGAAATTTGAATGTTTGACCTCGTGACTATCCAGTATAACATTTCAGAGCAAACCTTAAGCATTTGAATTAGAAAGGAAAATCTAATAGAACATAAAAGGGCAACACGAAGGTTCTTTCACAGCTGACCCTGTAAAGTATAAGGGCATCAATATCACCTTCTGAATGTTCGAATTTTCATAGCAATTTTTTTTTTCATAACAGGTTGAAAATCCTTCATCGTTAAATATCATTGTTAGCTCACATTTCCTCACTCAATAAATCACAAATATGACCAGTTTTAAAACGAAAATGTACTTAAACGTGAAAACTGAAGAAATGATGAATTAATATTTGATTTTTTCGTATATACCTATTACGTTATGTGTGTACGGTCTGTCATTTGCTAATTTTTCGACCATGCTCGTGTCGGGTGAACACGTATAATTCTTACTGTCTCTCGGATCCAAGCCCAAAATTAACAGATTGTTCGTATCTGTGCCGATAATTGTAGAATCTGTAATAATAACGACGAAATGAAATTAATTTCAAGTATTCACACATACATTTTAATTAAACGCAACATGACTTTAAATTTCACGGTAATATTTTTTTTTTCTGTATTTTTACTTGTTTTCTTTTTGCTCTTTCTATAATCCCATTTAAATGTTTTTATTTCCGTATTCTTGTAGTCGCTGTTTTCCGAACACCGGACTTTAACATCACTCCCTGCCAAAAAGTAGTGCACCGCGTAGTGATCTGAAAATGTTGTTTACGATTAATATACGTGGTACACCGTGCACACTAATAATGTTATATGGAAATTCAGTGAAAACCGTCTGATGCTAAACAATAGTTGTAGAACATAGTAACATAGTAACTCGGTGGTAAACTCTGCATTTTAAATTTGGAAATATTCTATCCAGGTCAATTCAGACACTACGCTATGACGCGCATGATCTGAGGAGAAAAATAGATAGTTTTTAGTTCGAAAACAAACGTGCGTCGACAAATTAATTTTGTTGTATCGAAGTTACTGAAATGTTAGATGTTTTTTTTCGTATTAATAGATTTTAATAGGCTCCTCCCGATTCGTGGACATTTGGAGCCGCGCTTGGAATATGTTAACCGTACCGTCTTCAGACGTCTCGAGTTGGTAGTTAACCATGGAATCGAAATCCACTTCTTGAAGAAGGCCTACTGCGGTTTTGTTTTTGTTGGCATTTTGTTCTAAATCATCAATGGGCGTCACGTTGTCGTCGTCGCTTTGCGAGGTGACGATTGCCGGAGAAACGACAAACGCCACCGGGATCGGATTAAAGGACGGGCACCGAAACGTTGACGCCACCGCGGTCGTCTGATTGTTGGCTGCCTCCACTTCGTCAAACCGCTCACCGATCGAATACAAAAACTCCGTCATATTACACACGCATGGCCGACCGTTGTTTGCCGATACGCAATCGTTTTCGTCGCCAAACATCGCCTGGCCAGAACCGACCGCGGTAGTGGCGGTTACAATAACATTGTCAACATTCGCGTTACGTTTAAAATCGACATCTTTTGGACGATTAGTCGCGTACTGGTGCACGGTCGTCGAAGATTTCTCGCTCCCCCGACGACGGCTGTCATACGAATCGAAAAATCCTCTAGACAATTTCACTAATCGCCGCAGAAATTTTATCGTCGGCGGCGTCACCGTTGTCGACGGCGTTACTATCGTCGACGGCGTCACTGTTGTCGACGGCGTTACTATCTTCGACGTCGTGGTCTTCTCGTTTTCTTTCTCGCCATTGGGTACCCCCGACCACCAAGACGGACCCATTATCATCTTCCATCGTTCGTTTAGCTGCTGTTGGACCGTCTCGAAATTAGAGCTCCCGACGACAGCACTGCCATTGTCGTCGCCACCGAGACACGTTACCGGTTGGATGATCACAATTGCCGTCAAATAGATCTAGAATTCAACACAAAATATTATCGACAAATTCATGGTTGTCGCGAGTACGATACTATAATAACGAATTTTATTACACTACGAGTATTTTTATAAATCTAATCTAATACCGTTAGATAATTATAATAAATAATAGCCTACACACGTTTCGTATCCGTGGTTACAAAGTACAGAAATTTATTTACGCGTGGCGTAATATAATATACTGGCTGAACTCGTTAGGTATTTACGTTTTGAATGTAGATGCACTGAGACCAAGAATTATATAACCGTGAATTAAGATAGAACTTAACACTATCATTGAATACCAAAAAACATATTACGAAAATAATAAAAACACAATTATATGGAAGATGATTCTTTTTTTATTGAAACATAATAATAATACGAAAAAAATTGATTTGCATAATTTTAATTCAATATTTCAAATGGTCAGTAAACACATAACGGAACAAAATATCTTATAATTAACGTACAGGCTTTTTTTTTAACTACGCCTTTGTTCGAGAATCTGATCGCTTCCTGGGTTTCAAACAAATTCATCATAGAGTTGATTAAACGAAATTTTTGAATCCACAATATCTTGTTTCGCTTTCTTTTTAATTCTAAGCACCTTTTTGAATTTTTCCAATTTCTTCCGTAATCTGTTTATTCTTGTTTCTTCATCCGTCAACAAACCGTATTCTTTAGTACGTTTAAATTTTTTTCTTATATTCCTCGGTATTATCTTAATATCTAAAAATTTAAAAAGTCACGTTTCAATAATTATAACAGATAAAAGTTATTTGACAAAATACCCACATCGGTCTATATAACGAAATACACATACGTATAACGTCGTGTATTTACTAACATAAGTAATAGACTAGAATAAAACAACTAGAACAATTTTTAGAACGAATATGAAAAATAAATAAATATATATATATATATATAGATAGATAAACTCTAGTAAGGATTAGAGCTAATTTCAAATATATTTCAATGTAAATGTAATTCGGCACGTTTACCAAGTATATATTGAAAAACAAGATATGAGGAATGATTAAATCGCAAACATTAAAAATTGTTATTTTATCTATAGAATTAATATTATTTTTCTTAATATGTATTCGAAGGGTTAAATGATAATATCGGCCTCTAATTACTGAATGATAATAATAATAAACAAAAATTAATATTATAATGTAACCATACTCGTGTCGTTTTCATCTCGGCAACAACAACAGCAAAATACTACGACCACTGAGAACACCATCAAACAAATGAAACCAGACAAATAAAAAACAATTTGCGGCACTTTTCTCTAAAAACACATGTATAAAAAAATCACATAGTTACTGCGTGTTAATGCTCGCCTTTAGCAAGTAATATATTTTGTTTTAAATTTCTACCAATTATTTATATATAATTTATGAAAATTTGGAACGGTATTTAAAAGATCGGAACGTACGTTTTTTTTTTTTTTTTTTAGTTGAATGTTTGAAATTATATTTTAGTATTATATAGATATATTCTTAGATTCTTTGTAAGTCTCGTATATGAAAAATATCGATCCAGACGCGGTACACAATTAAACGTTTGAAAGATAATATGTTTATATGTTTATATAAAATACGTTAATATGTTTATAAAATATGTGAAGAAACATAATATCAAAACTGGGTCAGTCGAATTTCCAGTGTTTATACGGAATTGAAGAACGAAAATTATAAACTCGACGTCATACGCGCCTTGTACTACGTATATAGAAAACTTACCATGTAACAACCGCTGGAAAAAATACTCGGGCACTTGACGCACTCCTTCGATCCGGCAAACGGCTGATGAAAACCTTCACTGCACTTCAAACATTCCGCTGTCTTACCCGGACTGTAGTGATGAGGCGGACAAGCCGCACAGAACACCTCCCGAATCCCGAACCCCGGCGCACAAGAGACGTATTCGTTAATTGTTTTACGGTTGTGGTCCGATTCGAAATGCGTGTGATTTTGTATCGTTACTGGAAAACATGGCGCGAGAATATTTCTTATTATTACAATAATCTGTTATATCTATTTGTAAATTTTTCTTGTTATTCATTACCGTTGTCACTATTTCTATTTATTATTAAGTATTAAACGCGAAAAACAGATATAACTACTCACTTCTAACCGTCATAATCTTTTGCAAGTTATCGACCAGCTCATTAAATATTCTCACCAATAATTGTTGATAATACAAGATGTTTCGACCTTTTTTGCTGTTCTTGATCCAATTCAAGAAACTAGATTCCTCGTTTAACATAACCGTATAGTTGATTTCCAACATGCCCCCCTGTTCCCCAATAAATATTTAATAGATTATTATTTATTTTGTACCAGTAATGTGAATTATTGAGCTATTCGAATTTTGCGCGTGTATCATAAATAATTCATTGGATAATTTTTGAGTATTAATTTAGAAAATAAAAGTAATAAAAATTCACGAATGTATATGACGCATTATATACGAATTGTAATTTTAATTCTGTACGTATTTATTGTAAAATTTTTCTTTTTTTTTTTAAACTACAGCATTAGAGAATTCAATACGAATTTCATATAACAAGTTATGGTAAACGGAATAACAGTATTCGAAAAAAGAATATATTATTTACTTTGTCTTCGACGCACTTGGACGTTTCGACGTCGATATTGCACGCGTAATGTGAAAGCCCCTCCGGACATATTTCAGATCGGATTAGACTGGGCAACTTTTTTTGTATATTATTTAATATTTCTGGTGTGCAATTACTGCCATTGGTCGTCGTGTAAATCATTGTGCCGTGTATTTCGTAAGTCGGCATCACCACAGCTATACATAAAAATATTCGAATATTAATTTATAACCATTATTCAATGTGAATTGTTCATGAGTTATGTCCGGATATGTTATTTTTATTTTCCAATAAAATACGTAGTTGCAAATCAATATTTGATTTTAATATGAATTGTTTGACTTTTTCATTGTAGGTTTTTGGGATACAAGACTATCTGACTGCCTTCGCTCAGTCTATCTCCGTAAAAACACAAAACACCATAATATATATGTATATGTATAACGCAAAAAAACGTTTTTGGTTACACGATATTCTGGAATTGAAATGTTTATGTTTTTAGATGGCCTACGTCGTATACGAGAAATACTATCAGAACCCGATTACTAGAAATTTGAATGTTTGACCTCGTGACTATCCAGTATAACATTTCAGAGCAAACCTTAAGCATTTGAATTAGAAAGGAAAATCTAATAGAACATAAAAGGGCAACACGAAGGTTCTTTCACAGCTGACCCTGTAAAGTATAAGGGCATCAATATCACCTTCTGAATGTTCGAATTTTCATAGCAATTTTTTTTTTCATAACAGGTTGAAAATCCTTCATCGTTAAATATCATTGTTAGCTCACATTTCCTCACTCAATAAATCACAAATATGACCAGTTTTAAAACGAAAATGTACTTAAACGTGAAAACTGAAGAAATGATGAATTAATATTTGATTTTTCGTATATACCTATTACGTTATGTGTGTACGGTCTGTCATTTGCTAATTTTTCGACCATGCTCGTGTCGGGTGAACACGTATAATTCTTACTGTCTCTCGGATCCAAGCCCAAAATTAACAGATTGTTCGTATCTGTGCCGATAATTGTAGAATCTGTAATAATAACGACGAAATGAAATTAATTTCAAGTATTCACACATACATTTTAATTAAACGCAACATGACTTTAAATTTCACGGTAATATTTTTTTTTTTCTGTATTTTTACTTGTTTTCTTTTTGCTCTTTCTATAATCCCATTTAAATGTTTTTATTTCCGTATTCTTGTAGTCGCTGTTTTCCGAACACCGGACTTTAACATCACTCCCTGCCAAAAAGTAGTGCACCGCGTAGTGATCTGAAAATGTTGTTTACGATTAATATACGTGGTACACCGTGCACACTAATAATGTTATATGGAAATTCAGTGAAAACCGTCTGATGCTAAACAATAGTTGTAGAACATAGTAACATAGTAACTCGGTGGTAAACTCTGCATTTTAAATTTGGAAATATTCTATCCAGGTCAATTCAGACACTACGCTATGACGCGCATGATCTGAGGAGAAAAATAGATAGTTTTTGGTTCGAAAACAAACGTGCGTCGACAAATTAATTTTGTTGTATCGAAGTTACTGAAATGTTAGATGTTTTTTTTTCGTATTAATAGATTTTAATAGGCTCCTCCCGATTCGTGGACATTTGGAGCCGCGCTTGGAATATGTTAACCGTACCGTCTTCAGACGTCTCGAGTTGGTAGTTAACCATGGAATCGAAATCCACTTCTTGAAGAAGGCCTACTGCGGTTTTGTTTTTGTTGGCATTTTGTTCTAAATCATCAATGGGCGTCACGTTGTCGTCGTCGCTTTGCGAGGTGACGATTGCCGGAGAAACGACAAACGCCACCGGGATCGGATTAAAGGACGGGCACCGAAACGTTGACGCCACCGCGGTCGTCTGATTGTTGGCTGCCTCCACTTCGTCAAACCGCTCACCGATCGAATACAAAAACTCCGTCATATTACACACGCATGGCCGACCGTTGTTTGCCGATACGCAATCGTTTTCGTCGCCAAACATCGCCTGGCCAGAACCGACCGCGGTAGTGGCGGTTACAATAACATTGTCAACATTCGCGTTACGTTTAAAATCGACATCTTTTGGACGATTAGTCGCGTACTGGTGCACGGTCGTCGAAGATTTCTCGCTCCCCCGACGACGGCTGTCATACGAATCGAAAAATCCTCTAGACAATTTCACTAATCGCCGCAGAAATTTTATCGTCGGCGGCGTCACCGTTGTCGACGGCGTTACTATCGTCGACGGCGTCACTGTTGTCGACGGCGTTACTATCTTCGACGTCGTGGTCTTCTCGTTTTCTTTCTCGCCATTGGGTACCCCCGACCACCAAGACGGACCCATTATCATCTTCCATCGTTCGTTTAGCTGCTGTTGGACCGTCTCGAAATTAGAGCTCCCGACGACAGCACTGCCATTGTCGTCGCCACCGAGACACGTTACCGGTTGGATGATCACAATTGCCGTCAAATAGATCCAGAATTCAACACAAAATATTATCGACAAATTCATGGTTGTCGCGAGTACGATACTATAAAACGAATTTTATTACACTACGAGTATTTTTATAAATCTAATCTAATACCGTTAGATAATTATAATAAATAATAGCCTACACACGTTTCGTATCCGTGGTTACAAAGTACAGAAATTTATTTACGCGTGGCGTAATATAATATACTGGCTGAACTCGTTAGGTATTTACGTTTTGAATGTAGATGCACTGAGACCAAGAATTAGATAACCATGAATTATGATAGACTCAATTACAGAACAGAAGCGATAAACGTAAATCACGGGAGGGTTTTGACGTATCCATAAAGGTGTCATTAATAACGAATAAATCGGTTCGATAAATTTTTTCTTTTTTAGTGTGCCTTGATATGTGAAACATAAATACATTATTGCATTTTATCGTAATGCCAAAAAAAATTTTTTTGTGTCGTTGTTTCTACTTTAACTCCGCTATATCGGCTTACAGAAGAATAATGATCATCGTGATTTACATACGAATAACGATTATTCGTATGATTTATTGACTTGTATTTCAAATTTTTGATAATTATCAGCTTCATTAAATCTACAATAATTCCCTTCCGATAGTTGAAAGATTTGATCGGGTATTTTTGGAATATTATAAACAATTTTAGAGGAGACTGATGATTGTGTATGAACATATTGTGGTCTAATATTAGATTTAGAATGCTGGAAAATAAGTACACTTTCTTGCTTATTACTACTTAGTGGACTTTCATAATATTCAAAATTTTTTGTCTTTTATTTTTTATGTTACTTAAAGATATGTGTTCATGATTTCTTTCATCTTTATTAGAATATTTCACATTTTGAAAATTTGGGTAGTACTCATACTTTGAATAAACACCTAAAGACAAATCTCCTCTTGAATCAACATGGCAATTATATTTTTTACGTTTTGTTACAAATGGAGCATAATAAATTTCAGAAGCGCAAAAATCTTGAGATAATGTACTGCACCACAAACCCAAATTTCCCTAATTCTGTATCAACATCTCTAGAACCATTTTTTTTATACACTCGGTAAGGTTCAGACTTTAATTTGCCGCTGAAATGTTCTGATGATCCAGATTGAAATGGATTTTTTTTATCCTTGAATAATAGCACTTGCATCATTTTTGTTATTATGAGTGGAATGAGTAATACATTTTGGTATTGATTCCTTAAAGTTGTCGCTTTTAAGTGAACGTATATTATCAAACGACAATTCTTCGTCTAATGACTTTACTATTTTTTTTGTGTTGGATTTGTGGCACTACCATCATAATTAATTTGAGAAATACTAAGCACCTTAACATTATCTTTGAATACCAAAAAACATATTACGAAAATAATCAAAACACAATTAGATGGAAGATGATTCTTTTTTTATTGAAACATAATAATATAATACGAAAAAAATTGATTTGCATAATTTTAATTCAATATTTCAAATGGTCAGTAAACACATAACGGAACAAAATATCTTATAATTAACGTACAGGCTTTTTTTTTAACTACGCCTTTGTTCGAGAATCTGATCGCTTCCTGGGTTTCAAACAAATTCATCATAGAGTTGATTAAACGAAATTTTTGAATCCACAATATCTTGATTCGCTTTCTTTTTAATCCTAAGCACCTTTTTGAATTTTTCCAATTTCTTCCGCAATCTGTTTATTCTTGTTTCGTCATCCGTCAACAAACCGTATTCTTTAGTACTTTTAAATTTTTTTCTTATATTTCTCGGTATTATCTCAATATCTAAAAATTTAAAAAGTCACATTTTAATAATTATAACAGATAAAAGTTTTTTGACAAAATACCCACATCGGTCTATATAACGAAATACACAAGCGTATAACGTCGTGTATTTACTAACATAAGTAATAGACTAGAATAAAACAACATAAAACAAGTAGAACAATTTTTAGAACGAATTTGATAAAAAAAAATATGTATGTATATATAAATAGATGAACTGTAGTAAGGGGTAGAGACAATTTCAAATACATTTTAATGTAAATGTAATTCAGTACGTTTACCGAGAATATATTTAAAAACAAGATAGGAGGAATGTTCAAAACGCGAACATTAAAAATTTTTATTTTATCTATAGAGTTAATATTATTTTTCTTAATATATTCGAAGGGTTAAATGATATTTTCACCCTCTAATTACTGCATCTCAATAATAATAATAAAAATACTAATAATAATAAACAAATATTAATATTATAATGTGACCATACTCGTATCGTTTTCATCTCGGCAACAACAACAACAAAATATAACGATCACTGAGAACACCATCAAACAAATGAACCCAGACAAATAAAAAACAATTTGCGGCACTTTTCTCTAAAAATTCATGTATAAAAAATCACATAGTTACTGCGTGTTATTGATTGCCTTTAGCAAATAATATATTTTGTTTTAAATTTCTACCAATTACTTATATAAAATTTATGAAAATTAGGAACAATATTTAAAGAAACTCGACGTCATACGCGCCTAGTACTACGTATATAGACAACTTACCATGTAAAACAACACATGTATAAAAATCACATAATTACTGCGTGTTAAAGATCGCCTTCGATAGGCAAATAATGATAACCTTCACTGTTTTAAATTTCTACCAATTACTTATATAAAATTTATGAAAATTAGGAACAATATTTAAAAGATCGGAACGTACTTTCTTTTTTTCTTTTTTTTTAGTTGAACAATTTTTAAAATTATATTTTAATATTATATTGTTATATTCTTAGATTCTTTGTAAAACTCGTATATAAAAAATATCGATCCAGACGCGTTACAAAGTTAAACGTTTACAAGATAATGTTTATAAAATATGTTAAGAAACATAATATCAAAACTGGGTCAGTCAATTAATATTTTTATTGAGTTTATACGGAATTGAATAACGAAAATTATAAACTCGACGTCATACGCGCCTAGTACTACGTATATAGACAACTTACCATGTAACAACCACTGGAAAAAATACTCGGGCATTTGAAGCACTCCTTCGATCCGGCAAACGGCTGATGAAAACCTTCACTGCACTTCAAACATTGCGCTGTCTTACCCGGACTGTAGTGATGAGGCGGACAAGCCGCACAGAACACCTCCCGAATCCCGAAACCCGGCGCACATAAATATTCGTTAATTGTTTTACGGTTGGGGTGCGATTCGAAATGGGTGTGATTTTGTATCATTACTGGAAAACATGGTGCGAGAATATTTCTTATTATTATAATAATCTGTTATATCTATTTGTAATTATTTCGTGTTATCATTACCGTTGTCACTATTTCTATTTATTATTAAGTATTAAAAAGAAAATGTACAGAAATATAACTACTCACTTCTAACCGTCATTTAAGTCTTTATCAAGTTATCGAAAACAAAGCTCATTAAATATTCTCACCAATAATTGTTGATAATACAATATGTTTCTGATTCTTTATGCTGTTCTTGATCCAATTCAAGAAACTAGATTCCTCGTTTAATATAATCCGTATAGTTGATTTCCTTTACATGCCCCCTGTTCCCGAATAAATATTTAATAGATTATTATTTATTTTGTATTTGTAATGTAATTATTGTATTCGAATTTTGCGCGTGTATCATAAATAATTCGTTAGATAATTCTTGAATATTAATTAAGAAAATAATAGTAATGAAAATTCACAAATGTATATGACGTATTATATACGAATTATAATTTTAATACTGTACGTATTTATTGTAAAGTTTTTCTTTTATTTTTTAAACTACAGCATTAGAGAATTCAATCCGAATTTCATATAACAAGTTATGGTAACCGGAATAAAAGTAATCGAAAACAGAAAATATTATTTACTTCGTCTTCAACGCACTTGGACGTTTCGACGTCGATATTGCACGCGTAACGTGAACGCCCCTCCGGACATATTTCAGATCGGATTAGACTGGGCAACTTTTTTCGTATATTATTTAATATTTCTGGTGTGCAATCACTGCCATTGGTCGTCATGTAAATCATTGTGCCGTGTATTTCGTAAGTCGGCATTACCACAGCTATACATAGAAATATTCGAATATTAATTTACAATATTTATTCAATGTAAATTTTTTATGAGATATGTCCGGATATGTTATTTTTATTTTCCAATAAAATACGTAGTTGTAAGCCGATATTAGATTTTAATATGAATTGTTTGACTTTTTGATTGTAGGTTTTTGAGATACATGACTATCTGACTGCCTTCGCTCAGTCTATCTCCGTAAAAACACAAAACACCATAATATATATGTATATGTATAACGCAAAAGAAAACGTTTTTGGTTACACGATATTCTGGAATTGAAATGTTTATGTTTTTAGATGGCCTACGTCGTATACGAGAAATACTATCAGAACCCGATTACTAGAAATTTGAATGTTTGACCTCGTGACTATCCAGTATAACATTTCAGAGCAAACCTTAAGCATTTGAATTAGAAAGGAAAATCTAATAGAACATAAAGGGCAACACGAAGGTTCTTTCACAGCTGACCCTGTAAAGTATAAGGGCATCAATATCACCTTCTGAATGTTCGAATTTTCATAGCAATTTTTTTTTTCATAACAGGTTGAAAATCCTTCATCGTTAAATATCATTGTTAGCTCACATTTCCTCACTCAATAAATCACAAATATGACCAGTTTTAAAACGAAAATGTACTTAAACGTGAAAACTGAAGAAATGATGAATTAATATTTGATTTTTCGTATATACCTATTACGTTATGTGTGTACGGTCTGTCATTTGCTAATTTTTCGACCATGCTCGTGTCGGGTGAACACGTATAATTCTTACTGTCTCTCGGATCCAAGCCCAAAATTAACAGATTGTTCGTATCTGTGCCGATAATTGTAGAATCTGTAATAATAACGACGAAATGAAATTAATTTCAAGTATTCACACATACATTTTAATTAAACGCAACATGACTTTAAATTTCACGGTAATATTTTTTTTTTCTGTATTTTTACTTGTTTTCTTTTTGCTCTTTCTATAATCCCATTTAAATGTTTTTATTTCCGTATTCTTGTAGTCGCTGTTTTCCGAACACCGGACTTTAACATCACTCCCTGCCAAAAAGTAGTGCACCGCGTAGTGATCTGAAAATGTTGTTTACGATTAATATACGTGGTACACCGTGCACACTAATAATGTTATATGGAAATTCAGTGAAAACCGTCTGATGCTAAACAATAGTTGTAGAACATAGTAACATAGTAACTCGGTGGTAAACTCTGCATTTTAAATTTGGAAATATTCTATCCAGGTCAATTCAGACACTACGCTATGACGCGCATGATCTGAGGAGAAAATAGATAGTTTTTGGTTCGAAAACAAACGTGCGTCGACAAATTAATTTTGTTGTATCGAAGTTACTGAAATGTTAGATGTTTTTTTTCGTATTAATAGATTTTAATAGGCTCCTCCCGATTCGTGGACATTTGGAGCCGCGCTTGGAATATGTTAACCGTACCGTCTTCAGACGTCTCGAGTTGGTAGTTAACCATGGAATCGAAATCCACTTCTTGAAGAAGGCCTACTGCGGTTTTGTTTTTGTTGGCATTTTGTTCTAAATCATCAATGGGCGTCACGTTGTCGTCGTCGCTTTGCGAGGTGACGATTGCCGGAGAAACGACAAACGCCACCGGGATCGGATTAAGGACGGGCACCGAAACGTTGACGCCACCGCGGTCGTCTGATTGTCGGCTGCCTCCATTTCGTCAAAATGTTCGCCGATTGAATACAAAAATTCCGTCATATTACACACGCATAGCCGACCGTTGTTGGCCGATACGCAATCGTTTTCGTCGCCAAACATCGCCTGGCCAGAACCGACCGCGGTAGTGGCGGTTACAATAACATTGTCAACATTCGCGTTACGTTTAAAATCGACATCTTTTGGACGATTAGTCGCGTACTGGTGCTAGGTCGTCGAAGATTTCTCGCTCCACCGACGACGTCTGTCATACGAATCGAAAAATCCTCTAGACACTTTCACTAATCGCCGCAGAAATTTTATCGTCGGCGGCGTCACCGCTGTCGACGGCGTTACTATCGTCGACGGCGTCACCGTTGTCGACGGCGTTACTATCGTCGACGGCGTCACTGTTGTCGACGGCGTTACTATCTTGACGCCGTGGTCTTCTCGTTTCTCGCCATTGGGTTACCGACGACCACCAAGACGAACCCATTATCATCTTCCATCGTTCGTTCAGCTGCTGGTGAACCGTGTCGAAATTAGAGCTCCCGACGACAGCACTGCCATTGTCGTATCGCCACCGAGACACGTTACCGGTTGATGATCACAATTGCCGTCAAATAGATCCAGAATTCAACACAAAATATTATCGACAAATTCATGGTTGTCGCGAGTACGATACTATAATAACGAATTTTATTACACTACGAGTATTTTTATAAAGAAAATCTAATACCGTTAGATACTTATAATAAATAATAGCCTACACGTTTCGTATCCGTGGTTACAAACTACAGAAATTTATTTACGCGTGGCATAATATAATATACTGGCTGAACTCGTTAGGTATTTACGTTTTGAATGTAGATGCACTGAGACCAAGAATTATATAACCGTGAATTAAGATAGAACTTAACACTATCATTGAATACCAAAAACATATTACGAAAAATAATAAAACACATACATCAAGGAAGATGATTCTTTTTTTATTGAAACATAATAATAATACGAAAAAAATTGATTTGAATAATTTTAATTCAATATTTCAAATGGTCAGTAAACACATAACGGAACAAAATATCTTATAATTAACGTACAGGCTTTTTTTTTAACTACGCCTTTGTTCGAGAATCTGATCGCTTCCTGGGTTTCAAACAAATTCATCATAGAGTTGATTAAACGAAATTTTTGAATCCACAATATCTTGTTTCGCTTTCTTTTTAATCCTAAGCACCTTTTTGAATTTTTCCAATTTCTTCCGTAATCTGTTTATTCTTGTTTCTTCATCCGTCAACAAACCGTATTCTTTAGTACGTTTAAATTTTTTTCTTATATTCCTCGGTATTATCTTAATATCTAAAAATTTAAAAAGTCACGTTTCAATAATTATAACAGATAAAAGTTATTTGACAAAATACCCACATCGGTCTATATAACGAAATACACATACGTATAACGTCGTGTATTTACTAACATAAGTAATAGACTAGAATAAAACAACTAGAACATTTTTTAGAACGAATATGAAAAATAAATAAATATATATATATATATATATATATAGATAGATAGATAGATATACTCTAGTAAGGATTAGAGCTAATTTCAAATATATTTCAATGTAAATGTAATTCGGCACGTTCACCAAGTATATATTGAAAAACAAGATATGAGGAATGATTAAATCGCAAACATTAAAAATTGTTATTTTATCTATAGAATTAATATTATTTTTCTTAATATGTATTCGAAGGGTTAAATGATATTATCGACCTCTAATTACTGCATGATAATAATAATAAACAAAAATTAATATTATAATGTAACCATACTCGTGTCGTTTTCATCTCGGCAACAACAACAGCAAAATACCACGATCACTGAGAACACCATCAAACAAATGAATCCAGACAAATAAAAAACAAATTGTGGCACTTTTCTCTAAAAACACATGTATAAAAAAATCACATAATTACTGCGTGTTAAAGATCGCCTATAGCAAATAATATAATTTGTTTTAAATTTCTACCAATTATTTATATAGAATTTATGAAAGTTAAGAACGGTATTTAAAAGATCAGAACGTACGTTTTTTTTTTTTTTTTTTTTTAGTTGAATGTTTGAAATTATATTTTAGTATTATATAGATATATTCTTAGATTCTTTGTAAGTCTCGTATATGAAAAATATCGATCCAGACGCGTTACACAATTAAACGTTTACAAGATAATGTTTATAAAATATGTTAAGAAACATAATATCAAAACTGGGTCAGTCGAATTTCCAGTGTTTATACGGAATTGAAGAACGAAAATTATAAACTCGACGTCATACGCGCCTTGTACTACGTATATAGAAAACTTACCATGTAACAACCGCTGGAAAAAATACTCGGGCACTTGACGCACTCCTTCGATCCGGCAAACGGCTGATGAAAACCTTCACTGCACTTCAAACATTCCGCTGTCTTACCCGGACTGTAGTGATGAGGCGGACAAGCCGCACAGAACACCTCCCGAATCCCGAACCCCGGCGCACAAGAGACGTATTCGTTAATTGTTTTACGGTTGTGGTCCGATTCGAAATGC
Source organism: Chaetogeoica ovagalla (assembly GCA_032441825.1). Taxonomy (NCBI): domain Eukaryota; kingdom Metazoa; phylum Arthropoda; class Insecta; order Hemiptera; family Aphididae; genus Chaetogeoica; species Chaetogeoica ovagalla. The sequence continues at coordinate 13,626,267 of CM063723.1, read as the reverse complement.
GTGTGATTTTGTATCGTTACTGGAAAACATGGCGCGAGAATATTTCTTATTATTACAATAATCTGTTATATCTATTTGTAAATTTTTCTTGTTATTCATTACCGTTGTCACTATTTCTATTTATTATTAAGTATTAAACGCGAAAAACAGATATAACTACTCACTTCTAACCGTCATAATCTTTTGCAAGTTATCGACCAGCTCATTAAATATTCTCACCAATAATTGTTGATAATACAATATGTTTCGACCTTTTTTGCTGTTCTTGATCCAATTCAAGAAACTAGATTCCTCGTTTAACATAACCGTATAGTTGATTTCCAACATGCCCCCCTGTTCCCCAATAAATATTTAATAGATTATTATTTATTTTGTACCGGTAATGTGAATTATTGAGCTATTCGAATTTTGCGCGTGTATCATAAATAATTCATTGGATAATTTTTGAGTATCAATTAAGAAAATAAAAGTAATAAAAATTCACGAATGTATATGACGCATTATATACGAATTGTAATTTTAATTCTGTACGTATTTATTGTAAAATTTTTCTTTTTTTTTTTAAACTACAGCATTAGAGAATTCAATACGAATTTCATATAACAAGTTATGGTAAACGGAATAACAGTATTCGAAAAAAGAATATATTATTTACTTTGTCTTCGACGCACTTGGACGTTTCGACGTCAATATTACACGCGTAACGTGAAAGCCCCTCCGGACATATTTCAGATCGGATTAGACTGGGCAACTTTTTTTGTATATTATTTAATATTTCTGGTGTGCAATCACTGCCATTGGTCGTCGTGTAAATCATTGTGCCGTGTATTTCGTAAGTCGGCATCACCACAGCTATACATAAAAATATTCGAATATTAATTTATAACCATTATTCAATGTGAATTGTTCATGAGTTATGTCCGGATATGTTATTTTTATTTTCCAATAAAATACGTAGTTGCAAATCAATATTTGATTTTAATATGAATTGTTTGACTTTTTCATTGTAGGTTTTTGGGATACAAGACTATCTGACTGCCTTCGCTCAGTCTATCTCCGTAAAAACACAAAACACCATAATATATATGTATATGTATAACGCAAAAAAAACGTTTTTGGTTACACGATATTCTGGAATTGAAATGTTTATGTTTTTAGATGGCCTACGTCGTATACGAGAAATACTATCAGAACCCGATTACTAGAAATTTGAATGTTTGACCTCGTGACTATCCAGTATAACATTTCAGAGCAAACCTTAAGCATTTGAATTAGAAAGGAAAATCTAATAGAACATACAAGGGCCACACGAAGGTTCTTTCACAGCTGACCCTGTAAAGTATAAGGGCATCCATATCACCTTCTGAATGTTCGAATTTTCATAGCAATTTTTTTTTTTCATAACAGGTTGAAAATCCTTCATCATTAAATATCATTGTTAGCTCACATTTCCTCACTCAATAAATCACAAATATGACCAGTTTTAAAACGAAAATGTAAACGTTAAAACTGAAGAAATGATGAATTAATATTTGATTTTTTCGTATATACCTATTACGTTATGTGTGTACGGTCTGTCATTTGCTAATTTTTCGACCATGCTCGTGTCGGGTGAACACGTATAATTCTTACTGTCTCTCGGATCCAAGCCCAAAATTAACAGATTGTTCGTATCTGTGCCGATAATTGTAGAATCTGTAATAATAACGACGAAATGAAATTAATTTCAAGTATTCACACATACATTTTAATTAAACGCAACATGACTTTAAATTTCACGGTAATATTTTTTTTTTCTGTATTTTTACTTGTTTTCTTTTTGCTCTTTCTATAATCCCATTTAAATGTTTTTATTTCCGTATTCTTGTAGTCGCTGTTTTCCGAACACCGGACTTTAACATCACTCCCTGCCAAAAAGTAGTGCACCGCGTAGTGATCTGAAAATGTTGTTTACGATTAATATACGTGGTACACCGTGCACACTAATAATGTTATATGGAAATTCAGTGAAAACCGTCTGATGCTAAACAATAGTTGTAGAACATAGTAACATAGTAACTCGGTGGTAAACTCTGCATTTTAAATTTGGAAATATTCTATCCAGGTCAATTCAGACACTACGCTATGACGCGCATGATCTGAGGAGAAAAATAGATAGTTTTTGGTTCGAAAACAAACGTGCGTCGACAAATTAATTTTGTTGTATCGAAGTTACTGAAATGTTAGATGTTTTTTTTCGTATTAATAGATTTTAATAGGCTCCTCCCGATTCGTGGACATTTGGAGCCGCGCTTGGAATATGTTAACCGTACCGTCTTCAGACGTCTCGAGTTGGTAGTTAACCATGGAATCGAAATCCACTTCTTGAAGAAGGCCTACTGCGGTTTTGTTTTTGTTGGCATTTTGTTCTAAATCATCAATGGGCGTCACGTTGTCGTCGTCGCTTTGCGAGGTGACGATTGCCGGAGAAACGACAAACGCCACCGGGATCGGATTAAAGGACGGGCACCGAAACGTTGACGCCACCGCGGTCGTCTGATTGTCGGCTGCCTCCATTTCGTCAAAATGTTCGCCGATTGAATACAAAAATTCCGTCATATTACACACGCATAGCCGACCGTTGTTGGCCGATACGCAATCGTTTTCGTCGCCAAACATCGCCTGGCCAGAACCGACCGCGGTAGTGGCGGTTACAATAACATTGTCAACATTCGCGTTACGTTTAAAATCGACATCTTTTGGACGATTAGTCGCGTACTGGTGCACGGTTGTCGAAGATTTCTCGCTCCCCCGACGACGTCTGTCATACGAATCGAAAAATCCTCTAGACAATTTTCCTAATCGCCGCAGAAATTTTATCGTCGGCGGCGTCACCGCTGTCGACGGCGTTACTGTCGTCGACGGCGTCACCGTTGTCGACGGCGTTACTATCGTCGACGGCGTCACTGTTGTCGACGGCGTTACTATCTTCAACGCTGTGGTCTCCTCGTTTTCTTTCTCGCCATTGGGTACCCCCGACCACCAAGACGGACCCATTATCATCTTCCATCGTTCGTTCAGCTGCTGGTGAGCCGTGTCGAAATTAGAGCTCCCGACGACAGCACTGCCATTGTCGTCGCCACCGAGGAGACACGTTACCGGTTGGATGATCACAATTGCCGTCAAATAGATCCAGAATTCAACACAAAATATTATCGACAAATTCATGGTTGTCGCGAGTACGATACTATAATAACGAATTTTATTACACTACGAGTATTTTTATAAATCTAATCTAATACCGTTAGATAATTATAATAAATAATAGCCCACACACGTTTCGTATCCGTGGTTACAATCTACAGAAATTTATTTACGCGTGGCGTAATATAATATACTGGCTGAACTCGTTAGGTATTTACGTTTTGAATGTAGATGCACTGAGACCAAGAATTATATAACCGTGAATTAAGATAGAACTTAACACTATCATTGAATACCAAAAAACATATTACGAAAATAATAAAAACACAATTAAATGGAAGATGATTCTTTTTTTATTGAAACATAATAATAATACGAAAAAAATTGATTTGAATAATTTTAATTCAATATTTCAAATGGTCAGTAAACACATAACGGAACAAAATATCTTATAATTAACGTACAGGCTTTTTTTTTAACTACGCCTTTGTTCGAGAATCTGATCGCTTCCTGGGTTTCAAACAAATTCATCATAGAGTTGATTAAACGAAATTTTTGAATCCACAATATCTTGTTTCGCTTTCTTTTTAATCCTAAGCACCTTTTTGAATTTTTCCAATTTCTTCCGTAATCTGTTTATTCTTGTTTCTTCATCCGTCAACAAACCGTATTCTTTAGTACGTTTAAATTTTTTTCTTATATTCCTCGGTATTATCTTAATATCTAAAAATTTAAAAAGTCACGTTTCAATAATTATAACAGATAAAAGTTATTTGACAAAATACCCACATCGGTCTATATAACGAAATACACATACGTATAACGTCGTGTATTTACTAACATAAGTAATAGACTAGAATAAAACAACTAGAACATTTTTTAGAACGAATATGAAAAATAAATAAATATATATATATATATATATATAGATAGATAGATAGATATACTCTAGTAAGGATTAGAGCTAATTTCAAATATATTTCAATGTAAATGTAATTCGGCACGTTCACCAAGTATATATTGAAAAACAAGATATGAGGAATGATTAAATCGCAAACATTAAAAATTGTTATTTTATCTATAGAATTAATATTATTTTTCTTAATATGTATTCGAAGGGTTAAATGATATTATCGACCTCTAATTACTGCATGATAATAATAATAAACAAAAATTAATATTATAATGTAACCATACTCGTGTCGTTTTCATCTCGGCAACAACAACAGCAAAATACCACGATCACTGAGAACACCATCAAACAAATGAATCCAGACAAATAAAAAACAAATTGTGGCACTTTTCTCTAAAAACACATGTATAAAAATCACATAATTACTGCGTGTTAAAGATCGCCTATAGCAAATAATATAATTTGTTTTAAATTTCTACCAATTATTTATATAGAATTTATGAAAGTTAAGAACGGTATTTAAAAGATCAGAACGTACGTTTTTTTTTTTTTTTTTTTTTTAGTTGAATGTTTGAAATTATATTTTAGTATTATATAGATATATTCTTAGATTCTTTGTAAGTCTCGTATATGAAAAATATCGATCCAGACGCGTTACACAATTAAACGTTTACAAGATAATGTTTATAAAATATGTTAAGAAACATAATATCAAAACTGGGTCAGTCGAATTTCCAGTATTTATACGGAATGGAGGAACAGAAATTATAAACTCGACGTCATACGCGCCTAGTACTACGTATATAGACAACTTACCATGTAACAACCACTGGAAAAAATACTCGGGCATTTGAAGCACTCCTTCGATCCGGCAAACGGCTGATGAAAACCTTCACTGCACTTCAAACATTGCGCTGTCTTACCCGGACTGTAGTGATGAGGCGGACAAGCCGCACAGAACACCTCCCGAATCCCGAAACCCGGCGCACAAGAGACGTATTCGTTAATTGTTTTACGGTTGTGGTCCGATTCGAAATGCGTGTGATTTTGTATCGTTACTGGAAAACATGGCGCGAGAATATTTCTTATTATTACAATAATCTGTTATATCTATTTGTAAATTTTTCTTGTTATTCATTACCGTTGTCACTATTTCTATTTATTATTAAGTATTAAACGCGAAAAACAGATATAACTACTCACTTCTAACCGTCATAATCTTTTGCAAGTTATCGACCAGCTCATTAAATATTCTCACCAATAATTGTTGATAATACAATATGTTTCGACCTTTTTTGCTGTTCTTGATCCAATTCAAGAAACTAGATTCCTCGTTTAACATAACCGTATAGTTGATTTCCAACATGCCCCCCTGTTCCCCAATAAATATTTAATAGATTATTATTTATTTTGTACCGGTAATGTGAATTATTGAGCTATTCGAATTTTGCGCGTGTATCATAAATAATTCATTGGATAATTTTTGAGTATCAATTAAGAAAATAAAAGTAATAAAAATTCACGAATGTATATGACGCATTATATACGAATTGTAATTTTAATTCTGTACGTATTTATTGTAAAATTTTTCTTTTTTTTTTTAAACTACAGCATTAGAGAATTCAATACGAATTTCATATAACAAGTTATGGTAAACGGAATAACAGTATTCGAAAAAAGAATATATTATTTACTTTGTCTTCGACGCACTTGGACGTTTCGACGTCAATATTACACGCGTAACGTGAAAGCCCCTCCGGACATATTTCAGATCGGATTAGACTGGGCAACTTTTTTTGTATATTATTTAATATTTCTGGTGTGCAATCACTGCCATTGGTCGTCGTGTAAATCATTGTGCCGTGTATTTCGTAAGTCGGCATCACCACAGCTATACATAAAAATATTCGAATATTAATTTATAACCATTATTCAATGTGAATTGTTCATGAGTTATGTCCGGATATGTTATTTTTATTTTCCAATAAAATACGTAGTTGCAAATCAATATTTGATTTTAATATGAATTGTTTGACTTTTTCATTGTAGGTTTTTGGGATACAAGACTATCTGACTGCCTTCGCTCAGTCTATCTCCGTAAAAACACAAAACACCATAATATATATGTATATGTATAACGCAAAAAAAACGTTTTTGGTTACACGATATTCTGGAATTGAAATGTTTATGTTTTTAGATGGCCTACGTCGTATACGAGAAATACTATCAGAACCCGATTACTAGAAATTTGAATGTTTGACCTCGTGACTATCCAGTATAACATTTCAGAGCAAACCTTAAGCATTTGAATTAGAAAGGAAAATCTAATAGAACATAAAAGGGCAACACGAAGGTTCTTTCACAGCTGACCCTGTAAAGTATAAGGGCATCAATATCACCTTCTGAATGTTCGAATTTTCATAGCAATTTTTTTTTTCATAACAGGTTGAAAATCCTTCATCGTTAAATATCATTGTTAGCTCACATTTCCTCACTCAATAAATCACAAATATGACCAGTTTTAAAACGAAAATGTACTTAAACGTGAAAACTGAAGAAATGATGAATTAATATTTGATTTTTTCGTATATACCTATTACGTTATGTGTGTACGGTCTGTCATTTGCTAATTTTTCGACCATGCTCGTGTCGGGTGAACACGTATAATTCTTACTGTCTCTCGGATCCAAGCCCAAAATTAACAGATTGTTCGTATCTGTGCCGATAATTGTAGAATCTGTAATAATAACGACGAAATGAAATTAATTTCAAGTATTCACACATACATTTTAATTAAACGCAACATGACTTTAAATTTCACGGTAATATTTTTTTTTTCTGTATTTTTACTTGTTTTCTTTTTGCTCTTTCTATAATCCCATTTAAATGTTTTTATTTCCGTATTCTTGTAGTCGCTGTTTTCCGAACACCGGACTTTAACATCACTCCCTGCCAAAAAGTAGTGCACCGCGTAGTGATCTGAAAATGTTGTTTACGATTAATATACGTGGTACACCGTGCACACTAATAATGTTATATGGAAATTCAGTGAAAACCGTCTGATGCTAAACAATAGTTGTAGAACATAGTAACATAGTAACTCGGTGGTAAACTCTGCATTTTAAATTTGGAAATATTCTATCCAGGTCAATTCAGACACTACGCTATGACGCGCATGATCTGAGGAGAAAAATAGATAGTTTTTGGTTCGAAAACAAACGTGCGTCGACAAATTAATTTTGTTGTATCGAAGTTACTGAAATGTTAGATGTTTTTTTTCGTATTAATAGATTTTAATAGGCTCCTCCCGATTCGTGGACATTTGGAGCCGCGCTTGGAATATGTTAACCGTACCGTCTTCAGACGTCTCGAGTTGGTAGTTAACCATGGAATCGAAATCCACTTCTTGAAGAAGGCCTACTGCGGTTTTGTTTTTGTTGGCATTTTGTTCTAAATCATCAATGGGCGTCACGTTGTCGTCGTCGCTTTGCGAGGTGACGATTGCCGGAGAAACGACAAACGCCACCGGGATCGGATTAAAGGACGGGCACCGAAACGTTGACGCCACCGCGGTCGTCTGATTGTCGGATGCCTCCATTTCGTCAAAATGTTCGCCGATTGAATACAAAAATTCCGTCATATTACACACGCATAGCCGACCGTTGTTGGCCGATACGCAATCGTTTTCGTCGCCAAACACCGCCTGACCAGAACCGACCGCGGTAGTGGCGGTTACAATAACGTTGTCAACGGCAACGGTCGCGTTACGTTCAAAATCTACATCTTTTGGACGATTAGTCGCGTGTTGGTGCACGGTCGTCGACGATTTCTCGCTCCCCCGACGACGGCCGTCATACGAATCGAAAAATCCTCTAGACAATTTCACTAATCGCCGCAGAAATTTTATCGTCGGCGGCGTCACCGTTGTCGACGGCGTTACTATCGTCGACGGCGTCACCGTTGTCGACGGCGTTACTGTCGTTGACGCCGTGGTCTTCTCGTTTTCTTTCTCGCTATCGGTTACCGACGACCACCAAGACGAACCCATTATCATCTTCCATCGTTCGTTCAGCTGCTGGTGAACCGTGTCGAAATTAGAGCTCCCGACGACAGCACTGCCATTGTCATCGCCACCGACCAGACACGTTACCGGTCCGATGACCACCATTGCCGTCAAATAGATCCAGAATTGAACACAAAATATTATCGACAAATTCATGATTGTCGCGTGTACGATATTATAATAACGAATTTTATTACACTACGAGTATTTTTATAAATCGAATCTAATACCGGTAAATAATTATAATAAATAATAGCCTACACACGTTTCGTATCCGTGGTTACAAACTACAGAAATTTATTTACGCGTGGCATAATATAATATACTGGCTGAACTCGTTAGGTATTTATGTTTTGAATGTAGATGCACTGAGACCAAGAATTAGATAACCGTGAATTAAGATAGACTCAAATACCGAACAGAAGCGATAAACGTAAATCACGGGAGGGTTTTGACGTATACATCAAGGTGCCTCTAAAAACGAATAAATCGGTTCGATAAATTTTTTCTTTTTAGTGTGCCCTGATATGTGAAACATTTATACATAATTGCATTTTATCGTAATGCCATAAAAAACAATTTTGTTAAACTTAATATTTTTCATATATATTAAATAATAAATGACGTTAAAAATATATTTATAGAATAAGCACTATGATATCTGCGGTTAATTTTATCATTTCTGAATACTAAATATTTAATAAAACTGAGTTAAAATTCATTCTATTTAGCGGACTTGTTAACTCGTTACCGAGTTAAATGCCTCCTGACTGAGATGAATTAATAACGATTGAGTGACACATATTGTAAACAGGCAAGTTAGGGAACGCCGCCTCTATATCCAATATATAATTCCAGCTCTATGGATGTATCATATAAGCTATTGATGCTATTCTAACACTAATTGATTCTTTAAATATATATACATACATATATAATAACTACTACCTTACCATTATTCCCTAAGTATTGACATCAAATCACTAGGTAACTGCTAATAATTTTCTTAATTCTTGGTTATAATAATAATTAATCTCTTATCGTTTTCTGAATTCGATGTAAAAGAATAGCATCAGTTTCAGCTTTTAAATATGTGTGGGAAATAATTTGATACGAGAATACTAGTGGTTATTGACGTAACAGCTAACGCCTTAGCACCTTTGGCTTTTAATAGTTTGTGTGATGTAAAACTTCGTTCTGCATCCAGTCTATCTAAATTCGTAATACAGATGGTTCAATTACGATAAAAACAAAAAAAAAAGAATATCATTCGAAAGACAACAAATCAGTTTTAGATTAACCTAACCTAATCGCATGATTACGGTAACAATATTTATGTGATACCCAAATTTAAGTCAGATTTAATTTAATAGGCACTATAAGAGTCCATATTACATATACAAGAATTATACATAATGCGTGTTTACTGTATTGAGTTCAATAAGTTAGGCATAAGGGTGTGGACTTGAGAATAATGATCATTTTTCGAAGTTACAATTAGGGTAACAGTTATCCATAATAGCATAGTGAATATTGTAACATTATTAATCAATAAAATATTTCGAGACTTGTCTCCTGGGAGGTTCGGTTTCCAAATTTTGAGATCTGGACTGACATTCTGAATCCCCAGATTTGTCCATACGTGATTATTTGTTTGTAGGTTTACTAAAAGGAAGGCCTTTTTATCAACAAACTTTAATCGAGTAAGACAAAGTCAGTCGTATATATACATACTACTATTTTTTAATCTAACCTACGCCGTGATCACCCGTATCAAACCTTAGAGTTCAGCTGTCCGAAATGAAATCTCTGCAGTCAATTACGGACACCATTAAAAAATTTAATAATTGAAACCATTGCAATGAAAACATAATTTTCACATTTTATGTTTTTCCTCTAATATTTGAATATACTATGTAATACACGGTATTTTATAATGCTGAAAATGAACTATTGTGCATTAAGTACTATAAACTATATCTGAAATCATATATTTGAATACATATTCTCCAATTCGTCTAAAAATAATAGATTTTTTTCACCAGAATTCTGTGTATAATCGTGATTTCAACGAAATATATAATACAAAATCGTAAATAAAATGACATTTTCATTAGAAAAGTTTACTATTAACTTTAAATATTTAAATATTTGTATTTGTATTTGTATTTTTGATTAAATAATCTAATTCAAATATTTGTAGTTTTACAAAGATTAGAATATAGAGAAGAATATATCGTCATATAATAATATGACATTAAAATGAATAGTGTAAGAGTTAAAATTTCTAAATAATATATTTTAATAATAAGGGTTGAATATCACGTTTAACATATTTGTTTTGTAAACCTAATGACAACTCATTACATTTTTCTCCATATTAAGTTTAACATACCAAACAAATATGTCAAACGTGATAATCTACTCTTATTATTAAAATTTATTGTTTACAATTTTTAACTCTTACAATATTTATTTCAATGTCAAGCATTCATATTTTTAATAACCGCTTCTATACATTTTACATGTGTATGTATTTGTAAAAATACAAAAATCAGCTACGCGCATATTCACTATTAATATAGGTATGTATAGAATTGTCCAATTACGAGTGTAAGACTTTTTAAGAATCCTGATGTGTCAGCTGGCAAATTTTTTTACTGTCCAAAGTTCTTTGGACACTTTCTCATTGCTTTTGATTTTTGCAATCCAAGTATATGTCAGTGATATTAGATATCTTTTTCCTATTTAAAGCCTGTTTGATTTTGACATGATTTAAAAATAATTTAATAATTAAAATCAATTATTATGAATTGAAACGTTCTGCTGTCGCCTATGATGCATTTACTTACGAAACCTACGTGACCAATATTTTAACATTTCTACTTATTAAACTAGATAAGTTTTACTTCATTCCTAGTGCATAACATAATTTATAAATTTATACCGCTACATACTGAAAATTTTTAATAGTAAAAGGTTTTACGTATGATAATTATTTAAACATTTTTATGTTTAATGATATATAATATTATATAATTAACCAATATTATTTAAAACATGGTTATGGATTTTTGTGTTTTTCCTGCCAATTATATGTGATAATTCATTGAATTTGTTGTTATAAATATTTTTACTAAATATAACACTTCCACAAATTTCCAGTACATTCGTCTATTTTAAATTCTTTATTATAATGTGAAACATAATTTAATAATATCATAGTTAAGTCAGTGTAATTATAAAAATTAATACAAACGAGACTATTATGAGTTTTATGTATATACTATTATAAATTGTAATTCATATAATTACAATATTATTTAATAAGGTCAAACTCGCAAAAAAAAAAATTAAACATCTACAGCTTAAAAGGTATATTACTTTAAGTATTTTATTCGCTTATTCGCTTATTAAATATATTAAACAAACCCATAATAATAAGAACAATATTAATTTAATTAAAATTAGATTAGACTAATAATAACTTTAAGGTTTAATTCAAGTAATGATGATACTTGTATACTAATTATTACAAGGATTTATTATGTTTTTATCATATAAAATAAATGAAACATATTCCGTTTAAGGTGACAAAATTATTAGTATGAACATTTATTGATTTATGAGTATATTCAATGTTAACTTGTTATTCAAATGAAAAACATTACTTTAAAGAAATTATATTATAAGTTATTACGAAATTTCATTTAACATTTATTCAATCGTTTTTCATTTTTCTTTGTAATATTTGAAGAATTTAAAACAATAATTGTACCCTTTTAATCTTAAAAAGATGATTATTTGAATCATCAAAATGCCACTTGTCTTACGTTGTATGAAAGTACACCAGTAAGTAGTAAGTATACATTACAGCCCGGAAATTAGCGTACATATAATTTATAAGATTATATTAATAATATAATCAAGTAAATCGATAGGAAAACTTAATAATACCAAATACTTGAATTTGGTAAAAATTTGTAGAGGGGTGTCAAAGTATAAAAATAGTGGTTTCCAAGAAAATGAAATATTTTTTAAGCTCATGAAAGGCTTTCCTAAACCCTACAGCTTCTTCACCAAAAGCAATGCCGGGTTAATTTTCATGACTTAACCAAAAATAAATAAAAAATCATTTCTGTTAAAAAGAAGTATATACCTACATTTTATGTTATATTTAAATTTTTCCAGTGTCCATACTAATGTTTAAACTGTTAAGTCTTTCTATAATCTTGTTTAGATAGTTTACATCGTGTTCATTTTCTTATATCCATCTCTAAGACTATTTGTAACCTCATATTAGTAATTAAACAAAGACTTTAACTCAAAAAATACATCTATAGGATCGGATATCAGAGCACTTCATAAAGAGGTAATTATATTTTTTTAATAGATTACTTATTATAAAACAACTTTTTTATTTATGCGATAAAACAATAAATATAAAAGTGTAAAAATGAGTCTCTGGCCAGCTTTCCATTAAAAAAAATTAAAACAGCTGAAATAATTAAAATAAAGAAAGAAGACCACCCACGTCCCTTCCCAGTTTAAACACTAAAAATTCCGTAATATCATATTGAAGGATCAAATGTTATTTAAAATTGTATATAATGTAGAAAAAAATGCATTTCCATATACTATTATTATTAATATTATTATTATTATTATTATTATTATTATTATTATTATTATTATTATATTATCACTTTATCTTTATTCATATTATAATACCTCTAGCAGAATAACGGGACTTTACCTGATTGGCCATGGGTTCTTAATAGAAATAAAAATTAAATACTTCGGTTTCATTTAAACAAAAATGTCTATACTTTATGTTTATCAAAATATTCTACCATCATAATTATCGCTTATAAATAATTAACTTAAACCCTACAGAATAACTGTAATAGTAGGTATTATTTCAGATTATACCAAACAACAGAGTAATTATTACATTTTATTTAGTATTTACTACTTACCTAGCATATACATGTCATAAAAAATCATAATATGCATGAATTTATATACTAAAAAATCACTAAATACGTCCTGGACGAAAAGTTTTGAAGTTCGTTGTCGGTTACATAAAGTTTACCTGAATTTGTTTTTATAGTCCACCTCTGCTGTGTTTAAATAATAATTTTATAAAAGTTTTTCTTGAAATAATCTTTTTTTATTATATACTCGTGATTCGAAATCATTCCTTATCAGTATTAAATGTTAATTGTAAAAATAATAAACGAAAATATAATAAAATACTTAGTTTATCATTTAAATTGATTTTATTTACAGCGACAACAAAAATAATCTTTGTTTAGCTCGTATTTACAAAATAAATTATTAGAAAAAAATCTGCTTCAATTTGTATCATAAAGATATATTAATTTTATCTCTTGGTCTAAAACGGTGTCCATTAAATTTCGATTTTTTAATCATAGGATGTGATTTTGTTCGTTCAGACTCGTAATCTCGTTGATCATTTTCTCTATTGTCGGGACTTTCTTCGCTTTCTTGTCTGTAACGGGGTCGTTTAACAATTCGTTTAACGGGTTGTTGTTCTTCATTTTCATCTTCACCTCCTCCTTTATCTCCTCCTTCTCTTTCTTCTCCTTCTCTTTCTCCAACTTCTTCTTCTTCTTCTTCTTCTTCTTCTTCTCGGGGCGGTGGTGTAATTTCTTCTTCTTCTTCTTCTCGGAGTGATGTTGTAGCCTCTTCTTCTTCTTCTTCTCCTAGGGGCGATGGTGTAGTCTCTTCTTCTTCTTCACTTTGATTCTGTGGTGTGTCATCAATATCTACTTCCACTACAGGTATTTCCTGAAAATCCGGAATTTCCGTTGTTGAAGTTGTTGTTGTTGTTGTTCTTTTTTTCTAAAATTATAATAAAATAACGATAAATAATTTTTTAACTACGAAAAATAAACCTCATACCACTGTACAAACCTCTTTTTTTCTTCGTCTTATTAATTTTGGACATTTTGGCCTTGGCCCATCTGCCATTTCACTCTTCCTCGGTTCATTACTAGGTAATTTGAGTTTAAATCTATGATTTAATCTATTCACAGTAGTACCTAATACGTTTTTGAATAAATCATTTTTAGGCCCTTTAAAACCAAATTTACCAATTGATTCCGAGACATACTTGGGTTTTGTTTCTAAATAAACGGGACCATTCGTAAATGCAGGATTTGTATCTTCTTCGTTTTTAACTTTTATTACTTTCATCCACTTTCCAAGTCCAGTGTCTGGATTAATAACGTAAATTAACGAACCTTTTTTATCAAACTGTGTATATTCATCATTATTGTTTGTACTATTAGCTATGGTGTCGTTATAATTCATTATTTTAGTTTTACTATCTCCAAACGCAATTGCTGGTATAAATTTTGGTGTTGTCTCGTATATGGGTTTGGGTGTTGTGGAAAATGCTAGATTTATTTCCTCTGGCAATGTTTCTGAATTATCTTGATCTGATATCAAATATTTACTGCTAAACACATTACCACTTTTATTATAAAATGGAGGATTATGCACTACTCTTTTCACTCTAACTCGTGGCCGTTCTGTATGATAATAATACCGTGGTTCATTCCTTCTTATGTCCACGTTAACCAAAACGTGTTCTCTTTTTTCTCGAAACCACGTACCATTTTTAGGAGCATAGATTCTAACCCTAGCAGTTGGTGAAGATAAACTCACATTAGCAATTTTATTTGTGTCAATATTAAGTTTCCTTTGTCTTGGTTTTTGTAATTCAACGCCTTCCATATTTCTTTTAATTCTTCTATAATTCTGAATTTGACGTTTGTTTGCTCTTTCATCACTATTCTCATCGACCGTTGTTATGGCCTTGAGTTTCGCGAACGGTGTCATTTTAATATTGAAAAAATTGTGAACAATCGGTGCTACCATTGAATTATCTTCATCGGTAAAGAAAGAAGTAATAGGATTAAGAACATCGAGAAAATCTGACTCATTTGACTCGTCGTCTACTTTAATTTTTTTCATTATTTTATTTACTGTCGGTCTTTTTACTTTTTGTTGTATTTTACTTTGTTTTTTAATTTGCGGTGGTGGAATAAGGCCTGCAATTTTATTATCAGTAGAATGGTCTTTGCGAATATTTGATTCAAGTTTTGATGTAGGGTGAAAAATTGAATATTGAAAAACGTGTTTACGATTAGAAGAAACATCTGAATCATCATCTTCTTTATGTACTTTCGTATCATTAGTGTAGACGGCCATTGCAGATTTTGTTGGAAATGTCAAAACCACTGGTTCTGGTATTATTGATGCCATGCCTTGAATCTTATGATTAATAGGTAAAGTATTGTTGTTCGATCTGTAAAAACATCATTTTAACATTTCAATAATTTAATTATCATATATAAATATATATATATATTATTTTATAAAATTTACCTTCGGTTTCTTTTATCATTTGGAAACCATTGACTGGGAATTAATTTTTCTGCAAAGTCCCAATCTACACGAGGCTTTTCTGGATCAATACGGTTTGTTTTCTTCTCTGGTCGCTTTTTCGTAGTAAATAATATATCTGGGAATCCTACGTCTTTTTCTTTGAATATTGGATTATCTAAAGGATCGCTACCAAAAAATTTGATTTTGAAACATCCAATTTGCTCACCGAGGTCGTCAACCCTAGGGCTATTATTAGATGGTTCACCTTTCCATTCACCGTCTTCAGTTCTTTCTGGTACAATTCCAGTAGGTGCTTGTATACTATTACATTTAACACCATTTGTAGACGCGTAAAACTCCATTCCACCATCAGTTTTACGAGGAGTCAAATTCGGATTCGTAGCATATCTTAACGCCGACTGTTTTGGTGCTTTTTTGTAATGAGAATACACAAATGTATCAATAGGAATTTCAGTTGTAGTACCGCTTGAAGCAATATTAATTACTTCTAAGTCTCTGCGTGTTCTTTTTGGATAGTTATCGTTGAGAAGTTTAGCCAAATTATTTACCCGTTCATTGTACTCTAAAGGAAGTGGTCGATAGAAACCTGATTTATGAAGTCCCGAAAAATGTGCTAAAGTTAAATTTTCTACGTGACGAGTATTTTCTTCTTGAGATTTACCTTTATGTTCATCTAGAATATTCTTTATTGAGTCCTTAGGTAAGTAAGGATGTCGGCTATTTCTATACGTAACTTTGTTATCAAATTTTTGACTTTGTGTCGTTGTTTCTACTTTAACTCCGCTATATCGGCTTCCAGAAGGATAATGATCATCGTGATTTACATACGAATAAGGATTATTCGGTTTCACTGTTTTTTCATTTGGAATCATTCTATATATAGAAGGTGATTTATTGTATTGTATTTCAAATTTTGGATAATTATCAGCTTTAATTAATCTAGAATATTTTTCTTCCGATAGTTGAGAGATTTGATCGGTTATTTTTGGAATATTATATACGCTTTTAGAGGAGTCTGATGATTGTGTATGAATATATTGTGGTCTAATATTAAATTTAGAATGCTCGAAAATATGTGCACTTTCTTGGTTATTATTACGCGGTGGACTTTCATAATATTCAACATTTTTTTGTCCTTTATTTTTTATGTTACTTAATGATATGTGTTCGTGATTTCTTTCATCTTTAACAGAATATTTCACATTTTGAAAATTTGGGTAGTACTCATACTTTGGATAAACACCTAAAGACGAATCTCCTCTTAAATCAACATTAAAATTATTTTTTTTACGTTTTGTTATAAATGGAGCATTATAAATTTCAGGAGCGCCAAAATCTTGAGATAACGTACTGTACCACAAACCCAAATTTCCATAATTCCCTAATTCTGTATCAACATCTCTAGGACCATTTTTTTTATGCACTCGATAAGGTTCAGACTTTAAATTACTGCTGAAATGTTCTGATGATCCAGTTTGAAATGGATTTTTTTTTTGTCTTTGAATAATGGCACTTCCATCATTTTTGTTATTATGAGTAGAATGTGTGATAAATTGTGGTATTGATTCCTTATATTTATCGCTTATAGGTGAACGTATATTATCAAACGATAATTCGTCGTCTAATGACTTTATTATTATTTTTTGTTTTGGATTTATGGCACTACCATCATAATTAGTTTGAGGAATAAACCCGTAATTTACAAATGATGACACTCTTGGTCTTCCATCCGTTACACCTGTGTTTTCAGACTTAGGTCTTAATTTTCTATTCGGCTTACTCCATGACTTGGGTGCCAACAAATCTGTTGGAAACACGTATTTATAGGGTGTATCATGTTTTACAGCATATCCATACTTTGTAGTATGGCCATTAGGTTCATGTAATTCAGAATTAATTTTCGATTTTACATGTTTTTTATCTTGAGTTTGTGGTGTATTATTATCTGTCAGTGGTGATATTGGTATCCAAGGACTGTTATCGTAATTTCCCGTTGTATTTATTTGATGCTTTTTAACATTATTTTCTAGACGTTTTCTCGGCCTACTTCTAGTTCGATTTCTTTTCGATTCATTTTTAATCTGTCTGTTTACATTACGGGAGCTATTGTGTCGAACTGTTGGTCTATAAGTCGTAGGTTCTATATTATCTCTAGTTTTACTAAAACTAGCCACTCGTCTAGATTCCGCGCCATCCTTTTTAGAATCCTTTTTTTCAGTTTCAGTTACATTCTGTACAACGATTGTTTTTCCTCCATCAAAATTCGCATAATGACCTATAGTTTGTTCACTAATAGGATTGCTATCATTCGTCGTTACTTTTTTTTTATCGCCGTCAACTTCATATTTAGTGTTTATACCTGTAGTCGTTTTTTGTCGGCTCCAAAATCCCCGACCAAATGGCGCAATCGATGCTACATTATCTTTCGTCTCATCAGTATTTTGTAAAGAACTGTTATTAGGTCCAAGTACTTCCACACTTTGATTGTCCTTTACTTCGTCTTCGACTTTCAATTTTTTTGAACCACCGTGGTCATATCCGGCATCTTCGTAACCTTGTTCTTCATACACCTAAGAATTAATAGTATTAATATCAATAACAATAATAATAACTTTCTATTTTATTTAAATAGCGTTTAAAGCATGTAGAATTCGGGAAATTTATCGATTTCGCCCCTATTGTTCACACGAATAACAAGCAACTGACATTAACTCGGTTTTCATTTATGTCAATAGGATACGCCATTGTCCAGCGATTTTTCACACAGGCTTGTATTTTTAATAATATTACATACTTTGTGCACGACTATAAACAAATAAAAGACAAGATTGTTGGTACCTACATAATATTACTATACCTATTGTTTTAAATAATAGAAGTACATTGACAGCGTATGAATAAATCGTTTAAGATTTTTAAAAACTATAAGAGAGATCTACAATCTACGGAAGATATATAATATATTGTTATATAGAATCTGAAAAAAATATATTCAATATTTTGAAATACAATACGGAAGGCCTTGAGCGCAATTATCAGGAAACAACATGGAACAGTCGTGAAATCGAATGTGATGTGGTTAAAACTTCATAATTACGCGGTTTCGAAACCGTTGTCACATATGACTGCTACAAATAAGTAGGTATACATGTTATAACATATGTAACGTTTATAAAAAAAAAACATTTTTTCTATTATTATTATTATTATAAAACTCTCTAATTTTGTAAATACTATATTTTCTAAATTTAAGTTATAAAATCATATACGAGTATATATATATATCACCGTATAATAATTTAATGATCAAATGAATAAGAAATAATATAATCTTATATACATTAACATAATCAAATAAATATAAATATAAACCAATTACTTTGTTTATTATTGTAGTAAATTATGTTTACTATGTTTATTAAGGTCTGGATTTCAAAAATAATATGTAATAATAAATTTTATTTTTAAATATACTAAAACATATTTTAATATTTACATAATAAATATGTCACTTTGTAATAAAAGCGTACATTAATAACTTGATAATACCAAGTTTCAAAAAGAAAATTACCCATTTATCAATATTTAAAAAATATTAATTAGTATTAATTAGTAAAAAGAAAAATTAACAGTTTCATAAGTCATAATTCAATACAATTATTAAAACTGTAAAAATGGAAATATTCTTGAATATTTACAATATTTATTACAAAATATAATACTATTGAAACATTTTTAAATTAATGATTTATTGAAGAATGATTCAAATATTTCTATATGATTATTTTTAAACGCGTGGACTTCATCTAAAGTGTATTGAATTATTGAATAGTAATACCTATTTATTTATTTTAAAATTATAGTGAATCAAATATTGTTGGTTAACATACATACGTATATTTATGTGATATTACATAATTATTAATTTTTATAATATTTTATACGAATTAATTATATTTTAATTATTGACCAATTACATTAAATATTGTGTTTATTATACTATACTCTCATTATACATATTTTGCGTGTAAATTATATGCATTAATGTATGTTTAATGCTAAAAACTATACAATAACTATAGTTTCCGTACCCGGGGACCTTATTCAATAATTTAAACGCGACTTTTAATTTTTTATATCATATACTTGTATTTGTTAATTAAAAACTCAACATTAATTTTTATGTCACAATTATATCATCAAATGTAAGACATTTTCGAAACTCACAAATAAATATATTGTTATGAAGACTTCAGTAATTCCACACTATCAAAATATTACTATATATGTAAAAAATAATGAAATCTCAAAAATCCTGGATACATATAAATTTCATTGAAACATTATAATATGTAAAAATGTAATTTTTTTAGATTGAAGTATGGATGTTTAAATATCGACATGTATATAAACAAACATTCATTTGTATATTAAATATAAATAAAAATAATTTTAGGCAAAATTTCCACTACCGCGCGATAGATAAATAATCTAGGGTATTTGTATACAGTATCCTTAAAAAGGGAGGTTAAATCTCTTGAAATATTCCCCGCGTGTAAATGATGTTTTACTAATAATTAGAATATATTTCTATTTACTCGTGTACCGTTTTATACAAATACAATGTATTTTATTTCTATAAAATTTTAATAATTCTTACTATTCGCCTATTCTTTCATCTAAGTACAAAATTCCATTGTTTTTATAACAAACGCTTATTTCTTTATTTATTTTTACTTTATACAATTTTTAATCATTTTAAATACGAACTTAACGGGAGTACTACAATAATATGTATTCAAGCAACTTCGTATTAAGTACCTATACGTATTAAACGTTAAAGAAATGTAATAAATCATTGTAAAACAAAAATCGTAGTTTATTATTGATATTTATTTCGTTTAAAATTATAATAATATATTTAAAGAAACAAGAGAATTGTCAATTTATAAAAACGTAGGTATATAATATGGATTCGATTATGTGAGTAAAAAAAAAAGAGTACACCGTATTATTCTTAAAATAAAATGTACGTTAAGCAAGTATTCTTTCTATTAATTTTATAATAAATCTTCGTAATCTAACATTGAATCATTAAGATAATAATTTCAGAAATATATCGGTTAACTTATTGGAACTATCATCACGTCAAATTAGACGACGCGTATCCTAAAAGAATTATAAGAATTTTTTAGTAAAATCCAAAAAAATCCCTATAACATTACGCCGTAATGATTTGTAAAAAATAAACTGCCACTCCATTATATTCTTATTGAGTTCGCGTTAATATAATAATTACCTCTTGTGTCTTTTTGTGCCTAACGACCTCTCTGAGTCTCGGCGCGTTAGCTATTTCTTCCGAAGTCGCTGCTTCTTCCATCGCTGCCTCTTGCGACAACCGTTTAACAGCATCGTACCTTCTGACCTGGACGTACGTTTGCTTGGGCACGAAATCCAAATCAACGCTGGGCGGTGGCGTGCCCAAATCGCCGACTATTTTGATCCTCGTCGGTACGTCCTTCGGTAATTCGTGATCTGACACGTGATTTCGGACACGGTACTCGTCCAAATCGATTGGTTTTCTGTCATCGTTGTAACTCTCGGGAAGTACCGTGTGCACGTCCGGTGTCAAAGCGACGGAACGTATTACGCACAACACGAGTATCGGTAGCATGTTATGTCGGCATGTCACAAGCGTTGTAGCGATACTAAATCACTTTTACTCGACGTGGTCGTCCGAGAAAACCTTTCTCCGAACGCGCGAGTGTGGGGAAAAAAAATAGAATAATAATAAACGTTGACCAATATGAAAAATGTATGGCTCCGGAACTACTGTTGCAGATTATTGCGGCGTGTGGTTAAACGAATATATCATCCGGTTTGTGCTAGCCGCAAGTGAAAACAATTAAAACCACGACGAACATAAAACCGAGTAAAAAGAAAGAATGACAGGTGAAGACGGACAAAGAAAGAGAGAAAGAGAGAGGAAATATTCCTCGTCTTCGAATTATGATATTCCCGTATAAATCGACAAATTACGCCTTTAAATATACAAAAAAAAAAAAAAAAAATGATGAGCTGTCTAGAAACTCTTAACAAATATACTGTAACGCTTATAGTACTTGAGTAAAATATTTAAATTAAAATAAGTATAAATATTAATAAAAAATAAAACATATTTACACTCGGTATGTATAAATCATTGTTATCTTACTCTGAGCTGAACGAGGAATGTTTTAGTTTTACCACGATGATGTGTTTTTTTTTTTTTTGTATATTTGTACCCAAAAAATTCTACCGAAAGAAATACTCCGTCCTTTACAATCATAGTATGTTTCCGGTATCAAATTGTATCTTGTTGGTACCTTAGAGAAGGTATTTTTCGATTCTCTTAAAAGGACCAAAAAAAGAACTTCAAAATACCGAAAAATTATAACATAAAAACGCGATTTCGCCGAAACCGATAAAAGTTTTGTTTCTTCGTAATTTTTTGAAATTTATGATTATACAAACTCGAAATTACTTTTTGTAGGAAAATTACAAAACTAATGGTTCCATTGCAATATTGAAATGTTTACCAAATATGTAACATTTAACTATATTAACGAAAACAATTTTTAAAAATATTTACCCATCTAGGTTATTGTAAAGAAATATTATTAAAAAGATGTACTATAAGATTAACCGTTTATCCGTTTTACCGTTTTATCGAATGCAACGATTGCTTTCAAATGTATAATAATAACAAAACTATAAAATCTTTATCCAAGTAGTAATTCACTTAAACGACATCCACAACACCCCGCGGTTCAGCGCCAATTTTTTTTTAACTAAGTCAACCAAATTTGCTTAATTTAGTTAAAAGTTAAAATTTTATAAAAGAAATTTCAAATTTATAAAATACTTACTATTGACTTCTTTCAAATTCATTTATTTATTTTTAAGCAATATTTTGATTTTTTTTTTTTTTTGTTTTTTTTTATGAAAAATTAATAATTAATTTATACGAATATATTTTTAACGATATATATATATATATAAAATCTAAAGTTGTTTTTCATTACTCATCCTGAGAATCATTTAATTTGTCTCAAATATGTAGAAATATGTGGACGAATAAATACCCACGCTAAATAATTTTAATTATATTTTTGACATTGATTAAAAATATACTTGCGTTAAACCGAAAAATCTAATAAGGAACACGCTATATTCGGTAATAATATGTTAGTTAATTTCTTATAAATTCATAATAATTATTAACAAAAATATATTATTACTCTATAATAGCAGTCCATATTTTTTTCCCATCACTTATATAGTAAAGTTACGTTATAAACACTAGGATTTTTTTTTTATCTTTATTTTGATATCTAACTACTATTATAAATCTTGAGAATAATTTTGAAAATGTCCCAGATTATTTAATTCTAGTCAACCGGAACGTTATACAAGTACGTGCGTAAGTAATAAAAAAATAATTAATATTGTATTCATAAAACTATGAAGAAAGAACGATAGTGACCTATAGATTCAATTGAAAGCGTTCGAAAAATAGTGAATAGTTTTTCATGTTATTCATGTTATCATTATAACAAATTTTCGTGTATTGTCTATTTACTACTTGTTTCAAAAAAAAAATCATCATCGGGTATTGAACAAAAATGAAAAGCAAAACAGAATAAAAATAAAAAATGAACAAAATTATTATTATTACAACAAAAAGACACGGAGTTGAAAAAAAAATAAGGATGAACAAAGAAATACAAAAACTACTCGTAATTATTTTTCACGTATATACTAAATGATTTTTAATTGTACTAACAATTACAAAAAATGTCAATATTAATTTAAAATTTTAATAACCAATCACCACATTCAACGGATTGAATAAAAATTATTAATTAAGAATTAAAAAAATTACAAAATACATTCGATACAAATTAGAATATTGTTCGATTAATTGTTGAATAAAATTTTAAACATATAATATTACTCAAGTAGAAAAATGTTATTCAAACAAAACTAATATCATCGTAATTTGACTTCAAGCAATTACTATAATTAATAATTCAATTTCAAAGGCATATACACTTACTTTTTTTTTAAATAATTAGAATATTACCTGTATACGTTGTTAAATATTTATGACTTATATTGTACAATTCATAAATCTCTATTAAACCCTTAACATTTTCAAAATCATTAAAACTTTACATTTATCCAGAATATGATTTAATAAAATTTTTAAATTACCTCATATTTAAATTGTATTGTATTATCAAAGTTAATAACTACAGAGTGTTAAAAATAAAAAAAATTTAATGCTCTCAATTTGTCCAGATTTTCAGTAGGTCTTAAAATCGCAATTTTGTGAACTATCAGGACTATCGTCTACTTTTTAATAATATCTGTGTACAATTTTCTTATTTTTCTAGAAATAAATCTATATGAAATTTTGTTACCATTTACATATTTCTGCATATACAACAAAAATGTATAACTGGAAATCTTATAGACCCGTATTGTTTCACTCGTTTGAAAAATAATATTTTAAAACCATAAAAGAATTAATATATCACTAGTATTGAAATTTACGTTTATTTTGTTTAAAATTTTAATTATTATTATTATAATACTGCCTTTGAATTTCCATTGATTATCGCATACTTCTAAAATGTTGAGTCGTCTTAAACATTATTATCGATTTATTTTTTTATTGATTTATTAATAGTAAAAAAATGTATTACATTTTGTAATTAATATAAAAACACATTTTCCGAAACACCGAATTATAGTTGTTTGTATGAATAACATTTTTAAACATATAATTCATATGTACTAATCTATGTCCGATTTCTCAGTTAGTTGATCGCAAATAATAATTAGAATAATCTTTATATACTAGTATTATTCATAACAAATTTTATTACGATGGTTGTAGATATACTGACTTTGATCTATATCGAAACACGTGGTATAATACAAATTTACAAACATTTGATAATTTCCTCTAATAAATAATAGTAATAACAGTGTGATAAAAACGAGAATGAATATATTATTATAATATAAAATAATAGTATTTTTTTTTTTGTCATCATCGAAATTATAGTTATCTGATGCATTAAAAGTTGTTGGTTATATTAAAATGCTACATAACGGGGATTGTGCGAATCACGATATATACCGCCAGTCCCATAACACCAGAGAAATGTATCGTTTTTAACGCGTTCGTCATTAAATAGAAATCCGGAAATTGTTCTTTTATGAATCATCCGACAATATTATGCGTTTTGTAATATTTACTCGAGGAACCAATTAGTTTAATATAATACCTACTGTGTAAATTGGAAAATTAAACGGTGGTTTACATTTCGACGAGAAACGTTGAGACACATCAACAACACATATCGTTGTAATAATACACATAATTTTATATATATATATATATTTATTTATTAATATATATTTATATGGTTCATATTTCGACTTGGCAATTTTACACTATTATATTATAATATATGTTGTAAATCATATTAAAATGCGAAAATAATGTAATTTTCGAAAAACGTAATTGTATTTTAATCAGCATTCAGCCGTATAACGGAAACGTATCAATTTTGATTTTATTTAACGAAAATATTTTAACCCTGAGTTCGACGCGTGAAATTTTTTTTTTGTCTGCACGGTTACACGCACACGGTCAAAATATGATCGTGTGCGTGTAATTTGTACGCGCATTTTTGCCATTTTACTTAATTTTACATGGGTATATGAAATTTGTTTATAATATATAACGCAATTATTTTATTTTATTTATTGGTAAAATAAACACGGAAAAAATAATTTATTCTTAGGCGCGCAGATGTTGTTTACTATGGCGTTTGGTATTAGATTCTGAGCAGAGTGAAAAACCAAATAGTTTTATAACGTTTAATTAATTTTTTTCTGCGTAGTAAGTTTTCGACTATAAGGATTATGTCAATCGTTACAAGCTCAATAAAAATCCGGTAGCGGATTTTATCTAATCACGATACAATATAAAGAGGGTTTATTTTCCCACTTTCCCAATAGTGTATTAACGCGTCGCAGAAAAATAACATTTTCTTACTCTTTTATCATCGTAATTTCAAAAATAATGAATTTTAAAGTTTTCAATTAATAATACATTTCATTGTACTTAGATGACAGCAATAATTTTGTAAATTACACTAATGCGCCACTCAAAATCGTTTTTCGAATACAATGCGATTTATTATTACTTTCAAAATCATAGCAATAATAAAATCCTAAAATTTCAGTTGTTTAAAAAATTCACTTGTGCGACATGCACGTAACTCACGATTCACGCTGCCTTTTTATTTACGCAGAAATAAATTAATTTGACTTACTGAGATTTTCATTTGAAGACCAATATTACTTAATGTATATAAATATATTTTTGGACGATTCACAAAATTCCATACACAATAGTTTACTTACAATTCAAACGCGCCTAATGTTTTCAGAGGAGTACGCCGTCAATTGGACGATACTGCCAATGCAAAAACAGAATATCAAAAGATCAAGTTTTGAAAGTTGTCAAGTCGGTTTTTAATTATTTATATGCACAAATATTATACGTTAATATTGTTATAGATGTGTATTAATATATAGAAAAATGGTATGAGTCGTTCAACAACCAAAGTAGAATAATTTATTTTTTCATACTATCAAATTATAAGGAATTTAAAGTTTTACCAGTCAGGTACGGATAGTTTGTTATTTTAAAACAAAACAAACAAAATTATTCTTTAGCAAGAATAAATAAGCGTGATAATCGGGCATATAACATTCGTGTAAAATAGGAATTTAAAACAGAAAACTTATAGGTAAAAAGTTCGTAGGTTACTTATGTCTAGTACATTTTAATTCTATATTATTGCATCTAAAAAATAGATTTTCAATAATGTAAATAATTATATATCCGCCAAAATAATCTGTTTTAAATTTTTTGTTACATAAATTGTGATTTGTAATAAATATTAATAGGAAATTAAGTTTTTTATTATAATTAATGTAATAATGTTTTATATTAATAACTCATTTACCCTATTAAAAAAATAGCTTAGTTAGATAAATTAAAAGAATTAAGTTGGTTTTTTTAATCTTATATTATTTATGTTTAATAATATAATAATAATAATAATAATAATAATAATAATAAAAATAATATTGTATTGCAAACAACAATAATTATATTAGCTGCTATCGCGTAGGTCTTCTATATCATTTCGAAACAAAATAATTCTTTATTTTATTTTACTTGTATTTTATTTCTTTATTTTACTTGTATAATTGAGAACAATATACTACAATATGCGCAATAATTAAGTATGACCACTACTGATGTTCAAAATTTAACCAATTTTTAAAAAAAATTATAATAATAACGATTTTGTTTTAATTGCCCAAATTACTGTTAAAATATTTTATATCTATACTTGTTATAAAATCTATTATATTTTAAATAAAAAAAATCGCTTACATCCATAACAGATACGTTGACAATTTTACCAGTTTTCTTATAATTCTTTGATCATTTTTCCTTGTAAAATTTGAGTCAAATATTGAGAAAATTGAAAAAGAATATGGACAGTAATATAAATCAATACACTCTACGGCCTACACGAAGAACAAAAAATTGTTTTAAAAAAATATGAAAACCACATCGTAGTAAAACCGTCAATACAGTATTGACTTTGTTCAAAATCTAAAATTTAAACGTTTTTTTTTTAATTCCTACTCGTACATAATTGTGTACATAGACGTCTGAAATTATAATTATAATAAATATAATTGTAATTTATATAAGCATTAACTGAAATAATTTATTTACGTGTATGAAAAAACAAATTCAACACTTGATGTTTTACTGCGTGTAAGAAAACTAAGCACTTGACAGATGAGTTTTAATTAACTAATTAATCATTTTACACGATATAAACCCTTTCCCCCCCCCCCCATAAATACGTATAAGTAAGGTAGCAAAAATTATTTGAAGTTATAAAATTAATCATTGCATAACTGCGATTCGAAGCAAAGATGTAAAACTCGGTTTGACACCGAAGTCCTAACGTGGTAAACTTCGTAGTTTTAAAATTTTATATAATTCAATTTATCATAAACCTTTTGTGTACGCCATTCTGCATAAAACTTTTCGAGGAAATTTTACCGTCGTGAAAAGTTTTAACTGAAAAAAAAAGAATACCTTAAAGTAATAAAACCCAAATCTCCCACGTACTATTCACAATGTAAAAGTATTGGCATATTGAATAACATTATCGGATAAAAAAAATATATATTAATGACATAAAGTTACAATAATCATTTTGAAAAAATCAATATTATAACGTAAAATCCGAAAACAGAGACTTAATAGTGTAACGCGTACGCTGGAATAAAATAATAATTGACTCTATTAATATTATATTTTGTATATATTATCGGATTTATTTATTTATTTATTTTTTTGTGCATCCTTATAGCGTCATAAATATCATCGCAAACAACGTTTCAACTACATTCAAGACCGTAAACGGCAAAAAAACATTTGTGCACTGGAGTATAAATACGTTTTTTGACTAATAAATTTTAAAAACCGTAAATGTGCTCAATAAAATATGAAGTTATTAAATTATTATTTAAGTTAAGTACATGATTTTTCTTTTTAATTTAAATAACGACATAATTTTACATTCCTACTCTAATTATAATTTATTATACATTAATAGACAAATCATATATATATATTAGGTCATTAGGGTGTACGTTATTTATACAAAAACGGTATAAAATGTTTATTAAATTTTAAAGAGTGTCGGCGCAATATTGATTAAAATATACTTAAAAATAAGGTTAATAAGTAGTCTACACTGTTACAGTTACTATATAAAATTTCATGTTGCTTGAATGTCTAAAATTACTTTTAAAAACATTTTAAATGATTTTTTTCCCCCAATACCAATTAACTTTTCCGCTTATATTAATGATAAATTAGAAATTTTCTAGGATTTTATTTCAAATTAAAAACAAACCAAAAACTCTAACTAAGTAAATAACATTATTACGCGTTATTTAGTAAAACGCATTTTCCGAGGTTTTCTAAATTAATATTAAAAAAAAAAAAAAAATCGGTACGTTATGTAAATAATGTTATTTAACCATCGAAAAATAATAATAAAAACCCTAACCCCTTAAGTTAGTATTATAACTGAAAACTTTTTCGTTTTTACAAAAATCATTATTAATTATTCGTGTCTATATAATCGGATGTCTACATGAAACTGTAGAAGCACATTTACTAATTTCCGGTGAACATGACCTGGTACGATAATGTATAGTATTTATGTACAATATAAATATTAGATGATTCGATCGCTTAAACGTTGATAAAACAGTCCACATAAATATAACAGAATACAATCTGGGTTTGAAATTGGAAAAACGTCTTTAAGGTAACCGACAGAAAGGTACAATAAGAACGTAGGATTACACGTAATTTCTACTATGTAGTAAGTTCATTGTTTAGCATTTCTTTTGGGTATACGCAAAAGCCATTTCAATTTTTTTTTTCTGATATTCAAGTATAATTTAGTTTGAACAAGTTTTTGTTTTATTAATTTATTTATTACACACGTATTAATGAAATTCAATAATAAACGACGGTTGGATGTTTTCAATCGATTTTTTGTAAATTTGCAACTATACGAGTACATAAATCGGTAAAAAAAAAAAACGTCACGCCGTATAGGACACAATGTATTTTTCTTTAAACACAACAAAAATACGAATAAAATTTGCCATGTCGTTTATTTCCGAACAATAGTATCTATATTGATTTTTCATCGCTATATTATAATTGTAAACTATAGTGTACTTATATACGGCACGTGTTCCCGTTTGGAAATGAATAAATGATTGTAAATCCTAATAAATCGTAAACGGTACACACGCTATGATTTACATATGCCGAATATACGATATTAGTATTTTCCTCGACAATCGATTTCCGACACGAAGTTAAAGAAAAAAATAAATACATTTCAACTGTTTAAAATAATTCCTCGCTCGACTGCATATTCGTCGAAGGTTTCCTATTTTTTTTTCTTATTATTATTTCAAATCCCGACGTCTAAACTACACTGCCAGTAGTGTCTATAAAATAGAAACTAAACCAAAACCTCGACGGTGAATACATAATAGTAACATTTTTTTTTTTTTTATGCACGCCGCAATGATGTAATTACGGAAGGAAGTACGAATGCCGGATGTCATTTCAGTGATTTTTTTATGTTTATTGTATACATATATATTATATATGTGTGTGTGATTTTTTTTTTTTATAATTAAAAATGAAAATTGTTAATATTATTATTTTTCGCTATTGACTGTTTCAGAAAATATTTCCTATTCTGGAACTTATAAAAACATATCTATATGTTCACAGTACACTGTAATATGGCCGAAGTATTAAAATATCTCTTTTTTTATGCGTGATAAATATCGTATTGTTTTATATTTAATGCAAATTAATTGAAATTTTTTTCTGTACATGCAATGAATTATGAATAGAGATACTATTGTCGTCCATTAATCGTGATACACGATGTTTTAAAACGTATTATAATAATAATATACGACGGAAATATTTAATGATTTTTCACTTAAATGTATAGTTGATCGTTTGTAATTGAAGGGCGACGGATTCACCACGACGTTCTCTGTCGGTATACCACTAAGGCAACGGCTACGGCGGCGGCGGCGAACAAGCGCGCGCTCGCCTTCATCGACTCCTGGTACACGGTGGACTCGTTATGTGGAAATTTCGACGGACGGTGCCCGTCAGTGTCCCGTCCGACGGACTCCGTGTCGCGGTCACACCGCGGCGCGACCGACAGCGCATACCGCCCTGGTACGCCGGACGCGAAATATCGCATGAAATTCCGCCCCGCGATTCGGAACGGCCCACGGTGACGATTACGATTCATTCACACAGTATTATCCGCGGCGGCGTTAGTAAACGTTATAGAAAGACGACGAAGACACGTCCGACCACATACGGCCCTGGTACGTACGCGGCGCATATACGAACGTGATGGCATCACGTTTCGGACGACGACGACCCGTAGTAGTGACGGCAGCCTACCCGACGTCGGGCTGCCGATAGGTTCCGCCGCCGCCGCGACCGTCACGTCCGTTACGCTCGTCTTGGAAACGCTTTCAAATACCAACGACACGGTCGGTTACACTTTTTTTCTTCTCTTTTTTGTTATTTTGTCCGATATCTCCTCCTTTCGCCCCTCCGCCATCGCATTAATATCGTCACGTCATATTTGATCGATCCGCTTTTATCGATCCCCCACACGCGCGAATGATGTGACAAAATCGTCGCGTTTATCGTTTTGTGTTTATCTTTTTGGGAGAGGGGATGTGACCATTAAACTATCGTTCCATAATATGTCGTCCCGCCGCATTAGATTTGACACATTATCCGTTGTAATAGACTAACCTAACCGTTTCTATATTTTCTACGTTTTTACGCCTCGAACAATATACGAGTATTATTATACTTAATGCGGAACACTAGACAAATTTCAAAAACGTTTATGCAAATCTAAATGTAATTTAATTTTTATTTTTTTAAATTTTTTTTTAAGAAAATGTATAAGAAATAATGTAAAAAATTCTCATAATTAACGAAACGCTTAATTTCTTTAAAATTATTGTTTATATTATACACGCGGATAGATAAATGTATAATATAATTAAAAATTAATGGAGCCGTTTAATTCATTTGTGTCACTGTTGAAAATTCAAATTTTGTGTTATTATGTGTGAACGTCATTAATAAAATTAAAAGAGTATGCAAAAAAAAAAAAATGGGAACAAAAATAAAATTATATATTAAAACTCGTATACAATAAATTTAATATATATTTATAATGTATATTTATATATACAATAAAACTAAAGAGTATTACGTAAAATAATAAAAAAATATAAATATTGTGTTGTTGTTGCAAAATATATATATATAACAAAGGGAAAAAATAAAAGTCCATAAATTACATAGAGAATATTACGAATATTACAATAAAAAGACATGGAGTTAAAAATAAAAAATTACATAATTTCTTTTCGCTTAATACCTGATGATGAATTTTTATCAAAACCAGTAGTAAATAAACACATTTAAATACAATAACCTTCAATTGCCTTTATTGTATATTAATTAAGTATACATACATATAAATGTATTATATTATTCATTTATATACATTATTATTATTATTTTGAATTTCTACTATGGTGCACACATACAAGTATATTTATACAGTCGAGAAAAAAACGATATATGCGCTATTCAAATGTTTTCGATTTTTTCACGTTTCGTAACAATACAGTCTTGCAAAACTCGTAACACAATACTTGTATAATTTATTATTTTATACGTCTTCGGTACACCGATATATTTTTTATAATAATATAGCATCGATTGCGTTCGGAACACATACTGCAGTTAATACTTTGTTAACGTTATTCTATATGACAAATTGTAACAAATATATTTTCACAATAAACTGTGTGATTCCGTCTAAACACCATTCCTCTCGTTCTCGAATAATATTATTGTTACCCATATATATATATATATATATATGTATATAATACAATTCTCGTTTTCATCGTACAGATATATGCATTACAGTTATCCATCCATATAGACGTTTCTCCTAAATAATTTATATATATATATATATATTATAAAGTTTTTACTTATTCAATGTTTTTTAATAAAAATATGGTACGTATAATCAATTCCATATTATTATTTTTTATTTCTGCGATAATTGAAATTCATTTTAAATAAACTAATATAAAATGTAATATGTACACAATATCCAAGTAAACATTATGTATTATAATATGTGTCTTTAGTTAATTATTATACTATGTATATTTGTAATATTGTAAACTACTAAATGTTTAGTGTGAACTACATTACAAAATGCATATGTCTTTCGGTAGAAATCTAACAAGCTAAGCGCTGAAAACACATACTGTACACATTAATGTCAAGGTTGATTTTTTTATAGAAAATATGGTTGTTTTTTTAGAAAATAGATATGGATTAAAAATATTCACTACATAACATTCAAAATGTATTTATTTATAGGACATAAACGTGATATTAATAGATTTTTAATGCCGAAAAACAAAAATAAAGACATTACAAGTATTATACGAATAAATATAATATTTGTTATTTAGAATTCAGTAAAATTATATTACAAATTTTTTTTCACAATTGACTTCGTTGCAATTTTTTTTTTTTAGTAAGGTGTACTAAAATTTAAATACGCCAACTTGAAAAAGTAATCCATATAATATACAATTACTATTATATTAGACGCAGAGGAAATTATGTTTCATACTTTTTGAATAACCATTAAGTACATATTTTCAATTCGACTTTTCTCATTTCAAGAGTTATAGAATGACAAAATTATCATTATATGACAAAATTATCCTTATAGGATGACAAAATTTTCAATTTTGGAAAACAATTTCCATTATATTATGAATATTTTCTTTTTGTCTTAACGAATATATGATTCACACTGTTACGAACAGAAACCCAATGAACGTCAGTAATAATATACATTATACAATTCTACATTTCTACATTATAGGTATACAGAATGTTAGAAGCATTGTGGATGCTGTTCGTTTACATTGGTCGTCCATCTTTGTTTACCGACAATTAATACACCCGCAGAGGACTGATAATTAGACGACGGCGGCAGTGACGTCCAGGTTTGACGACAGAAACAGGAAGGAAAATGATTATTCATGTCAGACTATGATTTTTTTTTAAATATTTCAAATTTCTGGGAATTCTGAAAAACATTATTATTTGAAAAATCTATCAAGAGAGTTAAATCCTATAGATGACTTTCAAGGTAATTGCATTTGTAATATAAGTATAAAAAATTAAAAATATTAAAATTGAAAATTCTATATTGCATTTTAATCGGATGTGTATCAAAATCGTATCAGATTTTTACGATTTTTTCAGTTTTTCTTTAAGCCAAGAACGCAAAATAAATTAAAATATCACAATTTATTTTATAGAAAAGTGCACGCTAGTTATACGCATGTGTAAAAATCAGAGCTCTCGTGCAATTGTTCAAAAAACTATATATATATAATATATATATATAATACATTTATGTACAAAATTTACAAAACGAATATTTTCCAATTTTTGTAAATATGTATAATAATTGATTGTCTAATGGTCGTTTTTAAATGAGCTGTCGAATACGTTTTTAATTATCCACGCTCTTCTAGTAGTACACTTCCAATAACAATAATAAGCTATTGGTACATAATTCATTATATTACTTTGGATCTCTAAAGTGCCCCCTGCCCCAGGCCAAGATATTTCTCTTATTCGCAGCTTTGGCTTATTATATTGTTTATGTTGACGGATCGCAGTAGTAAATGGAACGTAGTGTTACGCACGAATTAATTTATTGAATTTTATTTAAAAAAAATATTGTATATAGAAAAAAATGCGTTCAAAAATTGTCCGATTTTTTTTCGTTATTATTCAATTATATATAAATATATCGACAATATTATAAAACCCAAATATTTTAAGAGGAATACGACATGCTAATTTTTAAACGAAAATAACTATTTCATTACACTTGAAGGGACTTTGTTGGGTAAAAATAAAATGTGTAACGCTATAAATAGTAAATGTAATGTTTTTACAATATGATTTTTGGTATAAAAAAAAATCATTCTATCCGATGTAGATTAAAATACAATATTGGTAAAATAAATTTTATAAAATTCTTAAGGGGTATAAATTTATTTTTAGTTTTATAATAGACACTGCAGGTGGAACACAACACGGACGTCATATTTCAAATGGACGTTATAATTAAATTCTGTGTGCAGTAACTTTTATGAATGTTTAAAAAAAAAAAATTTATGGACGTTTCAATGAATTCTTTGAGCATTGGAAAAGTCCGACGTTTAACATTAGAAAATGAACGTATCCCAGGGATCCCCGTTGAATCATTTTAAACATCGCAACGCATCTGGATTAATATATTATTCTAAATAATATTTAATTAATTGCCGTTTTCGGGTTTACAAACTACAGTGTCATAAATATAATATATTTTCTGTACGTATTGATGAAACATTAAAGGTTTTTTTTTTTTCTGTTGATGATAATAATTCAACAAGAACACATCAGGTGTACAATATTATACGATCAGTATTGTCTGGAATTTTTTTTTTTAACAATTATCGATAGGAGCGCGTGACTGGCGGCCGCGAAGGTGAACCGCGCGCGAACGTGAACGAACAAACGAATACGATACGGTCACCGTCGCATGGGTCCCTGGTACCGAAACAGCGGAATTTACCCACAGATTCCGCCGGGTTAAACGCCGCCGGGCGGCACCCGTTGGATGTCGACCACGGTCGACCGCGATGGCGCGCGTTTCCACGCCGTTTCGAATCCGTTTCACCGTGCGCGCGCGACCAGGGTCCCATCGTCCGGGTGGTTGTTGCCCGACGACGATGCGATCGCGGATCCCGGCGCGTCGTTGTTATTGCCGCGCACGCCACAAATTACGGGGCACACACACACACACCTATTACGGGCGGACACCGAATGCGCACGGAGCGCACTCATCCACCGCCGTATCCGTACACGGTATTGTATAAGTTAGTAAAAAGTTAAAATCGAATTAAAAAGTTAATTTTATATAAAGTTGAATTAAATATTGTCCGAAGAACGATGTAAATTTCTCAACGATTATGAAAAATAATACGCGTTTTTATAATATAAAATGGTGCTTTTACTATGTTTACATAGCGTGTACGACGCACGTATAATAACCAAAGTCGCGAGATTTATTGTTTGAATACAGTACCTATAAATACCATTTATCATTTTTTTTTTTTTTTTTTTAATTTTTTACACAGGTATAATAATGTTGCATAAAATATGATTTGTTTGGTAAACAAACGTGAGAATCTTCCAAATTCGCGAGACTATATGAAGATTCGGACGGGAAGAAGCGTCAATAGCTTTAATAATGAGTGTTGTAAGTGTTTTGAATAGAAAACCGCGGCAGGAGTCCAATTGATATTTACCATTAAAACTCCGTTTTCATCGAATTGTCTTCAAAGCGTTTCAAATAGATTAATTCTTATTCAAATCGCGTTCTTCGTGTGAAAATTGTTCGCGACCCATCGAACATTTAATTACGACCCACACGCATTTCGGAAACTTCTGTATTTAGTGATTTATAATATAATAATAATCACGACGCGCTACGGTGATTTCCATGATTCTGCAGTTACCCGGAATTGTTCTCGAGGCCATTTCAAACGTGACTTGACAACGTTGATAGAACGCAGGGTATACCAGATCTCGACTGCTCTGTGCAATTTAAAAGATCCAAATATTCGATACCCGTCTAATCATTCTGTTTATGTAATATGGCCGAGCAAACGGATTGGGCGTCTTGCACGAGACGTCGCAGAGACGGCGATACATATACCCCGGCAACTGTGTACACTTCTAGACGATACTCGAGACTTTCATATGACGTATCTGACGAAACCAACCTACGTATAAAAGGACCCGATGGTACTTAATGTGGTACATAATGTGGTATTTTAACGTCGACTGTAGAATTACAGAAAGATAGCGGCTCGTCATATTCCTGAAAAACACTCTCAACCAACTCCAATCGACTTTGAATTGTTATGGACGCTTGAATGTATTACATAAGTACGCACAGTCATCGATACACAGTGGAGTATTTACGGGGAGTAAGGGGGGAGGGGGCAATTGCCCTTCAACCACTTCTTTCGTGATTTTTTTTTTTTTTTTAGTGTTGTTTAAACACCGCGTCGCTCGATCTCACGACACATGAAAGTGTAGGTATCTACGCGCAAACACGCGTATAGCTTCACCATGTGAGTGAGTCAATTATTATAGGAGTCAATAGAGTTTTTTTTTTTTTATAATTTCTTATTTTACAATAGGATTTTTTAATTTATCTTATAATGCGCGGTTTAAGTGAAAAACAAATTATTTCGCATTTACCACCACGTATATTTTATAATAAATAATTTGCAATTTTTACGGTTCGCATAGAAAGCACGTAGCTAATAAAAATATTAATATTTAATTTTTCGTATGGTAATCAATTAATAACGGTAAAATAATAAACAAATAAGTAAGATTAAAATTTGTTTTGCATATAATTGTAAATAATGTTCACATCGTGAAGCTTATTTCGATGAATAATCCGTATTGAACTAGATAATAATTAGACCGTGATATAAAATCATAGTCATAATACCAATATAGTCAATATCGAATAATGCGCACTCTACCAGTTACGAGTATCGGATATAGTTTAATCTTTTTCAGTTTAGTTATAAATATTTTATATTTACATGTTTTATTTAAAGAAACATATTTTATATTTTCATTATAATATTGTCGTTTCAGAGATTTTACTTGGTGCTTGTTAAGAGATATAAAAATTAAAATCCTTCTTTAAAAAAATTTTTTTTGATACGTCTGTCTACATGTACTATATTCTTACTATACACGTTTATGTATAGTAATAGAATCATACAAAATTGATATGTATAATATATATATTAAACATATCTATTTACAATTATTACCAGAATTGGGCAAAGTAAAAATTAATATAGCGATCATGTATTTAATTATACATACCAGTCTTTTTTTATTGTAATGTGAACTGTTGAAATTACTCGAATACACTGAGTGAATTTTGTTACAAAGACATATATGTAGACTTTAGAACTGTTCGTGAGAAATCTCAAACCTCTCGTGCACAAAGCACATTGTTTCTCTTAGTCAGCAAATCAAAGGTATATTGGGAATATGATAATAAAACCAAAAGATGAAACAAATTTCAAATTATACAGTGTCAAATAAGACGATACAATGGCTAAAGCTAAACTAAACCCTTTGCCAGTTCATCCTCTATACAATATATTTGTATATATTGTATAAAAAAAAATTACATAAAAGAAATTTGAAGAAAATTACCGTTTATTATAAAAGTATTTATAACACTCAGTGTATAACATCTATCAGTGTTAATCATTGTTTATTTTATTTTAACCAAAGGCAAACTCCTTATAGGTCTTGAATAATTTATATCATGTACATTGTACGTATTGTTCAATAGTAAAAACTCTGATTTAAGTGGAAATGTTTTTCGATCCTTTCGAATTTTTCTCTTAAACTTTTTAAACAATTTTTGAAAATAATAAGACTTGTTCATTATACGTCTAAAGAAAAATATTCAACGGATATAAAATTGCATTTTACCATAATAATAAATAAATTCTTACACATATTGTCATTGAAATAAAATTTAAAAAGAATACAGTTTGAAGAAATTAAAAGAAATAACATTAAATTGGCATTGTTTTAATGGACTCCATAGGAATAAATTTACTATTGAAATTTAATAAAAAATAAAAATGATAATCAACTATATTATTTTAAATAATACTGTGAAGTAAATAATAAATACCGCATTAACTGCTAAAATATATATATTTTTTTTTAAGAATAACCTCTCCGAGAATTTTACAGATTCAAAGGGAAATTAATCCCAGAGAAAAATCGTGATAAATTTCCATTAAATTGTTTACGCATTCCATTTATCCTATACTTTATTTGAAAGTCTACAAATGGATTACGCGCATAGAAAACCTCAAATAACAATTTCCATTTTTCAATTCTGTATATACATATAATTTATTATTTAAGAAGAAAAACAAATATTAGTACCCTATTGCGGAGTTCAAAACATTTTACAGAATTTAATTAAGCAATCGATAATTAAAATATATATATATGTATATATTATAATATCTGCGTAACAAAATAATATAAGAGTTCCTATATAATATTATGTAACCGTTTTGAAATTTTCTAATAACGAATATTTATATAATAATTTCCAAGCTAATAAACATACACGTATGTTTTTCGAGTCCTAAAATGGACGATTACGTACGAATGCCGTATTGTATAATTAATATAAATTTTTACGTTTTGTTTTATTTTTTAATGGTATTAGTTCGTGTGAACAAGCGTTTTCTCATAGTAGTAGAGAAATTCAGAAATGTGTGTATGAAATTTATTTTTTTATTTACTATTTTGTAGTAAAAAAAAAAAAAAAAACAAAACAAAACAATACCTACCACTACAGTTCGACACACGTAATTAAATGTATATACGCGTATACGATATAATACGCGGTAGGTATGTTTAAAATGTTATTTTAAATATAATAATTGTGGCACGTGCGTTTCAAAGACCGGAACGTTTATCGTAAAATGTCACACGATTATCGAACAACACAGCGGTGACACCGCGTCTGTATAGGATACGTATATAATAATGGTAACGTTTTGCGCAAAACCATTTCGAAACTTCATTTGTTTTCCCGGTGGTAATTTATGGCCGTAACCGACGGGATACCTTGGCCAGTCGGTCTGCGAATGCTATACGTACCTATAGCTACAAGTACTGCGTGTCATACGAACAGTGTAATATGTAATAATAATAATAATAATAAACGGGGAATAACATGTGAAATGACGGTCGCGATCTATGACAATATATTAACTGGATAATTTACTTGTTACATTAAACGGATTAACGTCACGTGTTCGCTCTGTAAACACGTCCGTATCGCAGAGACACCGAATAATAAAGTACACGGGACGCACAGGACGTCGTTACAATCAGTATTTGGGAAGAACGATGTCGACGAACGCGCTTTACGCTTATGTTTTGTAAACGACGCGTGAACGAACCCCGCTCGTTTTTTTTTTCAAACAGAACGTGAACGTGAACGACATCAATAGTCTTAACGAACTCGAACGATTTTCAGGCCGTTCAAATTTATTTAGGTACCTATTTAATATAATCATACATATATATATATAAATTAACTACCAAATGAAGGCATTCATTTTTTTAAAGCTTAAACGTGAACGAATTCCCTTTTTAAGTGAACGTTTCGAACACTTGTTACAACTGATTTGCGGCAAGCCTTTAACCGCGGTGAGGGGAAAATCGGGCATTGTCTTCCCGTAGACCCAATCGTTGCTCCCCTAATATTTTTTACAGAAAACAACGATTTTCGAATTGATCGAGATATATCAGAAAATATAGTATACCAGTGAGTTATAATTCGAACGTAGGTTGTCTTTAATAGTGATCGTACGATAATTTTATATAAATGTGATTATAGTGCGATTGAAAAGGATTTTAAAATAATGGTGTACGAGCAATGAGTAACGACGACTGATTACGACAATTTTACCACATTTTATTATTTATATCATATATCGTTATCGTTTTACATTGCAAAATTGCGGTTTACGAATCGATATTATTAGGTTTTATTACCACTGGCTTTTACGAAATATCATTTGATTTTATTTCACGGCTCAGTGCTCAGGCGAATACCAAAATTAAAAATATTGTATTTGATTTGTGAAAATTAAATTAAAAATAGCCGTAATATTTTTTTTTCTAATGTCCACTCCCTTCCAATGAAGAATTGATCTGATCTAATGTGATACCTGATTTGTGGTATTCGAGTTTGCATAATAATAATAATAATAATAATAATAATAATAATAATAATAATAATAACAATAATAATAATATTAATTAGTGATGTTACAAACCGTTAGATTTTCGAATCCAAAGTGTTCGGTTCGGTTCGAAAATTGAATTCACAATTAGAAATATTCAAATCGAACTAAAGACAAAATAGTTCAATTTCAAAAATGTATTTAAGAATTTTCAAACGGGTGCTGGGATGAATAGTTTTTCAATAATAAAATCATTGTGGCTTTATCCCTACTCTATCAGAACGATAAAAAAATCTTAATTAAATTATTGAAAAATTTTTTGTTAGGCTATTTTTCTTTCACCGTCTTCCTATCTTTTACCTGTTTTTTATGTACGAGTATGTTCTTATATATATGTTTTTTCCATTTAAAATGCGATTTCTTCTCCACAAGACGGAATTTTTCAAAATATATTTATACCGTTAGAAAGCTTATTAAAAAAGAAAGATTTTGTGTACACCTTTGAGCGACAAAATAAAAAATCGTTAGATAGAAGCTAAACATTTTTTAACTAAGAAATTTTCGAATTTTTAAATTTTGAGGTTGTACTTGCAAAAAAAATAATAGAACATTACTTGGTTTCCTTCGAGAAAATTTAATGATTTTTTCAATGGGATTTTCAAATTTGCTGTAGGGCCCTTTTTTATTTAATTTGAGGCGTACAATAACCCCCATCCCTGAAGTTCGTACGTTTATCACTAATCACTCTGTATTATATTACCATAGAAAATATGATAAAAAAAATTAAACTTGAAGCAATAAACTTCCTGCGTAGTTGTCAAATATAATTTTACAAATTGCAAATACGGTCGTTAAACATTTTTTTAGATTATATGCTGGGAGTTTAAACCAAATCGATCCTCCAATAAATACGCCAGTGTTCGATTCGAATATTAATTTAAGATAAGAGATATTATTTTGTTGCATATAATGTATTATAGTGTGTACATATTCCGTAACTATTGTGATATTATTATTTATCGTACGAATTAATTAATAACTAATTTAATTTACTTTTAAATCTATCGAATATTTAAATGTTTTAAATTATTTACAAAAATTTATTTAAATCCTTTATTATTTCTTTTTTACGTCCTATTCAGGTTTGATATTTAAATTGAACAATTCGGTTGGAATCAAAATAAGAACAGTAAGGTCGGTTCGATTCGATGTTCGTTACATCACTAATAATAACAATCGTCACTGTATCAGTCAGTTTAGTAGTAGACATATTCGTCGGTGGCTAGTTTTTGTGTAAACGGATTTGATTTATAATATATTTATATTGCACATGAGCCGAATGAAGCAAAACGAATAATTTTAGTAAATAATTACTAAAACCACGGACGTTCGCGGCGGAAGAAAACGTTCCCGGAACGTGACTGAACCAAAACGATTAATTAATAGCACACGCGTTTGTTAATCGAATGCGCGTGCGTATTGAAATTATATTTCGGTCGAGTATTGATGTTTCCGGAACACGAGTGAAAGGTTTTATATAAATATAATAAGGTAATTATTACTCTACACTAATACAAAATGTTTAATATAACTAAATATATAAGGAAATAAATAAATAAACAAATAACTTAAAAAAGTAAAAAAAAAAATAATAAAATATAATTCAAATTAACGTGAGCGGAAATCAGTTCACAGATTTCTCGGGCCGAACTCTTCGGCAATCGGAGTCCAGCCGTTGTTGGTCGTCGGGAATTCGTTGTTGGAAGCCATCAGGTCGGCTTTGCGTTGCACGACGTCCTGTGTACGGACATGCGGCAAAGACGGCGGTTGTGGCGAAACGAAATATTCCATGATCGGGTGATAATTGTAATTAGTCTTGGTGGTCTGATACGATTCCGCCGGGGCTTCGGTCGAAATCGCTTGCGTTGTCGATCTATTAAAACGCGTAATGATTATTATTATTATATTATGTTTAACACATTTAAATTTTAAATTTTGTCGTCCGTATAAAATTGAAAACTTGGTTCAAATAACATGATTGGGGTTACACGGGCACATTGATGAAAACGATCACACTCGCTGTAGTTCCACTTACACTGCAATATTTGGAAAACCGTTTATAGTTTTTAGTTCGATAAAGGGATTGCATATATCTTATGAAAGTAACCTCGCGTTATCATATTTACAGCGAAAATTAGAATCAATTACATTTTACATCACATTGTACTATATAGTGAGTCTCAAACAACCGAACCATTTCGATGATTATAAAATATAATACTAATCTACACGCGAATTTATTAGACATAAACATAGGTAACTAAACATTTCCTAAAACTGTTTTCGTTAAATTTTTTTAAAAATCACTAAATATTAAAAAATATTTTTTTTTTGTTTTTGTTTCGTAACCGTTATTGATATAAATATGTTTTATAAAATCTCTATACCAATACGCTGTCAGTCATTTCATATTTTTCCATAAAATTATTACACAATAGAAGGATTAATGTGTTAACATTGAATCCGCATTAATTAACATTAATTAATTAATCCGTATTTAATTATACTATATATAAAAGTTTATTAAATATGAAATATCATAATTAAGTTTTGGTCTCTTTCCGGTGTTCAGAGAATTAAAATTATATATTTTTTTACTTGTATATGTCTTAATTTCG
This sequence comes from Chaetogeoica ovagalla, assembly GCA_032441825.1. Taxonomy (NCBI): domain Eukaryota; kingdom Metazoa; phylum Arthropoda; class Insecta; order Hemiptera; family Aphididae; genus Chaetogeoica; species Chaetogeoica ovagalla. The sequence goes on along the minus strand of CM063723.1, from coordinate 13,583,237 downwards.
TGTTATTTCTACCATAATAAATTTATAAATGTATAATATATATTCTATATCTGTGTAATACTAAACGTAAACTTTTCTTCGGCGTATAATTCAAACAAATAACAATTGGAGTGGTTCTTTTTTTATGAATTCCGGTATAAATATACTTCATAAATTAAATCAATTTAAAAGTAGGTATTGGAATTAAATTTACAAATTTATTCAAGCTACTAACAATAATTGAAATAGTGATAAACCATTAAAATTTATTTCTATTACATACTGAAAATGTTAGGTATTTAACAATTCTAACACCAAATACAATTTAAAAATTGATCAAAAATACAAAAGCAAAATTTTTATTGCCCACAACGTCCTAAATATACATCAACAAAAATTAATCATAAATATGTTATATGTACTAATAGTGAAAATTATTTAATTTGCAATTATAAGTATAAAATAATTTTATATCAGCAAGACATTTTATTGTTATAAAATGTATTCGGTGGTAACTTTCAGTAGCATTAATATGAAACTATATTATTTCAGTCGATTTGTTTCAAATATCATAAAATTGAAACAAAAGTAATAAAACACTTTTGCGCTTAATTTTCAAACGGTTCATCGGACAATTAAATGACATGTAAAGTTGGCTTTACATTAAGTTGTTTATTTTGAACTCATTTTCGAATAATTGTAATGAAATTTAGATGTATTTGTTATTTTTTAATTCCTTACGACAGTGAATATTACATTCAATTTTTAATACAATTTTGTAAAATAGCATCTTTTTTTAATGTTATTTCGTTCACTATTGCATAAAAATATTTACCATTTAATGGATTTTATATAAATTGTCCTAATAATCATAAATTTAATACTTCTGCCATAGTCTGATATAGTCAATATTAGATATAAAAATAGATACGAGTATATATATTTTTAACGGACTTCTCTTCTAAATCATTTAAGTTGGAAAATCATGAATGACATATGAACAGTGAGTATAAAATAATACATATTAATACACTGAATTAATTGGTATTCACTCACAAATATTAAAATATTTTATCGTACAAAATAATAATTACTTGTTTCGATTTTTCTTGTATGGTCTTCTAGTTACTGAAGGGTATTTAGTAGGGAGTGTTTCTTGTACTGCAAATTGAGGAGGACTAGTAGATTGTTGTACTCGTTTATGTGGTGCAACTTTTTTTTGATTAGTGTTAGAAGGTTGCGTGTGTAGATCTTCTCCTAAAGTGTTGTGCGATTCAAAGTTATCCGGTGTCAGAGGATTTATTTCTTGAAGATGACAAGCACAACACGTGGGCACCTATAAATTTAATTAAACAATTTTCAATTTAATGTTATAAAAAAGTACAAAAAACAAAAAAAAATTACTTCTGAGTTAAAACAGGACAATAGTAGAATAATAAATCGTTAAATAAAATTACGAATTTCGCGTAATTATTACCTTAAAAATGTCCATCGTTAACCCGGAAAATTGGTCCCATGTAAGCAGTCTATGATAGTTATATACTTGATGACACGTCGATTTGAATTTCGTAGATACATGAGAACATCTCGTTTCTGGTTTTCTAATAATTATTAACCAACGAAACAGTTAAACAGTGTATATACAAATGCAATTGTGTAAACGCGAACTTACAAGCACTTTTCAAGTCTTAGAGTTTGAACGTACTCTTCAGTGTTCACTACGTACTTCCATTGGCCATTCGTAGACCGAGCTTTTTTAGGTCTAGCCATTGAAACTTTACTTTGACAAATTGCATCTTCGTGATTGCCATCACTCCTTCTATGATACGAATAATAATATTATTATATAATATTAATATGTGAATGTATGATAAAATTCATTAGGTACCTTTCAGATAAAATATTCGCATCAAAAGAGTCGGATATATTATATTTAGGATCCTTAATTAACGCTTGAAATGCAGCTCTACTGTTGGCCGTGTCTTCAATGCTTTCAATAATTTCAAGACTACGACAATATTATTAAATAAAAACAAAAAAATTATAAATATATGACAGTTTTATTGCTTTATTGTTGAGTTTTAAAACAGAAAACACTACACTACTTTATATTATACATGTAGGAATACAAACTATGGTGTTTCAAATAATATTTATTATCATTGTTTGTTTTAATCTCAAACATACAATAATAAAGATAAATAAAGCCTCAATACTTGTCTCGCAATGGGCATAGATTTTTTTTTTAATATTTATTTGTATCGGGTAAGATAAAATAAAGTATAGAATAAACACCAATTTTTTAATATTTTTTTATTTATAAAAAAAAATCATTTCAAATTATTAAAAATAGTGCGCATATTAAATTGTTAAACTATCAATCTCGTTGATTAATAAATAATCAAAAAATATCATTCGAAAATTATATTTGATGAATGCACGTAATTTACTTGTAAAAAAAAAAATGTTTCGTGAATTCGAATAATTTGCTTTTACGTTCCTAAACAACTACAGGGTAAGTTATATTAATAATTCAGTGTTATATGTCGCAGTTTTTCATACCATACTCGATTAATTTTGTACCGACACATAACTAGCAATGTGATAATATTATCCATATACTAATTATAGATTGTTTTCGATATATATATATACTTCTAAATATTTAAAGATGAAAGTTTAGAAAACATTTATTTACTTTTATTCTTTTTTACTGTAGCTGATAATTAATAACAAAATGTAAATTGGTATATATTTTTAGAATCGGTCTATATTATATTGTATAAAATCTTGAAATAATTTATACTTAAATCACGCGATGCAAAACAATTATACGAGTATATATATATATATATATATTATTCATTGACCTCGTTTTAAAGATTGTGGTACAGTGATATTGATCAACACGCTAAATTAAAATATGAAATCCGTACGTAGATATTTAATTATTCCTCATTTAATAATATCAATAACGACAAAAAGACCTCTTTACAAACATCGAAATTTCATTTCGATTCGAAATTATAACTTCCAATTAATTTTTTAATTTAATTTCTGTTCGAATATAACGTTTGTAAGAAACATAATTCGCGTCTTTTTCTACAACGAACGTAAGCGTATAAGTCATTGTGATCGGAAACTAAGTAATAATAAAAAATATCCTTTTATCGTTTTTTATATCGATCGTTGAATATAAAATTGGCCGATATTTTTTTACCCTCGGCGTTAACCTTAAAACGCTAACGTACCGAATAAATCGGGAAATCATTCGATCAAAATCAATTTGTATATATATATATAATTTTTTTCTTTTGTATTTCGTCCGTAAAAAAAATAAAACAGTAAAAAAAAAAACGACGTACTCATCGGTTAGTGTAAATATACTTTTGGCCGCTTACGGTTAAAACACACAGTCGTGTGACATCCGAACGTTAAACATATTTTTTAAATACTCGGCGCGCCGTTCGAAACATGGAATAATACTCGTTTATGTTATTTTCCTGCGATACGCGACGTCCGTTATTGACCTTCTTCCGCGTGTATTTTTTGTTTTCGATTTATGACTCCGAGAGACCCAATCGTTTCCCCCCCCCCCTAGATGCAGCCATAGTCCAACTGCGACGCGCCCGCGACGGTGATTATTACTAATTTTATAAACAACAACTACTACTACTACGCATGTGTTATCGCGCGTTTAAATGAACCATAGAGCGACCATACAGGTGGCGTTCCCTAACTCGCCTGTACAGAATTTGTGTCTTCCGATCGTCGTCAGTCATTCGCCCTGATGAAAAGCCGGTAAAATGTCCGTTGGATAACACCGATATCATCGATTCGATTTTATTAAATATTTAATAATGGTAAAATTAACCTAAAAATAAGTAACTATATCATGAGTACGTCGTTTACTACTTGAAATTTCTAAAAAAAAAAAATTGACTTTTATATTTTCTTTTTTTTTTTTTTATCGCACTACGATAAAACCCTATCGATTACGAGTATTATATCAGGCCACACTAAAACAAGGAGCCAATTTTCGACTGCTAGGTACCACTATTAGAGACTTGGGTAGTATTCCGAATATAGTATTCTAAATACTTTTCAAAGGCTAATTATATTTTAAATAGTACCTACATAAAAATCAAAACTTGACGCATAAATGTAAAAATTAATTATTTCAAAAAAAAAATACATATTATTGTGTAATTAGTAAACACAGAATTAAAGAATTATATTTAATCCCCTAAATCAATACTGATGACTGTTTGTATTCGATCTGGTAAATAACAATACAGTAACTATATTCGATATTCGTAAAGCTGAAAAAAAATATATTCTATAAGTATTTGAAATACTTTTTGCGAAGCATTCAAAACACTTAGGGAATACACTACTGTTACGAAGTATTCGGATACATATCCCGAATACTTTTTTTAAATTAATCGGAATATGTATTTCAAATACTTTTAAAAAGTATTTTGCCCAAGTCCGCTCTACTATTGCGGTCTGAGACTACTCGTGTACATTGTATATACTAACTCGGGATACGCTTGGACGTCCAGACAAATGTTATCGCCGAACAAGTCGCAATCGTCCAACGGATTCTCGGATATGGTAGTGGGCGGTGATTCCGATGCCTTACCGGGTTGTCTGAGTACGGTGGCCGGCGGCGCGTAGGGTCTCTTCATACCTGTTTCGGGAGCGTTAATGCAAACGTGTTATTTGGGTCAACGACCTTGAGATTGCACGGATATAATAGTATAATATTTTATGAAGATAATAAAACCAGTTATACTTGGTGGCGGCGATTCGTTTGGTGGAATCCGTTGTGGAAACCGGCGGATCAACGTGTTCGGAAATCGGAGACGATTGGGAGGAACAGACAAATGGTACGACTGTAAAATATAAATGAGAGCAAAACAAAACAAAAAAAAATCAAATATATATATCGATATGTAATCAAAAAAAAATCATGTATGGCTTTTTAATCGTCTAAAAGAAAAAAAAATGTATTTATTAAATTACATATTTTTTTTTATTATTATTATTATTATTTAAAACTTCCTCAATATTAAGCCAAATAACGTGCGTCAGGCTATACTGCTATTTGTTTTTCAATTTATTTATTTATTTTTTTCTTTTTGCGTGTATTTGTATAAAATCGTTGTTGTCTATAAGTAAAACGCGTGTAATACGGATGAAAAAAAACTTATTTTCTAATATTTAACTTTTTGTTTTCAAATTTCAGAGTACCTATTTTTCGTCGTGCAATTCAACATTTCGCTATATTCAGAATAACAAACGTATTTAATTATATATATATATGTTTGTTTTTTCGGATAAAGAAAAAAAAGGGACATTTAATGTTTCACATACATTACACGCATACATTATATTATCTGAGAATATTTTTATAGAAATTAAATAAACGCACTGCGTAATGTGAATTTTTACTGTTTTCAAAAACAAATTGTCTTGCGACGTCTTTTTTTCTTTTTCTACTTTTTAACCGATGAAAATCTCGAACATAACTCACCCCGTAACCGGACGACGCCCTGGCCGACGAATCTCCGCCCGCACCGTTATGCCTCAACATGGTGGCTATGTCTTGACTTATGGGCAACAACAGTTGTGCGTTCAATACTTTGTTGTTCAAGTTCATCGACTGACCACCCTTGCCCATCACCATGCCAGCCAACGCGAGCCGTTGTGCTGGAGTCATGGCCTTGACGATCGGTACTACTTGTGCCAGCCGTTCCTTCATACCGGGCCTTCGCATTGCCGACTGTACTAGTTTTTGCATCGTGTCGGATTTCCTATCCGCCATATTAGTGTTCCTGAAACGCGCAACAACCGTTCAAACGGTGTATTTATTATTTGTTTTTATCGTATATATTATTGGTTTTTGTGCGAAATCGATTCCACGATGTATAGGAAAACGATACGATTGTTTTTTTTTTTTTTTTTTTTTTTTTTGTATATAAGCTCGAATAATGCGCCTCCAATGTGATCGACGACAGAAATAGAAGAAAATGATTTCGTTTCTTTGCTGTCGATTAAAATTTACATTCCTTATAGTTTAACAATATTATATGGTTTTTTCGAGGCATATTTGCCATTGAGATAACAATAATAATAATAATAATAATAGAAAAATGAGAAACTATGTTATTATAGTCCAAAAACATTGAACGGTTATGCTCATTTTATCGGCATAACATAACTATTATTTTTTTATTACTTCGACGAATACTAATTAGAATAAAACGAACAGTGAAATAAATCTGACAAGAATAACATAAAATCACCCGTTTGAGATGAAAAAAACTGGTAAAGGAGAAATAGACATACCTGGAATTTTCATGGTAGTGCACGCGTATACTTATTCTATTTTTACAACAATACAATATACGATCTAAACGTTATGTTTGCGGGCTATCAAATATACATCTCCCCATTCACATAGTGTGAAGGCGATTCAAACGTTTGCTTGTCTATAAACATCGACAAAAATAGTGTAAAAAAAAAATCAATCGTTTTGAACGACACGGACAATTCTAATATTCATAACGCACAGTGGTAGAACATAAAAGGCAATTCGTATTTTGCAATCAAAAATATCAGCGCATATTAATTAACGAATGGATTTAATATTGTACAACCGATAGTTATTGATAGATTTAGAATTATCATTACAAGAATGGCATGCCGCGTGTCATACGTTTACACGAGAGTAGGTCACGTTTATTTTTTTAACAATAGTTACAGAGTATTTTATAGAATTTAACAAAACGAAAATGTGAAAAAAAAAAGTGAGAAAAATGTTATACGTCTTACAATTATTATAGTAATGTAAAGAAAGAAAGGAAACGAGCCGCAGGGTGTTGTGAATGTCGCTTAAGCGAATTACTCGGATAAAGATTTAAGAGTTATCACTATAAATTTAAAATCTATAAGAAAAATTATTATCACATTCGATAAAACTATTCTGAGCGGAACTTCGGTACAATATTTTGGGTATATAACTAAAAACTATTAATTAAACACCTCAAAACATATAATTACTATAAATAGTACAAAATTAAGAGAAAGCTTTTGGAATTGTATTTTCCTCAATACAAATATAAAATTACATACTTGATGAATATTTCAAATTTTTATAGCACCTATTAGTTTCAAAATTACAAAGAAATAATAATAATCGATCCAGACAAAATCACGTTTTTACCTCCTTCCTATGTAATTTTCCGATAGTTTTTAAATTATTATTTTTAGACACTTTCGAGAAAATCGAAGAATTACCTATTTAAAGTACCAACCAGATGCATTTTTCTACCAGAAACAAACTGTGATTGCGTTAAGACCGAAACACTTTTTCTGGTAGGATTTTTGACTACAGACATAAAAAAAAACATATTGCATAAAAACCAATATATTCCTCGTTCCGCTCAGAATCATAGAAAAAATCCAGGTAGATATATTTTCAGTAACTTAAAAACAATTTTTTATCCATATTAATTATATATATATATATATGTGTGTGTGTGTGTATTTATATATAATAATCCAATATGATTATAATACAATAACAATACTAATATTATTTATTTATTCTCGTGCCCTAGTTACACGTCTCTTCGATATGAACACGCTCTTTTATACACGATATTTTTGTCGTCAAACGTACAATATATCTTATACTGCATTGTAATACTTATTAATTTTCCATTAAGTACACACACACTCACATATATATATATATATATATATATATATATATATATATATATATATATATATATATGTAGTTTTTCCCCCCTTGAAAAGAATTCATCAAAAATACATTCGTTCCGCTTGTATAGTTACGGGGAATAAAGTACGATCAATGCTGCAGAAAACAACAAACGTACAGTAATATAATATATAGGTATTCAAATAAATTATTATTGACAAGGAAATGAAATTTCGATTAAAAATCACGTTCAATAACACTCGTAATATATTTATTTTTTTTTCTGGGACTCTCGAACGTACCGTTTATTTTTACACAAATTATATATATTGCGGTAGATTTGTTTGAAGAAAAAAAATCAAATTACGCGTTTTGTTGTATTAATTTAGTCGTACGAAAAAAAATTCGTTCCCACAACACGAGATCACATATTTTATGTACTATAATGACGTTCGTTCGCACGAGTGTAGGTGTGAGCAGTGATAAAAAACAAAAAAAGAAAAATTAAAAAAAAAAAAGAAATTATAAAAACACCGAGAGAAAGCGGGAAGAAACCGTTGGGAGAATAATATACGACTGATTATAATTTTCAGAGGCTTTTCTAACGACCCGCTTGGACATAAACTACAGGCGTGATGGCATACAATATATATATATGACGTGTTTTTTTTTTTTAAATATATTAACTTTTATAACTTGTGTACTGCTGATATTGCTTACTTATTACATATTGTGTAGGTACTCACGCGGAATCTTCTGACGACGACGACGACGACGGTTCGTTGTCCATATCGAGATCGGACATGGGCATTTCACTTCCTTCTGCTGTCGTCGAATTAGGAGTGTCATTATCATCCGCCAAACCGTCCAACGGAAAGTCTTCTAGTTCGCTTGCACAAACGACTGCAGATGCCGTGAACGCCTGCGTCGAGAAAAAGAAAGAGAGAGAGAGAGACAAAGAAAAAAAAAACGTTAAACATTACAATATATTTTATGTTTTTATCGTAATGGGCCTGTCGCATTTCGGAATATTTTACACGTTTATACGGTTTTACCGACCACGCGATTCAAGAGTGATGCCAAATTGGTAACTGCAGAATAGTAGTTTAACGTCCTACCTACGCGTAATTTGCAAATTATGCGACATAAAACACCGCGCGATCCTGTAAGACGCTAAACGTGTATTTGGCGAAAAGAAGAGCAAATAAAAATTAGAGTTTTTGTTTTTTCTTTATCATATATTAAATATAATAATTATGACATCGCCGGAGTCGAATTAACAGACTCGGGCCGTGTTCCAATTACAGTATTTTAAATACTATTTTAAAGCCCAATCATGTTTTAAATAGTATCTATCTACATAAAAACAATAAATTATTACTTGAATGGAAAAAGTAATTAATTCAGAAAAAAATTATATATGAGTAGCAATACTAGCAGACAGCAGTAGGTATTTGAAACAAAATCAATTATTTTATTAATAATCTTGCTTTTCGATAATCTTGTTATTCGATGTTTGAATTTAACCTTATTCAAATAATCAAATATATATTTGATTACATTATGTTACTATAATATTGTTGTATTTTTTTTTTTTTTTTTAATTTATCTGATGATGACTTTTTGTCGAAACCGGTAGTAATGAATAACTTATACAACAACATTCTTTTATTTTATTTAATACTCATAGGCTTCTTTTTTATATTTAAATATACATTTTGATATATATGTATATATATATGTATATTTATTTATTTTATACATATTTTTTATTTATTATCACGAGTATTAACTTATAATTTTTTATTTCTATCTTTTTGATTATTTGTTTTTACATATCCTTTTGATTTTTATTTTTAATTTTAATTTTGTAAATTCCTCTTTGTTATCACTATTTTGTTATTTAATAATATTGCGTTATATTTAATAACTAATTGATATTATTAATTGACTTATTTTAGTTGTTGCGTTAATATATAAACACTGTATTTTAAAAAAAATTAATATTATTATTATTAAGTTTTCTCCCCAAATACATGTCAGTGATGTGATATTCGATATTTGAACTGTTCAAAAGTAAGAAAAAAATAATAATTAAGTACTTTAAAAGTATTTGGAATACTTTTTGTGAAGTATTCAAAATACTTTAGGAATTCTATTGCTATGAAGCATTCGAATACATATTCTCTGAATACGTATTTCCAAGTATTCGGAAATGTATTCCAAATACTTTTAAAAAGTATTTGACCCAAGTCTGGCAATAAATATTTTTACGATGAATAATAAATCATGTCAAACATCGTCATATTCTAGGTATATTAACCGCTGGTACAACCCACTTGCAGACCTCTAGAAAAATGGATTTTTTTCTTTTATTCTGATCTTGTAAAAATAAAAATTACGTTATATTTCGTAACGATTGTAATCTATATTTTTGAGGTTTTTTTAGATTCAAGATATCAGTACAAACTAACAAAAAATTATAGGTACATAGATATCAAAAAATATTTATTTATATTATATTATAACATTTTTTTTTCATATTTATACTTTTACGAATAAAATAACCTACAATACCGTGTGTTGTATATTAAGACGGCGAAGTAAATTATTTTGGTGCCGTTATATACAGTACAAAATTCGTATATGTTTATCGTTATTATAATAATATTATCCACGACGTTGTTTTTAAAATTATTTACATTTAGGACGTAAAACCGTATTATTATAAAAAGAAAATCAAAATGAAATACCAATTTTTTTTTTAATATTTCAAAGCTTAAAATGATTATAGTAATATGACTTATAAGGATTTAAAAAATATATTATTTTCTTTATTATAACTGTACATTATAATTTATAAATAATGTGTGTAAATATATACGTACAATAGTGGAATAATCATAACCCGTACAACATCAATTTTATTTCTGGTTTTATAATATTTACAGTTAAGTAGTTTTAAATTAAATATTATTTTTGTTCAAATAAACGTTTCTCAATATAATATTATAACGTGCATTGTAAAGTATATTAACTAAACTTATCGGTCTATCTAACAAAAAACAACAAAAAGATGTATTTTGATTATTATTTATTATACAATAAAATATGAAATAAACCAAAATGTTATTCTAATGATAATATAATATTATATTGTATTATATGATTTTAATTTACGTCTCTTTCACAAAGTATATATATATATATATGTGTGTGTGTGTGTGTGTGTAATGTGATGCAAATAATAATATTTATTCTCTTATTTTCGTTTTTACTATTTATATTTTATCCCTGTTTTTGTTTTAATTTAATTTGTATCATATTTTTGTATTGTTTATGTGCGCAGAATATTGAATGATAATTCATTAAATGAATACAAACATAATATATTTGATATTATAATCAATAAGCATATGAGTATATAACCCTTTAATTATATAGTATATATGTATGCATATGTGTACTTAATGCATATTAATGATTAAAAATTGTATTGTATTTAATTCGTCTAGAAATATTACCTTTTGATTTTAACAGTAATAACAAACAGATTTAAATTTGTATACGTCATTTTATTAAAAATGTAACGTTTTTATATTTTTAAAATAGAACAAAACTCGCCAAGTCGGACATGTGTCAATTTATCTGTCTACATAGGATGTCATAAACAGTTTTCATTGTTTGTTAGGACAGATGATATTTTTTTCTATTGTGTATATATCATGAACTAGGTAATATAGGAGAGGAAAAAAGTAGTGTTTATTTCACTTTCACAGGATGCATAATCAATGAACCGAAGAACATTTGTAAATAAAATAACCATTAATAATGATTTCATCTCGTAAAAATACAATAATTATTAGCAATTCATATTATGTTTAAAATCGTTTCGTAAAAAATGTATTTAATTTAATTTTAATTATTATTTAACTTTTTATTTATTATAGATATCCTTAAAATTTTTCACTCCTAACTATTATGCATTCTATTTTAGGAATTATATATTTGTAATTATTTAGATTTCTAGATCAATTAACGCAGGGATAATATATCATTAAAAGACAATTTTATAGTAGGACACAGTCAATACACGTTATATTTCTATTCACAATGCTTATGGATAATTAGTATATAATAAAAAAGATTTCAAATATAAATTAATATATTTTTTTTGTCATCAGGATTTTTTTTCGATGCAATACAAATTTAATTATTCATTCATATTATAAAATGTAACGTTAAACTTTTTTGAGGAATTAAAATACTTGTATTGTAGATGTTATTATTTTGAAATTCCCATTTCATCTTGCTTCGCGATTATAATATTTATCATTTGACAAATTTGCAAATTTATAATTATTACAATTATTCGGGTGAGGTAAATTTATATTAAATTAACGTTGATTTTTAAACTAAAAAAAATTGTTGTTTTCGTGTTGTCTGATGAGGTACAACATATTATTTTATTAACATGTATTTAATTATAAGTACAACCTATCTGACGCTGTACATTGAGCGTATCAACACGTAGACACTTGGAATATAAATGTAATTTTTAATATAGCGTCTATTACTCATATTATCAGAAAACGTAACATATCTAAATATTAGTGTTTTCGATCTGTAATAAATGCATTTATATTATTATAACATTTTTTTTTTTTTTTTTTTGTCGTATTTCATTTAATATGATATCGAATATTGTATCGTATATAAATAGAGTTATGTACGTAGATTAAAGTTAAAACATTACACGTGAAAATAACTTTTTAGAAAATTTGTACTCACCGTTACAGCGAACAACCAAAATATCCGAACTTTATGCATATCAGAATGGTATTGACACGATGATCATTTTCGTTTTAAAAAACACGTAAGGCTCATAGCAAGCACGGTGATAAAATATCGAATCCGGATATTGTACTGTAACGTACGAGACGATAGGGAGCGACTAGAACAGATAAGTCACTGTCTCTTCTGCGCGTGGAAACACTGAGAGATGGAATGTCGAACCGGTCTTTGGTGGGGCACGTGCGCGCGTTCACGGAGACCGAATAAGTTGGTCATCCAAGTTTAAGGTCAATTACGTCCGCGAGACGTTGTCTCATGTAAATTTACGTGTAAATTATATATGTATATTTATATAACCATTTGTTTTTAATATTAATCCGCTCGAATCGGCTAGCATTTAATCTGGTTTCTTCCTAAAACATATTGCGCGATTCGTAAAAATTAATCGCGCGCAAACCAGCGAGTGCGTCACTCGCGAATTTATTAAAAAAAAACCATATTGACAATCATTATGAAACGACGGTTTGGCGGCGAATGTATCAAACGTATTCGTTACGATATAATATGTATGTATGCGTACATTATAATCGATTTTTTTTTTTTTTTTTTTTTTACCTCCGAACGAAAAGGAAATTATAAAAATATATGATCGTGAAATCGCAAAATCAGACAGACAACACAATGGATCGATTAGAATTGGACTATTGTGCAGTTTACTATACATCGGCTATTGCCTATGTTAATGTAGCAGGCGTGTGAATAGAGGCCAACACTCCGGGAACGGCTGTATCATTGTTGCCCTTGACTCATATATTATATTCGTCGCCTCATTAAAACCAATGTTTACGTTTTCCCGTAACAAACAAATACACGGCGTGTGTTACACACGGTACATCCGTGAGCGCACTTTAAAAGAAACTCTGCAAAGACTACATACTATACGTATATTTCGAAGCTAACAATAAAACGACTTTAATACGTTTCCGAGAACATTATTTTTTTTTTTCATTCCTCCTTGTCGTAAACCGCCGTACACGCCATTAACAAACACTGAGCACACTATTCGAATCTCACTCATTCTCGCGTGTATAATAACATGACATTATAGTATTACTGCTGCACTCGTTTTCAACGTAACATTAATCGAATACAAATAAAACCTCGATTATTAAAACGAAATCGAATAGTTTTTATCCGACAACGCTGCGCCTGCTCTTATACCCGACTCACGACGGCATCGTTTGTCTAACGTTTTTTACATAAAAAAAAAAAAAGAAAAGAAAAAACGCGACGAACACGCAGGATGCCAACGTACTTTTACTATATTAAATATTAACCAAACAATTGCATTATGCACGAAGGCGTGAACTTCGCGTAGATAATCGTATCCCGAATCGCCGTTAGCGTCGAGAATACGGTGGCCAGCGTTCCGATTGATATTATAAATAACAACAGCGATAAGCGCTTGAGACCAACGATCGGTGTCGGTTTTGCGTTCGGGAACGTACGATAGCACACCGCCTCGGATGTTTTCATTTTTGATCGACGGAGCGATCGTATTTTAACATAAAACAATGGTGGGAAAAGAAACATCAATGGACCAGTCAACAGTGCTCCGATTAAGCCCATCAACAGGTCGAATCTTGGTACGGCCTCTCCTATAATCACCGCGGTCATCACGATAAACGATCGCACCACACACCTTCTCCAACTGAATTCTAAATACAAAAAACAATAAAGAAAACATAAGAGTCGGATTAGACAGGTTAAAAGGCAGTGCGTTGTAGCGGCATACACAGAGTGACGAACGATTTTGTGTATTCTGCAACGCGTGAGATGTTTAATATGTCATATTATACTAGTAAGTACCTATGGGTACGTTGAGAAAATGCTCGACATGCTGAAACAATGCTGTAGAGCTGACTACTGTGGATAAACATATTTGGATTGTAACTAAAATTATGTCGACGTTCAAAAGACGACTAGATGTTAGTTTATCGAGTAGATTGGAATTCAATAATGATCCGAATCTCACGTATCCAATGACAGTTGTAATTAAAAATAAACTGCAAGTTACTATATACATTACACAATAAAGTTGTATAAAAAAAAAAACAATTTTTAATTTTCAAAAATTAAACCATACACATGTACTCCTTACTTAAAAACGCGCAGATGATCACCGTGGGCAATTTTCGTTTATTGGCCATATCCATTTGGACGGTGAGAACGAGTGGGTGGACATCAAACTATATAATATATCAATTACATTTTCCGTACTCTCAAGATATTTATTTTTTTTTATTTTTTTTTTGCGTATACTTAAATGCGTTTTATTCGTTTGGTTTTTCAATGAATAATTGTTAATAAACATCCGAACCTGAAATGCTAATATCCCATAAGCAAGAGCCACGCTATTCCACGATGGTTCAGAAATCGGCGCATTTATTTCACTTTGCGTGTCGATCATAGCTATCCACGTTAATACACTCACCGAACCCACAGAAAATACCGAACTCACAGCGATCCATCTAAACGATATTATATAATTATTATTATTATTATATAGAGGCACTTACAAAATAATGAAAATTAACAAATTAATGGAACTTACAAAATATTTCTTATTAAACCATCGGATTGTGTAGATAATTATAATTTATTTATTTAACGTAGAAAATATGAGGAATACTAGAATTTTTATCACATAATTTTTTTTAGAATTTGTCTATTGATCTTAAAAAAAAACCAATATATTATGGTATCACATGAACCAATGAATATTTTCAAACGCTCGAATACTCAATACCGATATATTTTTACTAAAATACTAACTCAAATTGAAATAAATTAGAATCAATAATGATATGACCAACTTCAGAAAGTTTATTATGCGATTACTTTAGACAAAAAAAAAATTAGAATTTAACTAGTATTTGCTATTATCGTCTTGTATCACAAACAAACAATTTTTACTAATATTTCAGTAATACTGTAATTAAAACAATTAAAATTTTTACTTACAAACTTTTATGTGACAATAAAATAATGAACAACGTCTAAAAAAAGACATATCACTAAAAACAACTAATTATTAAAAGTAATTAAAATTGTATTTATTCCACTGTTCGTAAGAATAATTTATAATTTTAAATGATATCGTATTTTTGATGATTTCATATTTTATAACACAGTATACATTATACTAAAATCTGGGGAGAGACTGGAGAGAGAAATGTACGGATGATTTAATTTTGAAAATTAATTTTAGAAATGTCAATTCTACGTTATACGTACTTCATGTCCTTAGGACTTCCAAGCCAGAGTAGTGGACACAATACGAATCCGATTACAATAAGCCACGCGCACGGTGACCCGTCGAAACGGTCGGTTGACAATTTTAATCCGAGTGTGTGGAGATTGTACGCCGCTTTGAAAAGACAATATGTGATTAGCAGTTAGACACGTTGTCAGACTCCGCTAACACATTACGGTATCTCCAAGTCACAAACCTTACCAATTAGAAGATTTGGAATGCATGCACCAAATACGGTCACGTCCAACATAATGGTGACAATGCGTTTGACTTTCTCCCCGAAAATAAGCTCAGCTAGAGCGGCGTACGGATACCTAAGAACAAATGATTACATGATTATTATTATTATTATTATTATTATTGTTATTGTTGTTGTTGTTTAATAGTAACAAGAATATTCACATCGTAATCACCTGCTTTTCTTCACTATATTCGGTTCGATTTCTTCCGCTATGATCCAACATTTCCCCAACAAAATAGCAGTGTACACTTGAACCACAAACACACCAATTGCCAACGGTATTCCCAACCATCCTGTACACCCCTGATTATTACTCAACGCTCAATCATACACTGAACAATCATACTATTAATTATTCAAAACAATTCGCATTATTGCTTACCGCATTTTATTATAGGTCCGGGCAATACGACTATGGGAAATATACCGAACAAATCGACGATACACAGAATTGCGTAAGGCACCGTTAAACCGCCAGTGTTCACAACCATTTCGAAATTGTTTTTTTTTTAAAAATCTGTACAATTTAAACTAAAATGGCAAAACAAAAATAATAATTTACCTATAGACAACGAGACGAACTACAACACTCACACACACTTAATATTCTCGTGATGTACTGTGTCCAAGTTACACAACCATTGTAAACGAAGCCCTCGAGAAACCTTATTCGATTGATTTTTACACGTAATAATACCAAACTGAACCTGTGGTAACATTATACGCCCAACCCGTTTCGATCATATAAAATGTAACAATATACAGTTGAAATATATTCATTTATATATATATATATTTATAGAATAATTAAATAGGAATTTTTTAGAATAATTAAAGGTGTACCTTTTCTCATTTACGCGCACAGATAAACTATAATAAACATGTGGTATATTTATTTAAAATTAACAACGTTAAAAAGTGGACTTTTCCTCGTAGTTTTCAAAAATTAAACGAAAGGCAACAAGAAAAAGAGAATCATTTGCAAACGGTTTTCGGTTTTTATTTATTTATTTAGGCCGAGCAACGCAAAACTCTTTTTTACGGAGTTTTGATAAATTTCAATTTAAAAATCTTTAATACACCAATAGTCTGTGCTAACCTATGGACGACGCTAGGCGAATATCCCATATTCAGTCTCGGTATAATCTTCGAACTTTTTTTCGTTTTATTTTACCTTTAACACACAAAACAATTGTTTAAATTGATGAATCATACACGAGTATAGAATATATGAATATTTGTCAATACTTACATTTTTTTAATACATATATTCGATATATTTTATATCGTTTATTTTTATAGAATACATTTATTAGGTTCAAGATAAAAAAAAATTTTTTTTTATGAACAAAGTAAAAAATACTAATACATTATTTTCGTCTAACTCAAACGTATTGTTTGTAAATACTTAATGACGTCTCTTCAGGATAATAATATGCAGATTTCAAAATCAACTCGTGTATTTATATTCATAATGACGTATAATATATTTGGTGATTACACCAAATATATTAAGTAGGTCATGCGTCTACATTATAATAAAACCACTTCTAGTTTAATGTTTGCGATTTAATTCCACATTCTCTACTCGAAATAAATATTTGAGCAGCGTACTGCATATATGTATGTTACAATCTTTAAAGTTTTTTTTTTTTTAATAGATCGTAACTACGATTACCGATGAATTTGTTTTTTTTTCTACCTTTAATTTATTATTTTACGTACAGCATATGTATCGGTACATATTTCATTAAATTTATAATTAACTTGAATAATAACAATTCTATTAAATATTTTAATTAGCCCTAGTTAAAAAGAACTTCAAAGTGTATTTCCTGATTTCTACAAATACAATTATATTTTATACACCTTTATACCACAGGCCATTCTTTTGCAAATTCTCAGAAATAATTGAGAAAATTACAACAACAAAAAATACGTAATATCAAATAACTTTTACTTTAAATAGTTACAGTTTATCGTTTGAAAATTCTATAAAATAGAAAAATGTAAAAGTATATAT
Source organism: Chaetogeoica ovagalla (assembly GCA_032441825.1). Taxonomy (NCBI): domain Eukaryota; kingdom Metazoa; phylum Arthropoda; class Insecta; order Hemiptera; family Aphididae; genus Chaetogeoica; species Chaetogeoica ovagalla. The sequence continues at coordinate 13,565,149 of CM063723.1, read as the reverse complement.
ATACTTGTATATGTTGGTATATAAAGTTCATTTGGGAATAAAATAAAAAAGTGACCATAAGCCATAATATATATTAAATATAATTATATAATAATTCGATATAATTAATATATGAGATTGGTTCAGATTTTGTCCGTAGCTTTTCATCAAATTTTATTGATTGAAAACTCAATAATTTATAAAACAAATAAATCCTTAAAAATATTTATATTTTTCATAACATCACGAAAACTATATATGGCGATCTAAATAAACACTAATCACCATAATTTCTAAAATTTAAATGTTATTAGAATAATATAATAATATTATTATATAGTATTCACCAAATACTATCATAAAAACCACAATATATTTTGTAATTTTTTAAACGAATAATTAGTTCATGTTTCATCAAAGATTTACGTGAAATAATATATTTTATATTAAAAATATTGCATATAATAATATATGTTAGTAGAATATATCGGGTAGAAATTGTATTTTTCGATTTGGTTGAATTGTAATTGTGTCTCCAAAATCATTTTACCGTGTACTATGACCTCTTTATGCGCAAACCTTGCAGTGTACTCGTACATAAATAGAAGATCAAATATTAAATGAATAGTTTCTATACTTTTAAATAGGAAACTATTGTAGTTTACAATGAAAAATAATTAAATTGAATGTATTTAATATGTAATTTGACTTTATTATAGATACTAAATATACACATATATCATATTTACATATTATTTCACTTAGATAAAAATTCAAATTTTAACAGTAAACTTATTAAAACGATAAAAACTTAAAATTATCATAGCATTTAAATTCTTTTTGTAAGAATTATACATTTAAATACGTTTGAAAACTGATTAATCGAATTAAAAACATAAATATATTTTAATGTTGTCAAAAATGGAAGATCTATATAATTTAAAAAGAATATTTTAAAAAGTTTAAATTTTCCTTGTTTAGGATGGAAATTTTGATTCTAAATTAGGGCTGTAGCAACAAAAAAAAATGTATCATACTCCGGTGAAACGCTATTTTTTTTTGTGTTATGTGAGTGTTTTCCTATGTGACAAACGAAAATAACGAATATTAGAGTGATGTCCTTATTATAACGAAACATACAAAAAAATTTTGAATATTTTTTTTAATTCAATAACTTTTATATATCACATTAATTTTTAAATAAAAGCACTGAACTAAATAATAATTATTCAATATGATTATTAATTGAATATGAAAAAAATAATTTACTTTTACTATCTTTCGCCGGAATAAGTAATAACTACATAACACATTCATATTAAGAAATCATATGAAAACATCTATTCACAGTCAAAAATAAGTGATAATTATTAAATGTTAAAATAGTTCAAAAAGTTCATTATTTACTCATTTATCTTTTACAATTATCATTAAGATCACTTCAAAAACACTTACGGTGCAGTTTTCTTGTATATCCCGGAGTATATAAATAAAACGTGCGAACGTCAATTTATTTTACTGCGTTAATTACAGCATCCACAATATGTAGGTGTACGTAAAATATATATATAGCGTTAGTTACGAGAAATCACCAGTAGTTAATAGCAAAATACTTCAGTTAATGTAGCATATACTTTGAGAGCATATGCTACAAACGTACGAGTATAACGATACACTGTATATAATTTAATGAAATTACATGAAAAAATATTGAAGCTTTAAATAAACACAACACGAGTTAATATATGAATATAGATAATATATTTGTATAAGGAATTTTAGAAACATTTTACATTATTAAAGAAAATTACTTCTCTATTTTAAAGATAATTATATATATATTAAGTTATGTAATATATAACTTAATATACTACATATTACTATATACTCGTATTATTAAATATTATAATAATAAACGTAAAGATTGAAATTAAATACAGATAGAGGTACTTGTGTCAGGATTTAAGATTATATCTACCAATGGAACTTCATAAATGTAGTTATCAATGAAATAAATACATAGGTATATAAATGTACCTATGAATGATCTATATATAATATTTTATTTATTTTCATTATATTCCCTTTCTGTGGTTTCGCTCGAATTTCTCCTACTGGATCCCTTGCTCAGACTAGAACGATTATGGATTGAATCCAGTCACGAGTGGGTCAATGCGGCTAAATAGCATTAGTAGATCATATATATCTTTATACCTCATTTTCCTATACATTTAAGAATGTTAACAATAAACAACTAGCCCCGGGTTGGTGTAAACATCTAAACACGATTGCAATTATGAGTTCGACACTCGGGCATGACCAAGCGTCTCAAACTCAGCCACATATGGTACTTCGCCTGCCGTTTGAGGTGATTAAAATATATGTACAACCAGTAAATCTCCTCGAAATGGTAAAAGAGCTATACGCAAGCTTCTCAATATACGTCATAATCAGTGATTCGGGCCTCTCTTGTGCCTCACTATTTAGACCATCTACTCGGGACGAAAGTCATGGATTAAACTCAAACGAGTTAGTCAACTTTACTTGATGATGAAATTACCTATACGGAATGCATAAGAGCGTATTGGTTTGCAATTTCGGTATGACCGCTCCGAATGAAATGCACGGCAACGAAGAGAAACCTACATCGACTGAAACGTGGTGATTATGAAACAAGTGCCAGATAATAAAAAAACAAAAAAATCCAGTTAGAAGAACAGACCTAATACGAAACTTAACTGGGTTAAATGAAGCTTTCCTGGTTTTGGTAGCTCGTTGACAATTCAAAGTCGCGTTAAAATAATACCGATCGAGTTATGCTTTACCGTGACCTTCGAATAACACTTGGCATTTATTAAAAAGACTGCAACAAGTAAACTTCGGACAAAAACCCAAATATCGTTGTCATGGTACATTATTCGGATAATTTTGAAAACAAAGAATTTCTATGTCATATTATTTATAAAAAGGAAAAACTGAAAATGTATAGTTCCGTGTTTTGTTATAAATTGTTTTAGATTGATATATATAATGGCTATTTTCGTGTAATTAAAATGTTTATAAGTTTTTTCACAATAAAATGTTTTAACCGTATGCATTAATATAATACGTAATCAACGCCTTGATCCATCTGTATAGATAATACAATTATTGGTATGTTTATTAAGTCAACTATATGAACAGTATAAAAATTACTAATAAATACCTATGTAAATGCTAATAAAAAAATCATTGATTTTTTTTTTTTTTAATTGCATTTGCTGATTAATTATTTACTAATTACAAATTATAGTGCTACAAAAATTATGGAAAAGAAAACAAATATATAGAAAAGAACACAAATAGAATAGTTATTTAATTATTTGAAAATCGTTTTCATGAAAGAAATATTATTAGAGAAATAATGAGAAGGAATAATCAACAATTGAGAATTAAATTTAAAGCATGAGGAGCATAAATAATAACCAAAAAAAAAAAATGATTCGGGAAATTGAAATTGATAAATACATAGAAGAAAATCTGAAATGTGCATCGGAATAACTCATCTAGTTAAGTTTAACTAAAATATTTATTTTATTTTAATTGAAATTAATCGATAACACATTCATCAAAGTAATAAACATATTATATTTAATTAAGTTTTTTTTTTTATCACAATTCAAACTTTAATTTCATATTTTTCAACGACCACATTACAGTTATAATTGTTTTCATAATAAATCTTGTGCAACTAAATGTATTATTTACTTTACATAATTTTCTTACTCTTTTTAAACATAGAATTCTAAAAATACATTATATTATTATGTAGTGTCACTAATATTCTAGTGTATTAAATAAAATTTACCGCCCAATAAAAAGTTATCGGTTTTAAATTAGTTTATAAACAAAATCCAGAATAAAACTTAAATATAACACATATACAAAGATTCATTAGTTATTTCAATGCGAAATACTTATTTACTTATCCGTAGGATTATATATATATATATATATATATATATATATATATATATACATATACATACATATGATTCTATGAATAAGTAAATATACATTTTGCGTTGAAACAACCAATGAATCTTTTTTAGAGCGTTTCAATACCGTATAGTAAAATAACATCTACAGGCTCTTTAATACTATATGCCAAATATTACTAACCATCTTTATTAAAAGTCATATGTGTGGAATTGTCTAAATTTACTCATACCGAAGTCATTTTTAGTGGTAACTAATGGCATTACACTACTGATCGACTGAGTACCGATGATTGAAGACAACTTAATTTAAAAATTTTCGTTCTAAACGAAATTAAGACCATCAAATACATAAGTATAATGTCTAAAATAATTAAAAATAAAACACATTAAAACTAAATAAATCAATAGGAACAGATAATTAATTATTTTTAAATATATTATATTTATCATGTACTTATAAATTTAAATTTAACTATCAAATACTATTAAATATACATTTGTACGATTTATTTATTTAAATAAATAATTATTAAAAACGTTTGTATATAATAAAAATAATTGGACATATATTTTACGATTTAAACTTAAAATTAATATGTATTATATATTATTAATATTACTTAAAAGTAATATATAACTATTATGATTTTCTAAATTATATTACATACAAATAAAAAATTAAAATAATGAAATCTTGATTCTTCATTCGATTTCTTCGTATACGTAAAATCATTATAATTTTATGAACGCTTTATTGTATGTATTTTAGAATCTATAGGTAAAAACGTTTCATAAATTGTTTCTCATTAAATACATTTAAAAAAAAACGTTAGGAACAGATCGCAGATGAAACAACTATTGCCAGATACATTATTTCGTGTAATTTTAGCTAGTAAACACGTGTCTACAAACCATATTTACCTATTACAAATAATGTATCTATACTACCTATTTACACATCAAATTATATGTTTAAATTGAGTATTCGAACTCGAATCATCCGTCTTCGCGTCTCTTCTCGTTGAAATAACAAAACTGACTAAACATACGTCGTCCGATACACAATTTTTAAAATAATTTCAACTAATCGTTTGTTTAAAACATTCACTTGTATATAATATTATAAAACTTACATGTACACTATATGTATATACATATACGCGCATATTAAAATAAACTAACGGGTTATATTTAAAAAAATAATAATATATAATGTTTAAAATACAATTTTGTTTATATAATATTCAATTGGATAGCACTTAGAATGAACACATTTCGATTTAATAGCATCATATCCAGATGTGTATTTCAAGTGTTTTTCTAACACTCGTAATATACATAACATATGTATGGACAATACAGGAAATTCGGTCATTGCGTACAATGATCGAACGTTTTGGGCAATACAAAAATTATTCTAAGATTTGCCTATGTTGGCAGGAAAAAATATACTCATGCTCATCATATATATTAATGTGAATTAATAGTTGGTTTTTTTTTACATTAAATATTCTAAACTATTCACTACTTCCTCAACAAGTTTGCATATTATTATAACAAACCAATATGTTTGACTTGTCATTTTTATATTTTAGTGCTATGGAATTTTAAGGAGATGACGTACAGAACACACGGCCTTTAATATGTAACAATACTTAATTTAATAGGTACCTAATTTTTTGCAATTGCTTATTAGCAAATTTCTATCTCGGTAAATTGCTATATTATTGTCGCGCGTAGTTTGTCGCAAGGTATTGATATTATTACGTCTTTTATTTTTCACACGTCTTTCCGATTTCATTTGGCCACTATGCACTGTGATAGGGTGTAATAGTGTTATAAAATTAATAACAGCAGTAATATTATTCCTGAGATGTTAATAATAACAATAACTTATTTAGACTTGGGTAAAATACTTTTTAAAAGTATAAGCAATACGTATTCCGAATGCTTCAAAAAAAAAGTATATACTTCATGACAATAGTATTCCCTAAGTATTTTGAATACTTTGCAAAATAAATATTCCAAATACTTTTAGAATACATTTTTTTCAGTAATATAAATATCAAATACAGTAATCTTATATTATTATTTAATCGAATACAAACAGTCGTCAATATGTATTTATGGTGTTAAATATTTTTTTTTCTAATGTTTTGTTTATAAATTAATACAACAACTAATAAATAGTTTTTTTTTTCCATATTTTTTCAGAAATAATTATTTTTTACATTTAAGTTATTAATTTTATATAAATACTATTTAAAATATAATTGGTCATTAAAAATTATTCGGGATACTGTATAAAGAATATTTTAAGAAGTATTTAAAATACTGCATTCAAAATACTTTTAAAAAAGTATTTAAAAAGTATTCTGAATAGAATATTTGGAATACTACCCAAGTCTGAACTTATTAATATTAATTACATAAATTTTTAATATTTAAACACTATTTCTGTGGTGTCATACTGAAATATGCCCAATTCGTGCACTGATGGTAACGTCATATATATTTTACCACAGAACGTCGAAAGAGTCTATAAATTAAAATTAACACATTTTATCCAAAAACATTCTACGAATCATAATTGTAAATGTAAGGCTAAAAATGCAAAAAAAAAAAATTTCCACAGGGTTGAATTTTCTATATTTATACATAACAAACGCATTAAACCTTATCATTCTGAAATTTACTACATTTGACTAATCGCGTCATTACATCAATACGTTCGGGTTTACCGAGATTATAGATTCTATGAAAATTTAATATGTTCTGCGATATAAAAAGTGATAACTAATCATTTTTACTAATTTAAACACCTATAACAGTATACGTAGAGAGAATAAATGTTAAAATTCTATACCTAACCCAAGATGATGATGTATTTTTTTTAACAGGATTCTCTTGTAGTTATTTGTAGATAAATTAAATCCAAATGGGGACTATAACATTAATAATAAAAAGGGCCTGAAAATCATAAAATAATAAACAGCTTTTTGCACGTAGACAAGCAAAAATGTGAAGTACAGCGTTTAAAAATACATCTTCGATTATAACTAAAAAGTGTAAAATTTAAAAAGTTCTATGAAAAATAATAGACTGAGGAGTAATTGAAATTAAGTTTATAGAAATGAGAAGAAAGCATTTATATATCATTTTCTACCGTTTATATTTTTGTGACAATTGTCATTTGGGAATTTATTCGACTGACAAATGAATTTTTAATAGTAGACTCTCATTACTCTAATAATATTTCTTTCGTTTAAATTTCAAGTTTTAAAATGTACAATTACATTTAAATCTACTTATATGTGTGTGTGTGACACTACGATCTTTCACTCGTATTTATTTATTGGTTTTTGTTTAACTGTCGTATTACGTTTCAATAAATAGAATCACGTAAGTAGAACAAAAAACTAATCAGTAATAATCGGTGGTTATCTAATTTTAATTAAATTTAATCTTACAATTATTATTTTAATAAATGTATTCCGTTTAATCGATTTAAACAAAGTTCGTTATTGTATATTATTTTCTACGGTATCTACATAGTTATATGTTATTAATTGGGCTAGGTACTTATAGGAGTTTACATGTTTTTCAATAATCAAAACATAGTTTAGTGATATAGAAATCTGTTTCATAACACTAGAAGCTTATCGATATTTTTTTTTTACATATTTTGTATATCTTTTTGCACTTTTTTTAACATAATTTCAATCGTAACATCGAAGCACAATACATCCTCTCCCCTCCGGTCATCAGAGAAAAAATGAAAAAAAATGGGCATCGAAAAAGTATTTGGAACAATTCTGTGAAAAAAAAAATCGTAAAAACTTCGATAGTGTCATCAGAAACTCGGTATAAAAAAAAAAAGCAAGTTCTTTCATATATATTCGTATACATAATGTATTAGTATATAATACCGGTCGCGGTATGCTTATAGTTTTATCTTATAAGCTCTATTAGTTTTATTAATACACATTTTTAACAATTAAATTAATAATTTTGTCGTTATTATTTGTTAGTTTTTAATTTAAAGTTAATACAATGTTATTATAGGTGCCTGTATAATAGATACCGTTGTTTAAACTTTCAAGTTTCTTAAAGATAAATATATTAATGATTTTACATATTATTTTTTGGGAATATTTAGTGATTTCTTTCATGGCGTAAATGCGTGCATATTTTAAGGTCTTTTTATTGTCCCTATACCCATGGACGTTAAACGTTTAAAAAAAAAAACGCGATTATGACTATGATTTATGAAAACGTTAACGTTTCATTACTAAAAGCCCCGAGGGCTAATTTCTCGCTGCGGCCCGGACCGGCGGACAACCGTCACGGTTCGGTTCGAGTGTATGTAATATTAGACCGGCCGCTAACGCGGTTCCGATGTACGCGAGCCTTTGTATACGGCGGCGGCGGCGTGCGCTAACTGGGGACGCGTTAGAGGTTGTACCGCCTGTACGTGCGTGCGTACGTGAATGCGTGCGTCGCGTTATGTGTGCGCGCGTGCGTGCGCATTCGAGAGACTGAACGGCGGAGAAATAAAGAGAGAGAGTGTGTGTGTGTGTGTGAGATTGAATCAAAACGTGTGTGCGTGAGACAGAACGGGGGAGAGAGAGAGCGAGAGAGAGAATTATAGACGGCGAGGCGGTAATAAGACAATAATAATATTCCCGTTGCCGCCGCATGACGGTGATAACATCGTAATAATAATAATAATACATATACGCGGTGGGGATTTGGCGGTGATGTGGTGGGGACGGGGAGAAATATGGTACGCGTAATAATAAAATATGTGGATCGCCGCCGGTCGTCCCGTCTGTACTGTTATTATCATCACTGTCCGTCGAACACGCGTGCGACGTCGACGCGCGCGGTGCACCCGATTCCGCGCTTGTACGCCGTGCACACGATCCGCGCTTTACACGGCACGGACGTCGGACGCGCCGAACAGAGCAGAACGCGCCGCTGTTTTAAATATATACGGACGTGCTGCAACACGGTTGCGAACGTATCACCGGCGAACCGCGTTCGTAGCGGCGGCCGCTGCCACTTCGCGATGCCGTCGCTGCAGTCGCTGCTGCTGCCACTGCTGCTACTACTCTTGACCGTTTTCTGTGACACGCGTGCCGCCCCTGACATCACCATGTCCATACACGGCGCCGGGTGGCCGTCCGCGTCCGTTGTCGGCGGCGGCGGCGGCGGTGGCGGCGGCGGCGGCGGCGTCGTCGGCGGCGGCAACGGAAACGTCGGGACAACCGACAACCGCGGTCAACACTCTTTCACGGTCAATCAGGTGAGTCAATCACGTTGTGCGGTCAACTGATCAATAATTCGCTTAATTTTAATTTTCCATCGCGTTAACAACGTAAACTTATCTGACCAATGGGCGGGGGAGGATTATTATTAATATGACTTTTATCAGGAATGTAATTTTATCAGGGGGCAGAAGTTGACTAGGCCACTCTGTACAACTATGCTACAGAAAAACGGGTCCATGGTATATCAAAGCCGATATTCGTATAGCCAATTTATTGTTATTTAATAATTTATAAAGGGACTTATTAGGTCGTGTGCTGTTTAAAGTGATACGAATTTTCTTTATTTTAAATATAGGTATACTGTATTTGGCATAGTATTAAAGGTTGTTAATTTGTTATTCATGGTATGAATATGTTACAATTCCGACATTTTTCCTAATGAAAATGTCAATAATTTTTTATTTGAAAAAAATTGAAAATCGCTTTTTTTGAGCGGTTTAAGGAGGGGGGGGTCATAAAGGGTTAATCCTCCCATAGGCAATCCTTTTCAAATAAAATATTATGTAATTGTACAAAAAATTATAAGAAATAATAATAATAATTGAAAATGAAATAAATAATATTTTTTTGGTTAACAATATTCGATAAATAAAATACATCATAATTCGTAATATTTCTCTATTTATTAACTCACTGTAAATATCGACTGGTACGGCGTTTCTAGATTAGGCCACCAAAAAAAGGGTTACTCGTATTCGGATGTTGAAGCAAAAAAATTCAAAGTACACAATGAATTAACTCAAAAACGAAAAGAATTAAACATTTTGTTTTAAAACATATCATTTTTATTAATGCAAATAATAAAAGTATAAAATACGATTATTAATCATTTTAAATTTGACATCAATTTTGGAAGGATAGTTATGATTTTACATTTTGGGTTATTCAATATTCCAATGATAAACATTTTTTATCCTCTCCGATATAACATTTGTAAATTACGCTATCGACTTTAATTTATAAATTAAAGTCGATGATTTATTGACCAGCATAAATATATATATTTAAATTTGCATTTACGATATATAATTAAACCTTTTTGTAACTTTTAAATTTGAGAGTTCATTCACGCGATTTTCCCTAATAGTGCTTTTAGGCGTTACAAAAAAATCGAATAAAAACGACAAAATCATGATGTCGTCAAAATCACATATACAAATTGTAAATAATAATATATTTTTATAATTTCGAAAATAATGGTCCTAAAGTTGTAAAATGTCCAATGAATATTTATCATTGAAAATTACTATTAACGAAAATAAATTTTCACAAGCTTATAAAACTGACAGCAACAATTTTGTAAATTACACTGAAACTCCGCTCAGAATTGTTTTTCGAATACAAAGATTTATCGTTGCTTTCAAATTCATAGTAATATTATAACTCCGCGTAATTCTCTTAAGCGACATCCAAGACACCCGCGGCTCGTTACCTTTAAAAAAAAAATACTCTCAAAACACTCTTCAGATGATCGACTTACCACTCGAAACCTAAAATCAAGTTTATGTTCGTTTCATAATTGTGTATAGACGTCCTTAGAAGCGTTTTTAGATAATTATTAACAACATTTTAAGAAAACAATTTCTTAATAAACAAGTATTGATTTTATTGAATTTGAAAAGAAGTAAAATCGCAAATTGAAAAAATATTCTTAATTTTCACTCGATTTTAATTTTTAATTCAAATACTATAATAGTGTATTTTTTCTAATCATTTCGAATTTAGTTAAATTTTCTTACCATAACAAGAACTTTTCTTTTGATGTACGGCTATATATATATACACACACATATTTCCACTGACATGAAAAAGGTTGACTCTAAATATTAATCAAAAATCAATTTTTTAGTGAATTTAGTTTTACTACACGAATTGTGTACTTGTCAATGATTATGAAATAAGAGCGTCGTTAAAATGGTAAGAAAAATGTATAATTTACTTGAAGAGCAAAAATTATAATCATAAATGTGTTAAATAAATATTGGAAATTATTCAAATCTAATGTTTAACATTGTCTCAGTCATCGAAATGCAAACATTTTTTTTTTTTGTATTACCAGATAAGATAAGTGTGTGAATTAATGTATTATTCAACATTACGGAATGGACAATGAATAAGAATACGATATTATACAAATATATATTAATAATTTATTGTAATTTATAACTGCATACATTATTAATGATAAAATACGCGTAATATTTCGATTTAATTACAAATAGATATTTATTTAATTAAGCTTCAAGATAACGTTTAAGCATCTTTAAAACTGCCGTTCTAAAACACCTGTGGAGATGAGAAAATCTGTGCATTAGAATCGATATTTTAATAAGGCGAAATTGAAAAAAATACTCTCCTGGAATAATTAGCATAGCCTGTAGCGAAAAAATTACTTTCGCTCGCAACCCTTAGAATACCTCTACTGTGATGTACTCGTAAATTCATTCTATTTGACCGATGTTAATACTAATATAGACACCTGTTGAAATTGCTTCTCTGCAGTTTCTTTGCATACGCACAAACTCTTCCAGTACCATTATTTCGACTCGAAACTATCGTTGTTACTCGGTAACCCAATACAATTCATACGATCACCATTATTGGATTATATAATTTTAAAACGAAAACAACTATTAAAGGAAAGTACGAAAGTTTATTTTAAAAAAAAATTGTTAAAATTGATTAATGGCATTTAAAATCTAATCGTCGAACAAATTTAAGTTTATTCGGACACTCCAAAATGTATTGAAAATTGTATAATATAAAATACGTCTGTACTGTACGTAAAAGCTAACATTTTGGTCGAATTACACGTAACAATGGTAAAAGTAGGTACCGTATGATAATATGAGTATGTGTTTGAAACCCGAAATCAAATTCAAGTTTGTGGAGTTAAAATCTAAAATTCGTATATTACAAAAACTATTTACATTAATTTTGGTGTTTCGTATTAAAAATTACCCAGTATTCTATCAGTTATTAACTAATTGGTAAAGTGTACAAAATATAATATAAAAAGTTTATTTTTATTTTTAATACACATTTCCTCTCACCCGCACTGTTCCATTTTTTAGTCAATTACAACAAATATACTAATTGATATCATAATATTTTAATATATCAAAATAGAAATAATAAATAATACGTTTTTATAATACTGTATGAAATGTCGTAAAATGTTTTAAAAATCAAATTTTATTGAAAATTTATAAACTAATTTATTTTTTATTATTATTTTTTTTTATCATGAATTGTATGTTTAATAATAATATATTATGTATGTTATGTTAGTTAATAATATATATATATATGTGTGATTCACGTACATTACACAAATAATATAAATGATAAGCAACAAGGACATTGCGTGTTATGAAAATAAATGTATTATATTATTAGTACATTCTATGTACACCTTTTTTTACTAAAAATCGTAATAATAGTCTGTTATCTATGAATAGATTTATTTTTGTTACTTTTGCCACATAAAAATATGAATTAACAACACGTTTAATTCGTTTTATACATCTGTGTGCCAAGACATCGAAAACAAAAATACTTGGCATGTATTTTCACGGACTTCGGAAGAAACGTTTACGAAAAATCAATATAATTTTGATTGAGATAAATATTTACCGCCGATATCGGAATAAACCAAAAATAAATTTCACCTTCCGCATAGCAATATATAAATATTATAATAATATACGTTTCGAGTTTCGAACATTTCGTATTGATTCGATACCAAAAACATGATAACCATCAAATTAAAAAAAAAAAAAATGGGACAAAAAAATTATAAATTAAATTTTTTAATATCGTCATATCTATTCATTGAAAAACTTAGCTACATTACTTTAGTTTTTAAACAAATAACGTACTACTACTGATTATATAATATAAAATAATATAATATTTTATACACGATTTCTGTTATTATTAAAAGTGAGATTGAAATTAAATGAATAAGCCAATATTGTTTCAATTAGTTGTATACATTTAACCTTTACCGATAGGTCCAACAATAATAGTACTCCATAATTAATAATTACTCGATTTTTTAAAAAACGTAACTGTAGATCAGCATATTTTAACATTATTTTCTGTGTATTAAATAAAAGATTGACGATTTAATCTAATTAGTATATAGATTATATTACAAAATACTTTACATAACAATCTACATAATAAGTTGAAAGGAAAACACACACACACAAATCCATACACATGCGCAAACGTTTTAATCACAAATAAATGTTATTGTACTGTAAACATATTTTTTAGTTTTCTTCAGAAAATTTACTAAAAAATATTTAAATATAAATTGTTTAAAACAATCAATTACAATAGCGCGCTATTAACATTTGTTCGTGATCGCGTATTTAGGATGAATACCTATAAATCTATTAAGTTTATACTTACTTGGCGTCGAGGTACAATATCCGTGATCACCGATGATGTAGCACTAGAAACGAGTACAGCATGCGAAAATAATTAGATGGTTGTACGCTAATATTGTATGGTTTATTAATAGGATAACAATAAATTAACAACAGTATTATCATAAGCAATAACACTTGACGAGGATGCGTTTTGAAATTAAATCGCTCAACTCGTCTCGATGACGTGTATACGGCGGTGTGGCGGACTTAAATATTTTCAGAGGCCAGTATAGTTTTCCAATACCCACCCACCTACCGACGAAGCTACAAGTCACAACTTACCCCATCGGCTATATTATACACAAACATTTCACACTGGGTTTTTATCACTTTCTTAAAAATTTTCGTATAAGTAGGCACAGTTATGGAGTGGTAACCCAGTAACAAACACATAAACACATAAACATAAACACCGTATTAGATTCTATTACTCGTTTATAGTAGTGAGTACGTATTTGTTGAATTGTTGTGACTGCCTTACCGGCTAGTGGATACCACTTTTTTTCATTATCATTACACATATTTGTTTGTCATTTTCCTACATTCATAATTACGTATAAAACTAAATAATTACCCATCAGCTATTACCCAGCCACACACCTCCCCTTAACAAAGTCAGAGACGGCCGCCTCTCTATTTGCCCTCTTCGCCACGCCACTGCGTGTATAGATGCGTGTGTTTAGCACTCGTATAGTGACGGTGGACAATAATGGAGTAAATGAATCATTAAGTTGTCATAAACATCAGAAAATATTTCTACAGTCATCCGTTCAGACAATTAAACTGCAAATATTATGTGAAATATTTTTAAATGCACTAAATCCGCGCAAACGGTGGTCACACCCGATTATTAATAATTTCAGAAGCTAGAGTATATATACATACTTATATTTCATTAATTTTTATATACTACATATATATATATAATTTTTTTTTTAAATAATAATTATATGTGTCGAGAAAATCAATTTTATCGTTTACTACGAATTAGTAAAGCGTTCCAATAAATTGGTTTAATGTAATATTAATTTACATAAAAATATTTATTGAGTACATATATATATATACGAGTTCTTAATGGCATTTTTATTATTTTATTTACTATTATATCATTATGTCAAGTGCAAAGATCGAAATCCAAAGTTTAACATATTATTATTAATTATTACAATTTTTTCAAATAATTAATACTTTTAATGTAAATGAAATATATTATCATTTAATTTTAAAATAATTATTTTTAAATGTAATAAAAAATAAGATTTATATATATATATATATATATATATATATATATATATATATATATTATACAAAGTATTAGATACTATTATTAGTTGATAAATGTGGCACACTGAACTACGACAGATTTTTTTTCTTCAAACGCCCGTTTGCCACTTTATATTCGCACCCCATTTAAACTTCTTGAATTGCACCACTATTCATTTATCACTTATCTCGCATTTCAAATGGTATAAATTAACTGTATTCGCAATGTACTTTTTATAAGATTAAAATATTATTTCTTCATAACTCCCTACAGAAAAATTAGAATAAAATAACTACGAGTGCACTTTGAATAAATTGAAATTTACTTTAATAAAATTAATAACAATGATTAAATAATATACGAATTTGAACAGTATAATACTTTAATTTCTTTTTATAACACAATTATACTAAAATAAGAAACAATGCAATAAAATAATCGTAATAAAATACAATACATATACTCCACTTATCATTTTAATTTTAAACCGATAAATTTAATATTTCAAAACGAATATGATTCGATCGCCGTTCAATAAATTTGTAGGAGAAATGTATATATATATATATGTATTTCATTTCAATTCAATATAATATTAGAATACTATAACAGTAGTTTTAAAAATAATGCTGACGCAATCAAATTCCTCAAAATATTATACAATTTAAATAATTCTATTCCTTTCGATAGGGAATAAATATTATCCGTCGTGTATAATAAATAAAATAAAAAAAGATATTGAGTTATTCGAAAAAATAATGATAATATAAAATAATAATACTAATACAAATATAAAAAAAATAATATTAATTAATCTAATATTATAGATATGCTAAGATTACTAATTGAAAATACCACACTTACTCCCAGTAATCCTACCCATTTTATATATAATTACAAAAACGTCATCTTTTTATCAAATTATTAAAATCCAATAAAATCGTCTAATTTTAAAAATATTACATTTTACTATTATTATAAAAACAATTGAACGATTCTTCGCAAACAGTTGAAATAATGTATCTTTTTTAAAAATTATTTTTAATTATTGCAAAATAATTAAAAATATTTAATTATTAAATATTATCCCGGGCACTGACAGTGTACGGGATAACATTCTATAAAGAAATTATATTAATATTGACATGTTGGTCACTGATTGTCCTTTGTCTACTAATTTTCCTTAAACTTCTATACTCAGAATCTAATTGAAAAATACTAAACAATAAACAAATTATGCTGAAAATTTGTCAAAAGTGAAATAATATTTTTGTTAATGTAACATAAAAATATAATTAACTTAAACTTTACTAGGCATAATCATTATTCAATATTAATTATATGTAATACGTATATTATACGCAGTGTATCGTATGAATAAAACAACGAAAAACCCCATACGGTTATACATATATAAATTCTCTGACCAAAGGTTCGGACTTGTGGATTTCGTCTGATATCAAACTCTCAGCAAGGCAATATGGATGTGTAACCAATCGCCTCCTTGTTTCAGGTCCACACTCTTTTGTCCAGCATCGAGTTCAGGCTAAGAGATTTATCTAATACTCTCAGACGAGATCAGCAGATGGAAAGAATCAATTCCAGGATAGACATGATGTTCACCAAGCTAAATCATTTGGAAGTGTCCAACGACATGTGGTTTGATAAATTTCAACAGGTAGGCTAAATAGGGAATGAAACTTTTTTAACATCGACGGTAAAATACTTTTTATACGCGTTTGTGATGTATTTCTGCAAAATACGTTTACACGACCGAATAAAAAATATACAATTACGTCTTGTAATCGTATGTACTTATTGTTGATAGTTCGGTACAATACAATTCAATAATAAACTAATGGATCAGATTAATAAATTTTTTTTTCCATTTTTTAAATTAGATATCTATTTAACCTTTTTAAATGCATAGTAGAAAATGAAACTTCGTATTTAGATAACTCGTCCGGTAGATCACATCGTTTATTTATTTCAAAACACCTACAACTAGCCACAATATTTATAATTTTCTTGTTAATTCAAATCAAAAAGTTCATTATATTAATGCCTTGTTAAATCATAATTTAATTGTATCACATTTATCATATTGTAAACCATTATATTTAAACAAATACAAATAAAATTATTATTTCTCCACTATCCAGATTATTCTATATTCAATTCACTCGATGATAATAAAAATTTATTAACTTATTAATTAGTTATATATGTTTTTTAAAAAGAAAAACACTATATTTACATCACAACATTTCATCAAATTTTGCATTAAATTGTTAAAGTATAATGGTGTTATCTATTGTGCAAAGAAAAAAAAATATATTAAAATATTACTTAAAACAGTGTATTCCCGACATTAAAAAATCGACACTTAAACATTAAATCAAAAAATTTCAAAGCTATTATGTTTTCAATCGTCGTTTGATTTGTCTTAAATTATTGTGGCGAATTAAAAAAAATGAAATGCAATCAAAACACTATTCTATTAGTTTTTATTGTTATTCATAATTATTACATACATATACGTATTGTGTTCCTAAGAACATTATACGAATATAAAATATATATTATTAATATATAAAATAATGTGGAAAGAACAAAATATAAACACAACAGTGGGTGACATTTCAGTCGGTGATGGAGGAATGCGGTCCGAACCATATGACCAGACGTCTGGACAAGGCTCAACAACAACTGGAAATCACGTTAGAGCACATGGAGACCACTCTTCAGACCGTGCAAAATCACCAGGTTAATATACTATGAATATTATATTATACAAAATATGGATGACTTTAATCCACGAAGTTCTTTATAATACATATTAAGAGAAAAAATCGTAAATTTCATTTAAAATAATAAGGAGGATTTTAAAATAAAATTTTACAAACATTTTTTTTTTTTTTACAACAATTCTGCGAAAATCAATCTAATCTACATATCACGTGCAAATTACGTTATTATTATATAAAATAAATTATGAGTCATTAATGTATTAAACATATTTATACAATATTAATACTCTACATAGACTCGGCAATTAGTTTGTAAAAGAACGATTTGAAAAAAAAATGTTCTACGAAAATTTCTTTTATTGCTATTTTATTATCAAAAGAGATAAAACATTGAATTTTGTCGTAATTGCCAGATAAATTTATTTTAGGAGAAAAAGTACATCTATTTTATACATCTTAAAAATAGATCAAATGTTAATTACAAGCCAAGCGTTTAGTTGTTTATCTACACAGAGACAGATAATGAAAAAAAAAATACACGAAAAACATATATTCACCAAAGACGAAAAATTTTTAAAAACAAATGCATGTGTGTAAACCAATAATAAAGTTAAATATTTTTAATAGTCCAATTTCTTCTATCCTAGTATCTATTACCGACACATAAAGAACATCAGTAAACATAATATGATGTATTACCTTATTATATATGTATGTATTAATGTATTTTTGATTTTAAGAGAATACAAAGCTACGATTGCCGTATTTTATATTAATGTTATATAAAACAATCACATTTGATTTGAGTTAATTTTAAATCCAGTAAGTAAAATGAAATGGCACTGAAAAAACGCGAAACTATTTAAAGCGTTTCAAATTAAACATGTATTTTTAATGAAAAAACATAATAATATCAAAGGTTCTATAATTTATTAACACCATCGTGTTCTGGATATAACATTGTTACATGTATTTTACGTCATGTTTTTTTATGAAATTCTATTTTAAATATTTTTATGCAAATACATAGGTACCTAATAAATAATATTAAATTTAAATCATTTTCAAATCATAATACGCATGGATCGAATATATATTAGATAAACATAATATTTTTCACTCTATTGCACCTGTTTTTGTTTTGTTAGTACCTACGTTTTAATTTTTTCCCCATTCAGAATTTATTCTCGTGATATTCTTTAAAAAAATATCATTCTTTACTTTCCAACAGTTTTTATAACAATATAAATATAATTAATAAACAATAAACAATATTTATACAATATAAATATTGTTATATGTATCATAACAATATAGCCAATTTAACTGACGTAATTGAATTTATATATATATAATTATTATTATTAATCTAATAATTCATATAACTGAACTGACATAATTTGTAACGAATTTTCTCGGCAATTTAAAACCAATATGAACCTCAACCTCCATCAAAGACATATTTTACGTTTAAAAATGGATAAATAATATTATTAAATATAAAATTGATCTTCCATAATATTATTATTAATATATGTTTTAAATTTTAAATTAATGAATGATATTATTGGTACATACTGCAATTTATTCACTTCATAACCCACTTCTTAGAATATCAAAAGAAGAAAAAAACATTTTTTTTCTTAAATTGTTACGATTAAGAATCTTCGAGAAAAATTATAAAACAAAATGTACATATACCTAATTTTATATTATATCTGTGGTCCGCGGCCCCTTGGGATTCTGTGACATTCGTCCTGGAGGTCTGCGATACTGTGGATACACGACATACATGCGCAATAATCAAATTATTCGGTATAAATTTGAAAGTACATTATAATAATCGAAAATTACTATACTCTCGTGTTCGAGACACAAGTAAAAATTGAACTACACAGTACACACCCTCTTGTAATCGATGTTTGTAAACGGGCTGACGTCGTCGGAAGAAGACACTCGTATAGAAATTTTTACAAACAATAGTATAAAAAATACAATTTAATCGGAATTCGTTAAACGATTTCTCGGCGCACGTATGAAAAGATTATCCAAAAATATCGAATGAAGCTCTGAACGTTTTAATATTCAGCCGTTCACGACTCATTTATGCGACAAAAAAGTATTCAACGATCTTGTTTACATTAAAAATAAGTTTTTAAACCGCGTAGAAAACGTTGAGTCCGAGGTACAATGTTAAAGCCCTGGAGTATTGAGCTCGATGTTCAGAAACGGATATCTAGATTGCGATACCATTATTCGTCTTAAATAAATAAGAATTACACTTTTTATATACAATAAAAATAAAATATTAAAGTTTCCGCGTAAAACCGAGTATAATAAAAATAATTTTTACGCGTCTAATTGTGTTAATTATAATATTAAAAGAAATTATTAAGATTTTAGTTATAATATAATATATTTTCTATAAAAAAAAAAAAAAAAAATTTGTTCAAAATAAAAGTAAAGGGTCGGTGGTTTGAAAAAGTTCTTCTTCGTCAGAAGTCCGCGCGTATTACAAATATATAAGAACCGCCGATGTACAATATAATAACGTGTATTGTTATTCCACAGGCTTTTGCGATTCGGCGCACTGTATATTAGCTCGTGTTTTAGTATATTTATAAAGCAGCGAAACATATTCGCGTTGCGCGATTGGATCATCGGTGGGAAGGGGTGGAAGGGGCCGAAATGTAGACGGGGGAAAGGAGATATCATCTACACGCTGGAAACACGCGTTTATAATAAGTTGGTCGACGGCTCGTCTTGGCACGCTATTCGGCCCGAGATGAAACGAAAACGACATTTAACGAACCGTCAAACCGTATCCGCTTTGGAAATATATATATTATATATATATATATATTTATTTATTTATTTATTTATATATATATATTATATATATACCATATGCGTATGTGACATGTGTGTGTGTGTGTTATGTTACAGAAAGAACTGGAGAAAGAAATGAGAAAAGTGGCGGACAAACAGACGGAACTGTCCGCGGACATTCAATCCATGAGGAAAGACATGAGTTCCGAGTTTGACAAACACAATTCTAGTCAAAACGTTTTCAAGAAACAGTTACAAGTAAAAAATAAAAAAAAAAAAAAAAAATTACAATTTATAATAATCAGAACGTCTATTGACCAGACGCTAAAATCATAATAATTACAATACGACCGTTTCCTCTTTGCAGCGGCAAAATTTTTACTCATTTTCCTTAGAAAACATTCTAAAAATATCCAAATCCATTTGATCTCTATATTACATTATTATGACCAAAATATAATATCTCGCAAACGACACTGTGCAATCAAATACACTCGAAACGTTTACAAATCAGTCTGTATTCGACTATTTAAAATCTGTGTATTATAAATATCGTAAAATAAAATAATAAATACAAAAATTAAATAATAAAAATTATATTGTAAAGTGAAAAAATAAAAACTATAAATTAATACTCGTAAATAATAAATTTGCATACGTAAAATATATGTGAATATACGATCGAGCTAATATACATTATATGAAAAATAAAGTAATATAATATACAAATCGCATTTAATACTAATAACGATTTAATAAAATAAATATATTATAAAATAAAATCCTTTATAAATAATAATTTTAATACATTTATTTATCTTGGAATTTACAAAACTTAAAATATTTAGTTTACAACTAAATACTAAAAAACGTATTTCACATTGGTAAATCGAGTGGGAATTTTAAAACAAGACGTGGCATTTTAGAACACACATGTGTGAAATGAAATTTTAAACAGCTATTCCGAATTGAAATTTTGCGAAACATATTTTAGAAAAAATAATCATACTATTACTTTTAATATCGATTTGAAATGTACATAATATTTATATAAATTCAGCTATATTCATTAATGTATTATATGTTCATATACGTAATATAATGAAATGTTCAAATATTAATGACAATCTAATCAGTGTTGTTTTTAATTTAATCGAGTAGGTTTTCTTGCGAAATTTTTTCGATAAAAATAAAAACAAAAAGCAATCATTTTTAGTCAATTATTCCAACAATCGAAAAAAATTATCAGCTATAAAATATAATTCACGAAATAATATAAGCAGTACTGGCTGTAGAGTAATAACAATAATAATAATAATAATAATAATAATAATGTAATATGTATAATTTTTCTCCCATAATTTTAAATTGTAGTTAAACAACTAAACATACACATTTCATATTATTTACACGCGTAGAATTATAGTTTATTTCATTTTATGGCATTGGCAATTGAATTCTTTACGTAATCAATAGTACGTGATTAATAAAACCGTTCACTGCACAACTTATTATAACATGACGCATTGGCATTTTCTTGTTAATGTTTAATACTCCAAAATCCTATCAGTCAAAGAAATATGTATCTACACTACACATATATAAACCGTTATGTACCGAAATGATTATTAAGTTTTATATTTAATTATTACTAATATAGTCTTGCTACAGTTTTCTCATACAAATAAACAACACATTGCCGATATCATATTCCGTGTTCAAACCACGTATCTGTTATGTATACAATTTCAATCGAATTGATTAACTATTATATTTATAACGGTGTGTAAAAGTCGTTTATTATACGTGCAACGATATGGAATAAGACAATGCGTGTTTCTCAACGTTTTCGATAAATGGCACTCAATAATACGTTATTTCATTTTCTCACGATTTTTTTTTTTTAATATATTTATATTGACCATTCATGGACTAGATTAATCGTACCGAATATAAATAATACATTGCAGAGAATAAGGAAATTTTAAGGGGCAAAACAAAATTGTATTTCGACAATCCCACAAGTCTTACAAAATCCTCAAATTCAGAATTATTCTTTTATTTTTTTTTTTTCGTTTACTCATCAATTACTAATGTCGAACATCCTCGTACCCTCTCCCTCCTTTCTGTGAAGAATTTAAAATATGTAATTACTTTTATCTCGTATATTTAAATGGACGTTTTAATTTTTTTTTCTAGGAAACCGTTACGAATCTTTCTCAGCAATCAAAAGTCTCAGACAGATCATTGAATAGTTGCCTTTGCAATCAAAACGACGATCCCAGTCAAATTCCAGACATGACTACTACTAACAAACTAATGACGACGGTATGCCGTTTCTATATAATAATAAATATAAATATATTTAAAAAACTTAACAAAATAAATTTGTATAGATAACGCATTATACGTCCTACTAGGGACTAGGCATATATTATGATCGATAATTTTCGATTGAAGCGTACAAATTTAAAATCGCGTCGGGGTTTTGCAAAATCATAATAATAAATAACGAAAGTAATAATATTATCAATTTAAATGTTTACGGCTTGTCCTATAGATAAATAATATGTACAATGGACTTAAAGAACGTTCGGATAATATGCACATTCTACTCAAAGAATTAGTCGAAATTACTGACAAGTATCGACGGAAATTGGACTCGGATAGACACGACGTGATTAACGAATTTTTAGACAGTAAGAATGAGAATAATGATTTTTAATATTATTAAATTTCCTTTTTTTTCCAAAGTTCCTTGACAAACCAAATAACATTAACAATTATATGCATTAATAATATTAATATTATTAACACATATTGTGTTAAATTAAAAACATTGTATAAACAATACTTTTGTATGTAAAAAGATTTTTTAGAAGCGGCCGTCAGTGAAATAGCGACCATTCAAAAAAAGTCGGAAAACGAACTCGAAGCTAAATTCAAAGAACATTTACAATTGCTCGTAGATGGTCAAAACTTGTTTATGGACAACTGTCATCGATTGCAATCGAATGAACGTCAAATTGAAAATGACATGGTCCTCATACTGGAAAGAATTTTAGATCATATCGATAACAAGTAAGAAGACAAAATTATTCGTACCTAAATATATAAATTATGTGGGGACAATTAGAATTTCTCATGAAAAATATGACAGGGATTTCTGTGGGATTTTATACGATCCTCATTATTTTTATAATATGTGCGTGATTTTAAAATCGCTCAACGTACTTATACTGTATGTTTATATACATACGTAGTGACGCCCAATAAAATGTCATACGGACGAAAACATCGTTATAATTAATAGGATACAATTCATAATAATCTTTATTATAACCGCTACTACGAAACAAAACAATTTTTTTACACGATACAGTTTTTACTGTCTCTGCGCACTCCCTTCAAATCGATCAAAAGAAAACTCCTATATGTTTTGATGCGCCTAATATATTTGACTTCACTTAAAATAGCAATCAAAATCAGATTAGATAATCGAATGAAGTCCTCGATTGGGCTTGTTTTCAAAAACATTAATGTTCCGATCACGGCATTTGCCTGGCCGTGGTTATGGTTATAAAATTTAATTTGACGCTAATATAATACCGATCACGTATAACTGAAAATTATGTCCAAAACAAGATGACCCTGCATATATAACGGGTATTAATGGAGGACCAAAATGTAAGTTTATTAATTAGAATTCATATTATGTGTCTATTAATTCGAAACTCTGCTTATATGCATACTGATCACAATGATAACGACATATTTTGTTATTATTATTATAATATATATATATATATATATATATATATATATACTCGTATACAGGACTGCATCTGAGGGCACAGCATTGGAACAAATAACGAAATCATTAAAAACCTTGAGCAACCGGGAAGAAAAGATGTTCACGGAACTCTCGGAACTAAGCAAGACGCAGTCCGACCAAGTGACCAGGACGGTGGCGTACTCTACCAATCAAGTGATGAAGTTACATCAAGACGTAATGAACATGTCCAACGCTTTGATTACCGGAAACTTCAGCAGCGGAATCAGTGCTTCGTCGAATTTGATGATTACTACATCAACGGTCAGTCATATATACCCCAATACTCAATATCCCAGTTAAGTCATATCTCATATCGAAGGGAGAAATTATCCTATAAGGCACTCTAACCGCCAGTATAATATTTTTAAAATATATATCTACCCATAGAGAAGTTTTCAGGGAAAATATAAAAACGTATGTATATATTCTAGAAATAATTTATAGTAATTAGTAAATATATATATATATATAGGACAAGTAAATACTATGATAATACTAAAATGTTATAGAGGATATATAGTTACCGATGATAGCGAATGTCGATTTGAACCCAAATGTTCGATGAATATACATCAGTGTATTGAAAATAGACATTTACCTAATGGTAATTTTGAAGAATGTTGGTAAAGTTAATATTAATACGAGTACCTGATTTTTTTTTTTTTTTTTACTATTCAATTTTTCTTAATAATATTGATTGTTAGTAGTTTGGATGCATTTTACGCTACAAATTAACTGGGTTGATAACGATTTTAATTCATACGTGTTCATATTATATACAAATAAATAAAAGAAAATATAACTCAAGCATTTCATGAAATAAAAATTAAAAAAAGGAACAAAATCTCTAAATGAACAGTGAAATTTAACTTTGTATAATTTTTGTTCGCTATACGAGTATATTTGACTTCCACTTTGTGCAAAAGTAAAACGCGTATACTGCAGTATACCTATTTGTTATTTCCAGTAAAAATGTTTGAAGTTATGGTTTACGATAAATAATAGTGTTGTAACAAAAATAAAGTAAATATCAATCAAGCAAAATGAATTAAAATACTACAAAAATTATTACGGTAAAAAAAAATTAATTTAAAATGTGCTTATTTCAGCAATATATTACAATATTTTAATCCCGCGGATGTGCTCAATGTTTTGAATTCATTATAAATTAAATTATACGGTGAGAAGATAAAATAACACCAATAATATTATAATGTGTTTTTAATTTATTCAACATAGAAATATCAAAATTTAAATCTACCTATTATATTATAGCTAATCTCTGAAGTCTCGAAATGTTTGTAAATCACGAGTGTATTAGCTGTTAAAATTGTTATTCAATTTTAATTTAATAAATTAATTTTAAACAATTTAGATAATTACATTTTTGAGTTTTGAGGTCTTAAAATAGTTAATTACAATGGTTACTGTACGGTCGAGTAGAAAAATCTTTAAACCTCAATAACAACAGTTTCTCTAATACAAATTCGATATCCAGAAAAGTTTCAATTATTATTTATACGTATATAGGATTAAGTAAGGGAAAGATTTAAAGGTTCGATCCCCCTATTTCGACAAACACCCAATGAAAATAAATACATTTTCACTAGATAAAATATTCCTAATTTTAAAACATAAATTACAGATATTTATAAAAAGAAAACGGACCTTTTTCCACAAATTATTAAAAATTTTAATTGCAAATTTATATTAGTATCAAAGCCGCGATTTATTTTTTCCTTGTCTCAAAATGTCAATTCGAAAATAAAATAATATATTTATATTATAACGCGTCATACTATTCAGTAGTACTTGATATTTGTATACGACATGCCTATGGTTTAAGGGAACCTAATAGCCGCATATTGCTTTTATGTTGATCTGTAATTAAGCCACACGAATAAATAAATAAGCCGTATATTTGCGCAATATTTTCAAAATTCTTATTCCAAGACACTCAAACATTCAGTAGGTATTTGTACTTTTGAACACCTTCAATTCATAATGTATATCTTATTTTGGCCTCTATCTGAACTTTCGTATAGTCAGTGGCGTAACCAGGATTTTTATTTGGGGGAAGGGGCTGACGCTGATAATTAATTTATATGTTAATAATTAATATGTACAGACAGTACCTATTAAAAAACTGATTATTTATTTATTTCAGGGGACTGTAGCCCATCGGCTCCTTCCCTTGTTACGCCACTGCGTTATGTAGAAGTTTTCGCCTTTTTCGCATTTTATAATATTTTAACGGAGCAAAGAAAGAGCCAACGGTTTTACAACAATGTTTATTTTTAAATTTTTTCTGTCTACAACTTTTCAACTAAATAAGGACTGCTCCGATCTTTATATGCTTAACATAAATCCGATACCACAGAAGAATTTCGTAAAATCGCTATTTTTCGCCCTACATCCATCAATTATTTTTACTATTATTCGGCAGTGACGTGACGAGCAAATTTTAAAAACACACTCGAAAAATATTAGTGTAGATATTGAGTTTGTACCGTTGATGAAACGGGTTGGCTAACTTCACGTTTTCTATGTATTATGTTATCGAATGCACATTAAATCATAAAGATGCCGCGACTTTCTGTCGAAATATGTATGTACTTGATTCGTCGATACATTTTCTTAACAGCTATCTATAACTACAAATCTCGTTTTATCAGGACGTTGACGATAGACACCCTCGTCATCACAACGCCGGCCAAAACAGTAATCCGCCGACGACGTCGAAAAATTGGACCGCCGTCGAGAAACAGACGACGGCGGCGGCGCATCAAAAACAAGACGGATCAAAAGTTCGTGGTAAACCAACAACGGATGACCAATGACGATATAATAACGCATATAAATACGACATTTTATAATTGTTTTAACGCAGCGTAGATAAACGGTATCTGCTAATTATATACGCGTACCTAATATTGCCAACGGTAATTTATTAAATAAATACATTTAAAAAAAAAACTCATAAATTTATATATATATATATGTATCATATTATTCATACTTTATTGAAGTGGTCTGTACTTATTTACGAGATTAAAAAATGTGAGGCTTAGCAACAAGTTCGGTCATCGTTGCTTATACGCGGACCGACTTGCGTGTACTCACAAAGCTACATTTTACAAAAGATGCGCAAGGCCAGCAAGTGCTCTTGTGGATCCCTTCAGATTCCGGTACCTACTCTCAATTATACTTATGCTCGTTTGGCTAGGATATGCACATACCACTTTTCATTGGCGGAAATTGGGACTCAGGGAAACTCAGTCCTCTCAGAAATTAATTATTGTAAACTTAGCCCCCTAAATATAAAGGACCATACTTCATAAGTAAAATTATAAAATTTCAAAACTTTTTAAATAAATAATTATTATTATTATACAACATACACGGAGGTACGGGCACCTGTATAAACTATATAACCTCCGTGTATTTTGATAAATGACTACATAATATTATCGTAACTTCGAACAGAGAACGCAATCTTCATGTGTCGTTTGGTATTAGAAATTATATGGAACAAAACGGTGTGTACCTATGTGGAAATTTCATATCTGCCTTAGCCTACCGAATAAAATTTCGAGCTCCCCACCACTTGTTATTAATATTAATTATATAGAGCAACTGAGCCTTTAAATGTTTTGCTTCTCGAACATTCTCGAAAATCGGGGCTACTCGCTTCGCTGTTGCCGAACAATAATCGTCGTCATACCCGCATGGTATTATTTATTGCACTGCGATCGGCTGAAATTTTTTTCTCTCTCACGCCTTCTTTGATTACCGGCACAACGGTCGGCGGCCGAACCGATGCTGCTGTGTCTCATGACGCGTGCCCTGTGCTTTTTCTCTCCGAAAAATCAGTATTATCAATAAAAACATAATACATTTTTTTCCAAATTGTTTAAATTTAAATCACGCAGGGGGGGTTTTGGGAGTTTAACCCCCCCCCCCCCCGAAAAACCGAGACGTATAGATCTTGTTTTATAATTTAAATTGAATTGACAAATTTTAATAATTAATTATTAATCTATGATATGTAATATGTATAATGTGTATAGTATAAGTGCCTAAAATAAATATTTAAAGTGTAATACAGTATGAATAATATGATATTAATGAATACCTACTTTAAATTTTTTCAAAACCCCCCCCCCGAAATTTTTTCCTGCGTTCGCCCCTGAAATCATGATTAAATTTTTATAATAGGTTTTATTTATTCATTTATACCAGCCACCAGGTGAGGCTGAGCCTCACTTGCCTCACCCGGCGAGCCGCCACTGCTCCTACCCATAGGCGTCATTAGGGGGTAGCAATTGCTACCCCACCATTTTTATTGTGATTGCAAATTAATAGCGCTACACTACCTTATAAATAATTTCCTTCATTAGATCGCAAAAAAAAAAATTCAAAATTGCTACCCCATGATTTTACTCCAAATGACGCCCCTGCTCCTACCAAATACCCTAACCCACGGTTAATGTATTCGACACGGTCGAAGCCAAACACCGTGAGCCAATCAAAAACGATCATGAATACGTAACGTCACAGTAGACCTCTTATTCCCGCTATATTTTTATTATCACTGGTCAAAGTCAATTGAAATTAGTAGGGGGTTGAAAGTGATGTCGTCGTTTCGAGTTTTGAAGTGGCAAAGTTATAAACAGTCCATATTGTTGAAAAATAAGCAAAAAATATATTTTTTTAACAATTGTATTATTCTTAATACGTACCTATACGGAGAATAACAACTTTATCTACAATCAGATACGCAGGCAACAACATTATATGAATTTTCATATAAAATAGATATAGCGTCATAAAGTATTTCTGGAGTGATTATTTGATCAAAATTTACATATAATATAGGTTGTTTCCAATTTTTATAAATGTCTCTTACCATAATTATTTGCATTTGACTATGTGGCCCAATTACAGTCTTTTCTAACTGGTTCCTAAGGATTCGTTCATGAACGAAACGCCACTACTCACGTGAGCGCACGAACTTTGTTAATTTTGAATATTAATTGTTCATACACATGTAATTTAAAAATGAACGAGGTTTTCATTGAAAAAGTTCGCAAACTTATAACAATAAATAAATAAATATCAAAAATCACCACGGTTAAAATCTAGAAGAATTTAAATCTGTTTTCAAAATTAAAATCGGTTTAATACAAGCTTCACAATTTTGTCGTTTTACTTTTGGATCGTTTTACATGTTTTTTACAGTCTACAGCCATCTTAATTCAGTATTAATTTACAGTTTTATAGAAAAATTACATAAATTAGCCAAAGAGAGGTCAAAATAAAAGATGTACAGCATATGCAACTAGACTTTTTTTCATCAGTCATAGGAGTAGTTTTCACCCGTATTTATATCAAAAAATCAGCGTATAATGGATACAACTATCAAGTTTAAATAAAATTGTTAATGCTTATATAGAATATTATAAGTTTTTATAGATACCGGTTTTTTAACAAATTACGCATTTATTACCCCATCGTGCACGACCCATATTCAAATCATTCAATTTCATACATCAAGAATTATGAGTACAAAGATGTGATTCAACCAGACAAAGCTGAATACATACATAAACCGATACATCACATGTAACCGTTAATTAAATTAGAATACATTTCTATTAAAGTATTTCAATTCTAATAATTCATATTACTGTTTTCAAAATTCATAGATACCATGGAAATCTAATTAAAAAATAAACCATACTAGTATATTTATTTTTAATACACTTTTTTTTATTGAAGGTACTAACTACATATAGACAGAAGATTATTTATCCACCCATGGGTTATAATTAAGAAAAGATATACAGATGTAAACAATCATATTAAAAACTTTATCATTTTTCCCATATAATATTATTACATTTTCATTTAATTAAACATAAAAAAAAAATTATAAAAAAAATTTACTTTAGGTGGGGAGGGGAACATATAATACATTTTCCGTTTTGTAAAAAATAAACATAAAAAAAATATATATATATTTAACTCAAAGAAAAAAATTATTACACCTGATCTAATGAACAAAAAAAAAAAAAAAAAAAAAAAATAAAACATTATTCAAAGAAGAATAATGAAACTATTGAATAAACGAAGATTTAAAAAGTTTGAGAGGAGAAAATGATACGTCTGTATGATCATCATTCTCCCAATGAATAATGTTCATTAACGACTACGGGCAGGTCGTCAAAGTGTAAATGCGGATACGACATTAAGTCAATTGGAGTTCCAGTAAGGAGTAGCTCCTTGGCTATAGTTTTGCTTCACATTCACCTTGCTGGCGGTAGGATTTACAGACTGATTACGGCTCATAGTACCTGTTCCGTTGCTAAGTTCTTGCTAAAATTATATATTTTACAATGAATATCATTCTTTTAATTTTTTTTTTTTTTACTTACCCCTTGTCTGTTCTGAACTCTCATGTCAATCTGAGAAGAAAAAGAAAAAAATCGAAATTAATCTGCTGTTGTCAAAATATCTTTAAATATGTGTATAACCACAGTTTGGTACAGTATTGAAAATATGAATAACACACACCAGTGGTTTTCTCTGTACTTGATGTTATTTATTACATAAATCATCAACTATTATTAATAATTTCAAAACAGATATCGCATTATTATTCTAAAATCAAATTTTCATTATTTTTTTTTTTTTTTTTAATTAAAGCAGAAACACTAGTTAAGAATATAATTATTGGAACACAACGCTAATTTATTTTTACACTAATTATTAGTTATTATAGTAAGGCCAAAACGTATGGTCATGTTTCTCCACGTGGTTAGGTTTTTTATAAATACATTTATAAAACATATTTTTTTTTATAAACAAACTTTTATGCCAAAATCATTTTTTAAATCATCACTTTAATAAACTACAGAATGAACACAAAAATTCATATAGTAAAATTCAAATTAATTAATAATATATTTCTAAATAAGCAACTTCATCAATATATTACAATAAAATAATTTCTTTTTAATCCTCAAACAAATATTACAAGTGAAAAGTGATATTCCATAAAATATTAATAAATAAATATATCAAACCTGATGATGCAAAGGTGCAATATGATGTGGCTGCGGATTGCCTGGAGGCAATGGTGAAATAAATACTGGAGCATAACTACCACCACTATGATGACCACCAACACCACCATTATTCAAGGCTACAGAAAAAGGAGGTGGTGACTGATAGGATTGTTGTTGTTTGTCATACGGCTAAAAATAAAAATAATTTTAATTTCAATAATTGCATATTCAACCATATATAATATACTCATATACTCACATTGACTTTATTTAGAGTAGTTTTGCTCGAATACATAGCAGCGAGATCAGACGAATTTGTCTTGCCCTGAGCTTGAGAAGTCTGTTGACCGGACACGCCCACTTTACTTGAACTTCCATAGTCACTGTTTGAACCAGTGACTGAAGATGAACCCAGAGTCTCATAAACATTGTTATAACCAGCAGGTGCTGTTGCAGTCTTATTGTATCCAGACATAGTGTTGGTAGCTCCTGTGCCATGACTGGTTGCACTTGCTGCTGGCGCCATCTGATAACGAACCGCGTCGGTGTGTTTTTTCAGTGTTTCATTTTATTATTTATTTATTTTATATATTAAAATAAACATTCATACGAGATTTATACTATTATTCTTTTTACTTTTTTTAAATTAATTGTCCCAAAAAGGAAAAAAAATATATAAATACATATGCATAAATATATTATACGTAATATGCATACAAGTATACATACATGCTTAATGTTTTATAAAAGAAAAAGGATTGTTCCCCCAAAACCTGATAAGTATTTGATTCGATTTTTTACAACTAATACTAAGGAAAAGGATGTCAAAATAAATTGTAACTGGATTAGGTGATTTGGACGATTAAACATTCA
Organism: Chaetogeoica ovagalla; assembly: GCA_032441825.1. NCBI lineage: Eukaryota > Metazoa > Arthropoda > Insecta > Hemiptera > Aphididae > Chaetogeoica > Chaetogeoica ovagalla. The sequence continues at coordinate 13,532,788 of CM063723.1, read as the reverse complement.
TCAAGTATTTTGTTCGTCCGCTGTGTAGCAATAGATCTAACAAAAAGAAAAAAGAAAAAAATCATACAGAAATTTGCTTCAGAACCAAAGTTGCAATAAAGTTAAAGTGGTGATTTTATAATACACACCCTTATTTACATCTTAAATCTGTTTCTTAGAAGTGAACCTTAAAATGTGTTAATAAATATATTAAGTTAATAATTTCTTTTTTGTTAAATAAATTGTGGATGATTAGATTTATTATATAATATAAACAGGCACGTATATATATATAGAAGAAGTAATAAATGTTAGACTTAACACCTTACTCAACAAAAACCTATTAGTCTTATTTATTTTTATAAATTCTACCATAACTACCTTAATGGTAAAATAATGACATCCACCTCACACCCATCAACAACATATTATGTTGTATACGTGCCTGAGTATAGACATTTATATTTTTTAAATCTTTTAATTCTATTACCACATATATTCTACACAAATAAATAATAAAATAAACTTACATATTAAGAACATTACAAAATGTTAAATTTATATTGCCAATCATACATGCATTATACAAAATATATAATTCATATAATTGATAGTTTTTGATAATATAAATCAACTTGAAAAAATTGATTATTACTAATGAATGACGTTTTATTATTCATAGATTAATATAATATTGTACAAATACACATACTATCATGTACTATCTATCTCTACATTTAATAAGATAACAATTTCCGATAACATTAATAATGGATAGAATAAAACAGTTAAGTAAAAGGATAATTAATAAATAAGTAAAAATTAAATTTGCTAACATATATAATGTGTTTTTAATATTATATAAATAAATCAATTTGTAGAATTTAAAATTGTCTACAAGAATTTATATTACATGTTTAATCATTATTTATAGCATAATTATATACACACACGCATATAATGTATTTTGAAATATAAATATCATGTTTTAAAAAATATTTGTTAATGTATCTATTGAACTATAATGAATGTTTTTACTTATACTGTATTTTTTTCTACAATAATAATTTAATAATAAATAACTTTTTATTTATTTATTTATTATAGAAATATACTAATTTGTAGTTAATTCTTATAATTAATATTAAACTATCTAATATTTAAATATTACTTCAAAAATTTGCCAAGTATGAAATGATGTGAACTACAATTTACTATTAAGTAAATCATTTACATATGTTGATTAACGTTAAAGAATTACTTGTTTAAAAAAATCAATAAAAATAAGAATATCAAATTTATAAATATTCACATTTTTGACTAGATTTTATAGTAAAAACACAACAGCAAGGATCTTTTAACTAAAATTAACTAATATTTAAAATAATAAATTAAACTGTAATTAATTAAAATGAATGAAGTTTCATTAGTTTTATTATATATTTATTTAAATTGTTTTAAATACTATGTATTTTATTATTTTTATAAATAAATCCTAATTCGACAGTTTTTAAAATTCATATATGTATGTGTATATATATTATATCAGGTAAAACCCAAAATCTGGATCAAAACTAGTTTTCACAAATCCCATTCATCATAATTGGTTGTGACAAATTTAAATTAGAACTAACCAAAACCATCAACAATTGAACTAGTTTCAACTTACTTTTTTATTTAAAACTAGAATTACTTTGCAAATGGCGGAAGCTAGATAACATTTATCTGATGATCCTGATAATTGAGTATAAACTTATATTGTTCATTAAGTTCATTGTATGTCAATGACACTGATTTGACATTCAATGTTAAATTCGGTATGCAAAATTGGTTTTAAGCCCTTTCTATTCAAGCTTCTTCTTTTTCTGTTCACGGAGTTTCATTTCTCTCTTAGTAGCACTTTCAATTAATCTTAAATAATCACTGAGAAACTTTCTGACCAAGGAAAATATGTAAATCACACTGTTAATAATGCATTATATGCAGTAGGAACCCTGCACAGATCGGGCTGGCCTGGAACCGGGCTTGGGCAGGGCCTTTATTTTTCGGTCTAGAAATGGGCTTGGGCCACGCCGGACCTTTATTTGCTGGTCTAGAAATAGGTTCGGGCCGGGCTAGGAATCAAATAACAGTTATAAAATCGGACTGTGAAATTTACATTTCATATCAAAAACGCCTCCAAAATATACAAATTATAAGAAATAATTCGCGTATGTCATGATAAATTTTGACGCACATGGTAATCCCAATTTTATTATTAATAGTGAGTATTGAAATTACCTGCATAATACCTGCAGCATATTTTGTTAAACAATCATATTATGATATACTTATAATGGTAGCATGCGCCATGCACCAACAATTATTTTACAATATATAACCGATTATTAGAGATAATAACATTATCATAGTACATAAATATTGTTCTTGCTGCCGAGTATTGATGTACGAACGTTCTACCAGAAAACATAACATATACCCTGAATTCTGTCAACAGTTACAAAAATAAAGTAAGAATTTTATTTATTTTAATAAATTTATATGCACCTTCTAAACAAAAGTATTTTTATCGTTACTCATAGCCACGAATCTAGTTTAATGTATGTTATAGTTTATAAATCAAAAATAACTGATCTTTTGTAATATTCTCGTAACACGTTGAGTACGAATATCCACGGGTAGTATACCTATTCTATTATTTTCTGAGGCGGACATTGACACATTGAAATACAATCAGCTATTTATTGTTTTTATCATTATTTGAATTCTAATTAATACGATCAAGGCGAAATGTCTTAATCTACAAATTAGAAAATATTGTATTCATTATATTTACACAATAATAAAAACTATTATTGACGCATAGTTGACATCCACATTCGAGAAGACACTCTTTGACATGGATTTCGACTACGTGTCTACAATGATATTTATAGTAAAAACAAAAAATTGGTAATAATACTTGATATAATTAAAGTAAAGCAAAAAATAATTGATTTCACAAAAACAAATTTCCGCACATGGATTACCCATGCCGCCGCATTCAACAAATTTTTCGTGCTAGTCGAAAGAACTCATGACGTCACGCGTCATTTTCAAACTGAGATACCAATTGAATAAAATTTATTATATTTAACTTGTATCTATTTTTCCATTGGTTAGTCCTTTAAAAATCTTAAAACATCTTAAGGGACGCATATAATTATTCCGAAAAAATGTACTAAATAATATACTATTAAATAATTTAACGTCTATAAATAACATAAAACTGGAATTACTTAAAATTCAAGAAAGTCAATTTGGAAAAAATATAACTGTTGAAAAAGATGCAAAAGTGCTACCAACCAGTTCCACAAATAAAATTATATTTACAAAATACGGACAAGGTCAACAAGTATGAAGATTTATTAAATTGGCGGAACCAGCAACAAGCGCAGCTAGTGAACGAGTATTCAGTGTATCGGGTAGAGTAATCGAGGAGAGAAACTATTGATGCATTATTATTTTTACAAAGTTTAAAACTTTAGTAGTATTTTTTATTTATATAATAAAAATAAATTAAAAATATTTTGTTGTTCAATTACCTAATAAAATGAGTTATTCTATTCTATTAACTGATTGTATGTTAATGTACAAATATTCTAAATAACAAAATAATACCTACACAGTATATGAGTGCATATTTTTTTTTATCAAGTGAGTAGTCCAAATATTTTAATAAAATGTGCTGGGATAAATATTTAAAATAAATTAAATGGGCCGGGCCGAATATTTTGTATGAATGCCGGGTGAGCTTAATTTTTATAAATTAATTTTGGGATAGCCTGGGCTTAAAAGTTTAGGCCTGTGCAGGGCTCTAGTACACAGCTACAAAATGAACAAGATACCCAAAGACTGGCTACAACTGATTTTCAAACAAATGAATGACACGATATTCACAGCTATATTATTATTATTATTATTATTATTCTTTTTGTTGTTGTTGTTGTTAAGTATGTACAATATTTAAGTTACCTTAATGACTTTACAACCGGCCATTCTATTGCGATTTTTTGTAATCATACGTTTCAAGTAGTAAAAGTTTAAACAAATGTTTAAAATATATAATTAATTATAAATCACAATTAATAACAATTAGTTTCTACTTCCTCATTTAAACCAAGTTTTTTTCGTTTAAATTCTTGTTTTAACTAGTCAAAACCAATTTCGACAAAAGTGATTTATAAAAACTAGTTTTGGTGGACTTCGGGTTTTTATATATACATATATAAAACTTAAAAATAATTTTACACAAATTTATTTTACTTCATTACTATTATTATTTTTACCATTATTATTATTACATTAATTTATTTAAAATAAACAATATCGAACTAGTTTTATTAAACTCACTATTTTTTCTTATATTTAGATTAACTTGTATAAGATAAATTACTATTAATAAAAATACTTTTATTTGACAACTTCCTAGTATGTCATATATAAAACTGATGTTAAAATATTAGGAGTATTATTAAACTATAATAATAAACACCTATAAAAAAATGTATATTCGAGAGAAAATGAAAAAAATGCATGCCTGCTTCACATGTTAATCTTATGTTATTATTTTATTTTTTATCATAATAAAATAAAACATGAAAATAATATTAATCATATAAAATGTTGAGCGCATAATTTAAAAAAGCAAAGTTTTTTACACATTAAAATAAAATCAATATTAATTAACTTACCGGGTACATTGTACTATACTGGAACGGATTAGCAGGTATCACAGACTGTCCATAATAATATGTGTAACTGGGAGTAATAGGTGGATTTAATAACGTTTGTTGGTGAGTCAAAGTTCCAGTCTAAACATAAATTTAAAAATTATGTACAATTTTGATGAAAATGTTATTTAGTTACCTAAGACATTCTACAATATCATGATTAACAAATAAATGGTGTTTAATTCATAACTTTGGTACCCTAAATATTAGTAAAGGTAATTTTAATAGCTAATCATTTCAGTTTATTACATTTTTATAAAAAACTATTTAATGAAGTTTATTATTATAATTTTTTTTGCAATTTTTAAGGTATGATTATTAAATTTTGTTATAGTTACAAGGACAATAAATACCAATTGTCTGACTAATTGTTTAATTTATGCTATATTATTTATTAGCTTCATTATCTGTGCCAGTATTTTAGTGAATGGGTGAATACATCTATTAAATATGTGCAGTCGACTCTCGGTAACTCGAACCTTGATAACTCGAAATTCTTGATACCTCGAATAAATAAAATTCCCCTTCAAATAACAATAATACTTAATTTTAAAATAATCTTACCAACTCAAAAATTAATTGGACAAGATTTTGATATCTTGAATTTTCTTATCCAAATTTAGTATTAAATACATGTAGTTTATAACCCTGATTATTTTTCACCTATGATTTTATTCATAAAATCCAACCATTACAGTCGACTATTGGTAACTTGAACCTTTATAACTCCATACAATAAATTTCAGTTTTAGTTCTTTGCCGTTTGTTTAATCATGCATCGTGTGCCAGAAAATAGAATAGAGAACAATGTTTTAAATAATCATAAACAATTAACCTTAGACCAATTCTTTAGAAACATTATGTAATATGGTCTAATATGTAAATAGCTATTTATATTTTTTTATTTCTTTAATGTAAACTACTAAATTAATGTAAACTTTAAACAAAAAAAATTTTTATAACTCAACATTTTTAATAAGTTGAATTTTTATCCCCCATGAACTTCAAGTTATCGAGAGTTAACTGTATTATACTTTTACAGACTTAAAAATTAAAACCAATAGGTTTTGATACATATTTTAACCTGTTTCAATTAATTAAATATATTAAGTAGGGAATGTAATTATTTAACAGAAATATATTTATTTCTATACAAAACACTATGTTGACAAGGAAAACATTTGTATTTTTCAATAACTAATTAATAGACTTTTATCAATTATAAATAAGTATACTTATCCAAGTTTAAAAAATTATAAAGTTTAAACTTCAGAATTCTGTGATTTTGAAGTCTTCAATTAAATAAATAAGAAACAATTCTATAATAATAACAACAAATTTTGGAATTTCATCAGGTGTTTTTTTTTCAATTCATAATATTTATTTACCTATTAAATTAAAACATCTGAATGGTCTATATTTTATTAAATACTTAATATTTTGTTCATTATATGAGAAATAGATCATTCATGACAATCAACCAATTCCCATTTCATATTCCAAATAAGGTTTAATTATCATAGAACTAAACATATTATTATAATTAAGGTGTTTATTTCAATTCTATTTTACTGATGTATTATTATATAATATTAATTGGGCCATAATGAACTATGTATGATGATCATAGTGGTGATATTTTATGAAATTGTTAATTATATTTATGAAAACATATTGTTCCATTTCATAACAATTTATGAATTATTTACGGTAAAACAAATATTTACTTAAAAAATAATGTAACAAGTATTGTACGATGCATAACAATATGAAATACCCAATGTGTTACCTGCTGTGAGAGTGTGGAAGGAACTGGTGATGCATTATTGTCTGCACGTGCAAATCTAGAATCTGTTAATGATGAGTAACCTGCAACATTAGAAATACCAGCTCCAGCTGTTTCTCTTCCAGTCAGACTTGATGATACACTAGGATACATTGGATCAGGTGAATAAAAGTTAGTTGCCTGAAAGTTAAAAATATATAATTAATATGATTTATATATATATATATATATATATATATTTCTTTTACCATATGATGAGGCAACCTGGATTGCAACATTTGTAAGTGTTCCTCACTGTACATTACAGGATGTGATTGGTAATATCCTGGAATACCCTGTTGACTCAATATATACTGAGCACCGACAAGAGGAGTAACACCAGGAGGCATTCCTGATAATACTCCACTTTTATTTGCTAAAATAATATAAAAATATATATAATATCTATTTAAATATTGTAGTATTATCTTAAAAAATGCAATACACTATTTTTTTCTTCTAACATTAAAAAAAAAAAAAAAATTACTTGTTGGCGTAGTAGATTTAGAAGTTAATAAAGTACTCTGTGCAAGCCCAATATTAGACGTTGTACCACCTATATTATTATTACCAGTAGAATTACTAGCACTTGATGTAAGAGAATTATTTGAAGGTTGAGACTGTTCATACTAAAATAAACAATCCAAAAAATATATTTTTTTTTATTTATTAATATTACTATATATTAATAATATAATACAATATTACTTACCAGACTGTCTTTAGTAGAATTAGTTGTCGAAGTCAGTGAAGCTGTCGATTTAGACAAATTATTTGTATTTCCAGGTTGATGTAAATTTTGATGTATGTAATTGGAGTAAGTAGATGGTGTATACATAGATGCTAAATTAGCAGCTGAAACAATAGGTGGATAGGATATTCCAGATGCTTGGTACGCTTGGTGTGCAGGATTTGGATACGAGTAAGATGGAAAACCTGGCTGTGCAGCAGTTTGTGGATAATTAGCATTTAAAATTGAATGACTTGATTGAGACAATTGAGGAATGTGTGGATTAGTACTATTTACACCAATATTAGATGCAGCTGTGCCATACAAACTTGAGTGACTGGAAATACCCTAAAAAAAATTTTCGTTATTAAAATATTTATTATTCTTTTACTAAAATAAGTATAATTGTGTTAGTTTTTAAATTAGCACAACAGACAATATATTTATAAAAATACATGGTGTACAATAACCTGCACATAACATGGTTTTTTATCAATTAATGTATAAATTCATGTTAATCTTGATACTAACAAAATGTCAAATAAAAATAACAATACAGCTAAAAAAACATTAATTCCAACTAAGAGTACAATTTTAGTTACATACTTGTGGATTATTTGAATAAACTGAATTATACATGGATGTAGGTTGTCCAGAATTGACATTTTGATAATGGTTAGACACTGCAGCATTTTGTTTAGTTAAATAATCAGCAGGAGGAGGAACACCAGGGGGTGGTCCAATTTTTGTTGATGGTTGAGGTGCCTGATTCACTTGAGGTCTTTGATTTTGAATTGCAGTTTGATTAGCAATTGTTGAATATTCAGTCTGCGTTAAAACAGAATCTACTTTCTGAGCAACCGAGTCATCATATTTAACACCTGTTTGCAAAGAATTTTGATCCTGCGAGGGGTCACAAAGTTGTGTTACATCACCAGAAATATCAACAGCACCAAATGAAACATCTAAGAAGTTGATATTGACACTTGAATCATCAGGTGGCATTTCAACAGCACTTAATGGTATTTTAGAAGGAGGAGGAATACGAGCACGTAAAGTTGGTTTTTTCCCAGGACCAATTGAATTTTCTTCAAAAGGCGAAGAAACAAACTCCACTAAAAATGCATAAAAATATATAATCACACATAATTTGTATTACTATAACTTATAGGTTTACCTGGAGGATGAGAATTATATGTTGTAACTGAAGGTTGAGAGGTTACTACTTTTTTCAACTGACTCTCTTGAGTCAATGATGACAAGTATTGAGATTGTTCTGGTGTAAGTGTTTTACTGTTAGTAATTAATGACAGTTTATCAGACACCACATTCTAAAAACAAAATTGAAAATAAATGTGAATATTCATTAGAAATATATAAATAATTACAGTGTTTATAATTGTTGTTTGCTGATTAGATAATTGAACGGCATCATTCCAGTCTTCTACTTCTAAATATGCACTTTCATTTGGTTTTGGTACTTCAACTTCTTTATTTATAATAGTACTTTCGGCACCACCACTAGGTGTAAACACTTTTGTATCAGCTAACGAACCTGTATATTCTTCGTTGTCCCAATCTTCAGGGGAAGGAAATGTATCCCAGTTCCCTATTAAAATAATTTAAAAATGAGAAATAAAAAATATAAAACTAAACACAAATATAGGTATACTATTTTAATAGTAAAATTTGTATCTTAAATTTAGATACTCTGAAAAAAACAAACTGTACCATATATAATATACAGTAGCATTATGTTAGCAGACGTCTGTATGGAGGGTTATAATAATCCAGAACATAAGTGTATGGAACATATAATACCGGAACCGTATTTTTCAAGAACGTATATGCCCGGGATGTAAAAATCAACAACCGTATTTGGTCAGAGCGTATTATTACAGAATGTAATATGCCCAAAATAAAGAATACCATAAATTGTATTTATCCAGAATGTATCATTACGGAACGTATAACACCAGAATGTATAAATCCGGAACACGGCAGCAAAAGGTATATAGAGATAAGGTAATAGCAGTAATTTAAATTAAAATTATAATTGAGAAAATCGGATACTTTTTACATTAGAAGCATAGACTGCACTTTTTATTACCAAAAATTTACACAAGTTCATCAACCTATAGACGAATCTAAGTACTTTAGGAATAAGTTTAATATCAAAAATTGTCAAGATTTCATTAAAATTCACTTTTTCTTCTTCTTTTGTTAAGAACATTATAGCAAGGAAAATTCACTTAATAAGCCAAATTTTTATAAAATCAATACTTGCCCATGTGTAAAAAAAAATTATTTTCCTTTTTCAAGATATTTTCAGAATTCCAAATTATTTTAATAAAAAACAAAAATTTTAATTCCAAGTCAAAATGAATTAAAAATAGTGAAACAACTAATTTAAAACTACTATACAGCTAGAAATCTTTGTTGATCACTATAAAAATCTCTGACAACCTCGGAACAATAAATTAAATTATCAGATTATATATATTTTTTAGTCAGTCAAGTTAAACTCTGTGATTTAATATCAGTATTTTTAATTTTAAATAAGATTATCTTAATTATAATTCTCGAAGTATTTAATTTTCCACAATATTTATACCTGAATAATTTAATTTAATTTCGGTACCTTTTTTTGGTTCTTTGCCTGGATTAAACCAAGTATCAATAGTGGTTGATTCAGAGAATCCAGTGTTGTTGCCACCACCAGATCCAGAATTTCCACGTTCACTATTTTGGAACATACGTGTTCCTCTTGAACGACTATTGTAACGGGGTCCATTTGTGTTTCGTCTTGAACCTCGACTATCAGGACGGAAATTGCGATTTTCCCCAATAATGCCATCTTCAGCATTCTTTTCATTTTCTTTGTTCTCGTGTTCTCTCCCTATAAAAATAAAATAAATGTAAGGAATTCAAAAATACTAAAAAGTGAAACTAACATTTACGTGATTCCCCAAATCGCTGACCTTCTGTTGGCCTAGGCTTATTACCATTATAACCTCGACCTACACGACCACGACTTCGTCTTTCATTGAATCCACCGTTATTTTTAGTAGTATGATTTGGAACTACTGGAATAGTTTCATTCCATTCACCATCTATTTATATAACATACACAAATATTATAAAATTTAATAAATTTTTATTAACTAAATCAATAGTTCACTAACCAACTCTATCTATTTCTCCATTTTTCAATTCGTCTTTTTCTTTTTTATTAATACTATTAGCTCTATTTTTCTTTTTCTTGCCTGTTGTTGACCATGATTCCTAAAACAAAATAAAACATTTAAAAATAATACTAAAAAAAAAACTTTAGTATTATTACTATTATATTAGATAAACAACAAACCTGTGGCCCTTCCAAAAGTGCTTCAATAGTCATTGCAATATCTAAAGAATTGTCATGGAGCGCAATTATAACTTCATCTTCGGTTTTTTGAGTTATATTCATTGCCTAATAATAAAACATTTACATTTTTATACTATAAGTAAACCTAAAACTAAGTACATTTTAAATATTTACTAACTAATTTAACTTTTTCTTTGATTTCATCATCAGGCAAATGATCGATTATTTTAGCAATCCGAAGTTGTTCTGCAGTTGGCTGTAACAATATTTAATTTATATTAATTTAAAATTACACATATTTCTAATAACTTGCTATAATAAAAATAGAACAATAACATTTTCTAAAACGAATAACATCGAGAATTATATAAGTCTATTATATTTCAATATAAAAATTTAACTTCAATCAAAAAAAGAACATGTCACATCTCATAACAAAACTAAATATTTAATAATATTGAAGTTAATATGAAGAACTCATTTGGATACTTCAATAACAAGATTGATTTATACAATCAAATTATCATGTATGTAAGTAACATTATTATATTATATTACTGTTAATTAAATTCAATATTATCAAAAAATTTTATATAAAAACATTAGGTATAAAAATATTAATTACCTATCTATAATATTTGAATTTATTAAGCGTTTTATTTACTTTATTGTAATATTGATTTATAAAGTCCTATCTTAGTTATTAATTTATGTCCTGTTTAAATTAGTTACACATTTAACACTGATAAGTAATGACAAATCTATATAAATAAATGTCAAACGCATCTAATCAATCATCATAAAATAGATTTTAAAATTTGTTCTACAATAGTCAGTTTGTAATATATCATATTTGATGAAACCAATATAAATGACAAATGTATTTCAAAGAATCTTGAGTAATTGGTTTTTATTTCCTACTAATTTCATATGTACTAATGATTATAATACTTATAGTATGGCTAGTAAGCAGCTAACCAGTGGTCCATAGTACCAAATGGTAAAATTCTATCAAATTAATGTCTCTATTTTATGAAAAAAAAAAAAATATATATATAATCAATAGGTATATACATTTATTTCCTAACATGGATTTCTTTGAATCAGTTTTATAATTTATTTAATATATCTACAAATGTAATTTTGATTCAATAATTTTTGGTGCAAAACTAATTTGTGTAACTACGACAAAAAAAATGTCACTTGGCACATGACTATTACTGCTGACTTTTCAGTTGCTGTAATAAGTAAAAACATATTATGATTTATATTATTGATATTATGTGACCGGTGAAACTCAACTAATAGAATAACGAATATATGACTACATTAAAATAAAAAATGTATCTAGAGTAGTAGTCGGCAACCGGTGGCCCGCGTGGCTATTGAATATGGCCCACTTTAAATTCTAGAACGACGAAATTTAATTGAATATCATATTTTATAAATATAATTATTGAACGTGGAAATTGAAAAAATAATGAACAATATCCAACAAGAAAAATCACATTAAACATTTTACCAAACAGTTGTTATTTCCATTTTTTTTTATATTATAATTATATTAAAAACTATAATTTTTATTTTATACATTTTATTATTTCAAGTTTTAGACAGTATTTATCTTCATAGTAAAAAATTTAAGAATAAATTTTTTTTATTTTTGTCTAGTCCACGAATTCTTTTCAATTTGTAAATATGGCCCAAGAGTCTAAAAAGGTTGCTGACCACTGATCTAGAAGAAAGATTATAGTTCTGAAAACAAAATTCAATATTATTTTTACGATTTTTCATATTAATAATATAAAGTTAGAGGGGTTCATACTGAAGTTTTAAAAACACAAATATTGTTGACGACAAAATGTTTTCGTTTTTCAACACATTCACTGTTGTTTGTTTTGTAAAGAAATTCAAGTAGTTTTTATTTATAAAAATAGTTTCTTCCAATGTAAACATGTCTCAGTATTATTTGTTTTTATGGTGATGGAAAATATTATAAAATCAGGAATCACAAATACAAAATAGGTAAGCAATGATCAATTACTATTTATAAAAATGGAAATTAGAAAATAATAGTCATGATAACCAAAAGTGGTTTGTGATGCGTAGTTATTTAATAAAAATGATGAAAAAACAATATAGAATACAAACTTATAGAAATGTATCAAGAAACATTGTTAATAAAAAAACCTGAATACCATGACAAAAAAAATTAATGACACATTATAAGAATAATACATGAAAATTAATAATGAAAAACTAAGATACTGGTATACAGCAAACAACATATAAACACAAATATAGTATAGTACAGTGAAACCTGACTTAACGGACACCTGTATATAACAGACACCTCTCTTAACGGACAAAATTACCAGGTCCCGGCAAAAAGATAGGCATTCCAATGTATTTCGACTTGTTTATAATGAACTCTTTCTATTACGGACACGGACACTAATATTTACCCCGACGATTTCATAACGCACAAAAATACTACAAAACAGTGTCGATAAGGAACACAATTAGGTAATTCAGTGAATACACGGATTACGACCGATTACATTATCGTCGATTACGATAACGTTAATTGCGAGTACCTATTAAATTTATGAAGTTGAAATACAAGGTTAATACAATTTAACAGAAATAAATCCAGATATAAATTGCAATACGTATAAATGATAACCATAAGTATCAAACGTTTTTATTCAGTTTTTATCGGTTCGCAGTCAGAGTTGTACATACATACATACATATTTTTTTTGGCAATGCCACTTCCCGTACAGCGTAAAGCTTTAAATTTAAAACAAATTTAAATTTGATTTTGCCACAATAGACAGTAATTTGTCTACAGAATGTAGCTCAGATGATATAGCTATAATTTTAAATAACATTCGAACTGAATTAAATCCTATGGAAGCCGCCATGATAAGCAACAAGCTGATGACCAACTAGAAAATTCTGAAATTAAGACGTTTGAAAATTATTCAGAAGCTCTTGAACAGCTTATTCGTCTGAAAGTTTTATTTGAATAAAGGTGATGAAAAAGGGTTTTCATACGTGAGCGAATTAATTATCCATCACGAGTTGGAAATGACCAAATCGAAGTTCAAAAAACAAACATCGATACAATCATTTTTTAAGAAATAATTAAATATGTAATAAATGTATAATGTGTCATTGTATGTATGTAATATAAAAATAATAATTAATAATGTATGTGTATAATACGAGGTGTATTCGAAAAGTAAGAGCCGTTTTGTCATAAAAAAAATTATGATATGAAATAGGTTTTATTAGCACATTTAGTTTATTACAAATCTACTTCACTTTTCCACATAATCGCCGTTCACTTCTAAGCATTTTTCGTACCGCTGTACCAGCTTCCTTAACCCCTCTGCATAGAAGCTCACCGCCTGCGAGTTGAACCAGTTTTTAACGGCGTTCTTAATTTCTTTGTCGTTTTCAAAGCGTTGTTCACCGAGCCATTTTTTGAAATGTAAGAAAAGGAAGTAGTCACTGGGTGCAAGGTCGGGACTTGTACGGTGGGTGGTTAAAAAGTTCCCAACGTAAATTTTGAATTTTCTCTTGGGTCTTGGCTGCGGTGTGAGGACGCGCATTGTCATGAAGGAGGATTACACCGGATGACAGTTTACCACGTCGTCGATTTTGGATCGCACGTTTTAGCTTTTGAGCGTTTCACAATACACGTCAGCTGTAATTGTTGTCCCACGTTCCATAAAATCAACCAAAAGAACACCTTTTTCGTCACAAAAAACGGTAGCCATCATTTTTCGACTCGTGTAAGGAGTTTGCTTAAATTTTTTTAGTTTTGGTGAAGTTGAGTGGCGCCATTGCATTGATTGCTGTTTTGTTTCTGAATTAATGTAGGATATCCACGTCTCATCACCGGTAACAATGTGAGAAAATAAATCATCTCCATCTTGTCGGTAATGGTTCAAAAACTCTCGTCCACTGGACAGTCTTTGCTCTTTGTGCTGGTCGGTAAGCATTTTTGGTACCCACCTTGCACACAATTTGTGGTATCCAAGTTTTTCCGTGACAATTGTGTAGACAGTAGTGCGTCCAAGATGACGAAATTCATCAGCCAGGGCACTAATCGTCAACCGACGATCAGATCGTAGTTTTTGGTCCACCAAAGAAACAATTTCATCGGTTTGCATACTGGGCCTACCACTCCGCTCTTCGTCATGAACATTTGTTCGTCCAGTTTTGAAATCACGACACCATTGTCTAACCTTTCCTTCACTCATTAAAGTAGGTCCATAAACTAGGCATAACTCTCGATGAATTTCAGCAGCTGAAGATCCTTTTGCACACAAAAATCTTATTACAGCGCAAACTTCACAGCTGGCGGGAGCAACGATTATCGCGGACATTGTTTACTGTACGCATAGATAGGCAAATAACTACTGAATCAAAACAACACCTGAAATAGCTGCACGAGTAGTGCACGTACAGATATGCACAAGTCTAAACGTGTTAAGACTTGTCGATTTTGAAATATAAGCGAACGGCCCTTACTTTTCGATTACGCCTCGTATATATATGTAATATTAATAAAGATTATACCTAATATTATAAAATATAAAACAATATTAATAAAATGTACGTAAAAATTTTATATATCATGTTTGTAGATTAATTTTATTTTTATTATTAAATTAAATTAATTTTTATTACAAAATTCAAGAACCACATCCACATTGTGAATCTTTTTACCGTAGTATAACTAATAAATTCTTTAGTATTGTCAACTAGAATGATATATCAACTATATGGTGTGTACAATATTATTATATACAGGTTTATTATATTCATGTTTTTGAACTTATGTTTTATATCTATCGTACAATATGTTACTGTTTAACACGCACGTATTACAATATCAATATAGGCAATTTGAAGAATACACATACGATAAACAGATTCAACGCGTGTGAACTTTACCTGTGGTTTTTCTTTTTCGTGCATTTTATTTGAAACTACATCTTTTATGTCAGGATTGTGTGTAGATGTGTTGTTGGTGTTGATATTGGTATTCTTACTGGACGTCTTTGAGCTGCGATTCACAGCACCTTTAACACTGCTCATTTTATGGTAATTAATTTTTTCGCCAATAATTCGCCTATCCCCTATGTACAACAGTATTTACACGGCAGTCTGAAATCAGAAGAAAACAAAATTATACACTCACCGCTCGCTGCAGTAGTTGCATCACGGCAAGGTGAAAACCAAAACCAAAAATAAAAATACGTGTTGACGAGCGTTTGACACCACAACGCGAAACAAAGCGCATCAGGGTCGAGTTAATAGCGATATATTTTACAAGTACCTGCGTCGTAGTACCAGTCACAATCGATAGTAGTGTTTGGCCAATGCGACACCAGTACATGGCCAAAAAACAGAATGACAATACGATGTGTGACTGTACACGACGTACATGAAACGACAATGTGGCGGCGGCGAGCAGCGAAAAACAATACAAGAATTATAAAAAGTTTCGCGAAAACCGTTCGCCAGTGCTTTATTCACCACATCGACAACACGTTCCAATATTCAACAACACGTTCCAATATATCCAACAAAATAAATACGTGTGGAATAATATACAGACGGCGACGACACGGGAACGCGCGCGCGCGCGCACGCTCAAGGAACGTGTGTGTGTGGCGGCGGCGGCGGCGGCGGTTTGGCACAAAGACCGTAAAAAATTTCCGAATTCAATGACGAACGGAAAAAGAAACGCGTTGAAACGTCTCGGATTTGTTTTTTTTTTTAACTTTTCCACGCCGTTAAAACGAAACAACGGTCGGGAAAAAAAACATGTGGTGGGGATATTGTTGTCGTGCGGCGCGCTGCGAACTGACGATGGACGCCATTCCGACGAACGGAATATGCGGAATTTCATCGTCGGCCGGACACGCCGCGGTGACGAACGGCCACCCGAAACGGGCCGCCGAACCAAACGAATATTGCAATAATTTTGCGCGTACTTACCAAAATACAATAGACATTTAAACTAAAACACGGATCACGATCAATGTGTTTAACCTTATAGTATCAGACTACAAACATTATTTCTGTACACAAAATGTAAATAACAAAAATAAAAATACATATAAAGCCCCGCGGGTACTGTAGTGCTGTCGACGGGTGCGTGTGCGTGCGCGAGTGTGTTTTTGTCCGCCGCGGCGGTAGTGTGCGTGTGCGGTTCGCGTGTGCGCAGTAACGGTGCGCGCGGTCCCGCGTGCACGCCGTCAATAGAACGAGACGGACCGACCGGGACCGCCGTCGCACAGACAAGGACGCATAGAGTCGGCCGGCGGACCGACGTGCGTCATGGAAGAAACGACGAATGCGCAGGATTGTTTCACCCGTCTCGGCCGTCACTCAAAATGACCGGTGCGGTCTCAAAAATGCAGCAGACTACAATTTTCGTAATGTATTTCTGTACGGTCCGTTATGTTGTTTTTTTTTTATTATTATTATTATTATTATTCGTCGTTTTTTTCGACAAAAAAATTTTGATATCCTTACGGATTTTTCGTACACGGATAAACAGAGTGTGGGCAACAGTTATTTTTCCCTTTGCCCGGTATTTCTTCGTTGACATTTTGGTATACTCCGTTTGTTGTTTACATACCGGTTAACGCGATACAATTCTGGCACCAGATGGGGCCCACGCACCTCCGGGCGCGACCAACGCGCGGTTGTTTGTAAGGTGTTTTTGACGGGGCACACGGTATACAATAATATTGTATCTCACGCGGACTAAAATGAAAAAAATGATTCTTAACCCTCCCAGTCGAATATGACGAATTGAATTATTAATCCAAACGTTGTTTAATACTTATACATAAATTTATAAATCGTTATATATAAGTATAGGAACAAAAACAATTTACGCGTAATATATTTGTAAATACACAATCAAGCCAAAAAATATTAGGTAAAAAAATTAATGGAGTTATTGGTAATAAATGTGTTTATTTACTACTACTGCGTTGCGCTTTCGAATATATAAGAGTCATCTTGTGGAGAAGTGGGTTTATTCGGTGCAAAATGATATACAACAATGAAAAAATATAAACGAAATTATAATAATATGGAGAAAATTAATTATTTATATTCCATTGCAATTATTATTAAATTACAATAAAAAGGCTTTAGAATGTTTTGAAAAATATAAGAATGTATGAAAACAGCGAAAGAATTGCGTAGGTATGTAGTGAAATGAAATTTTTAAAAAGACGACTACAGTGCGTGTTATTAATAATATTACATTGATATAAAATATTTTTTTAATTTTTTATGTAGTATGATTTTTTTTTAAATGTGTTTAGCAAAATTTTATTTCAAAAATATGTTCTTATTTATATGTGTGTATATATATTATATATTATATTATTCTTATTTATGTCTTGTTTTAGAATTCCTATTCGTTTTATACTTATTTAAAAATGTATCACAAATAGTACTTACAATTTACATATTTAAGTTTGTAAGTTCTAATTCTAAAGAACAATTAAATTAATTAAAATTATTTTTAGAAATTGTTTTGTTTTATAATTAAATTACTATTAGTATTAAATACGATTTTAATATTTTTATTTTTTAGCAAATTTTTCTGATATTTCATTCTACAATAATTAACAATACTTACCTACCTATACATTATTTATTTGTTTAGGTTTTTTTAAGTATTTTCTTTAATTTTTCTATTTATTCTATTTATTGTATATAAATTATATTTATTTTTTAAAAGCGATTGGCTTAATTTTATACAAATTTAGAAATTATAAGTCTTAATTTATAGTTTTTCTTATTTCTATTTCTTTCACATATACTTTAATTCTTTTTATTATTTTTATTTTTTATTTTTGTACTGTTTTATTACTTAAATTTTGCTTACAGCATAGGTGTATAAATCATTTTACAATTTCAACTCAACAAATTTACACGACAATTAATATATTTTGTATCGTTTTAAATATCTTTATTTTTTTTGTTATAAAATAATTTTTTTTTTTAATTTCAATATTTTTAGTTTACAACAAACAGAAAACATTGTTTTTTTATAGTAGAATACTTTTGTAAATAGTAAATATCATTGGATTTATGAAAATATTATAAAAGTAATATTGTCATTTGACAATGGGCTATTTAAAACATATTTAAAAATCATTGATTTTATAACTATGGTCTATAGTTACTTACTTAAATCAATTTCACAAATTAATTACAGATTGTAGATACATGTGTGTAGTGTGTAAATTACATGTGTGTATTAATGTTTATAATCTTGTAGACAATATAAAATTTAATAGAAATGTGGCGTATCGTAAAAATATTTCAGATATTTGTCATAAACATCTATATAATGGGTATACAGTAAGTAAATAGTTTATTCATATTATCTGCGTTGTACCAACAAAATTAAAAACGATATATTATTATATAATTCACTATGACAAAACAAATGTATTTTGTTATGACCTATGTACAGAATATTATAAAGATAAATACATTATACAAGATTATTATAATAATTATTATCGGTTTTGGTAGCTCATAGTTATATAACTATATATATATAGTTCTTATAATCGCTATAATACTATATTAATACCTGTCTCCTATATTATTATCTCTTGTAATTTTAATATGAAATAAAACAAAAAAGTATAGTGTATTAAGCAAATACGTAGGTACATAAATTAAAAAAAAATTACAGTAAATAATATTATATATAAATTTCGAAGTTAAACAACTAGGAATTATACAAAGTATTGTACACTCGGGTATATATACCTAAAATGTTGACTTTACTATGCCTACCAACTACCTATAAAATATAAACAATATAAAAATATTCTGTAAATTTATAAATAATACAAACATGTTAGTGTATGTATTACAATCTTACATAGTGACAGGGCCGGATTTAGGGGGGGGGGCCAGGGAGGCCCCGGGCCTCCACTTAATGGGATTTTTTTGCAACCAAGTATAAAACACAATATAATATTTGCAAAATAAATTTAAATCACAAATTGAATAAAATTGTTCAATCATTTATATAGTAAAATTAAAGTAATTTAAAATCGATTATTATGACTTGTAGAGTAGGATAAGCGATAAGGTATGGTTTTCAATTTTGAGAAAAACAGTTATAAATAAACACATATAACTTGTATAGCAAGCCGCCTGACCGCTGTTGTAGATAAATACGTGTAAATGTTAATATATTATTAAATTAAATTAACTTATAATAATATATTAAATATATGTTATCGAAATATAATATATACTTTTAAGGTGGGCCCAGGGCCCCCACATTCCTAAGTCCGGCCCTGCATAGTGACTAAAGAAATCACCAAAATACATTTATAAATATGTAACAATTTAGTTTTTAGGCATCTGGCACAGTTGTAAAGAATACTTTTATAATGTGTTTTAATAAATAAAAAAAGTATTTAGAATAATATTTAAATACTTATGAAGTCGATATAAGACCAAGTACAATATTTTTTAACTTTAGAAGTACATAATTCTAAAAATGCAGTTCAAAATAAATCCATAACGATTTAATTCCTACATAATTTGTAAAAAAAAAAAAAAAAAAATGATTTAAGATAGATAAATAATATGAAAAAGTATTTAAATATTACTAAAAATACAAAAGAGAAAGAAAATATCTAAACAAAGTACTCTATACTTTTAAAAATTATTAGAACACAAATATTCAAATACTTTAAAACTCTATTGTTATGTTATGTTAATGTTAAGAACATAGGAATTGTGGTTTAAAAGAACTAATTAAAGGGCTTAAGCTCCAATTTTTAAATATTATAACAATCTCAGCAGATGCCTACAAGTTTATTGAACATTTGAAACAATGGACAAATACAATTTAATAATCAAAATATTTGTCATATTGCAGTTTTAAAAGGCTGCGTAATCATTATCCATTGTTACTTAGTACTTTTTAAATGTACGATAAAGCATAGTATAGACATTATAATAAAATATGGCCAATGGATATTATACAATAACATCATCTTTGAAATATCTTCAATCACCATTTAAAATCGAAATTCAAAATTATTGATTTGAATGGAAATATTAAAGGCGTTTATGATATTTATAATCTTATAAGGAACTTTTTATACGATAACAAATTAATACATAATGCAATTATCTTCATATTATTTTTATTTAATTATATAACTGTTATCTAGGTATAATAAATAAAAATATTAATAAGTATATTATAAAAAGAATAGACATATATAATGTTTAAATAAATAATTACTTAACAAAAATAGGTTCAAGCAAAATACTTGAATGAAATATATAAAATTATTGTGAAATAACAATAATATATATAAATAAATTTAAATGCTTGGCGTTAAATAAAACATTTTATTATTAAATAAATAAATAAATCACAAAAAATAATTATGATAACCCTAAAACACATTGAGCACCTTGTATGACACATATAAACATTTGATTATCAGCTTACTAAAATATAACATAATTAAAGTAAGAAAATGTAATAAGCAAATTTACCATTAACACAGCCTACATGAGCTTTATTCATTTTATACAAAAGGCATACTTGCTAAAGTTTTCAGATATTTTGAATATTAGAATAACAATAATTTTTCCCTATTATTTCAAATAAGCAATTTTCTATATTTAAATACTTATTATTCTATATAATAGCTACATAAAAATCAATATTCAAAATAAGAAGTTACTTGTAAATTAGTATATTACAATTTATGATCAATATTACTTCATTTATTTATTATTCTTAAATAAACTTTAGCTAATTAATATATATTGATTGAAGTTTAATATAGTGTAAACATAAATTTCAATAATTATTTAGATAAATAATTAATTATCTAGTGGCACATGAAATTACAAATAAATTTAATTGTTATTATTACATCGAACAGTAGTAAATTTATATTATATACATATAATATTATTGCCTACCCACAGGGCTCAAAATGAACCAGACGCATCATAACTTTATGTATAGCATTTCGATTCACAAAGATAGTCACCAGTATTTTGTTTAAGCAAAAAAGATAATATTCTTCAAAGTATTTAAGCTTACAAATTGAATGATGGAATAAAATGAATATTTCAAACAATTTAGAACTCCTTTACAAACGAGTAGTTACAATTCGCATTTGAACAAATGAATGTGAACAAAATATCAATTTAGTGAATAAAATTATATCGGCCTAAAGAGCTGCATTTCATATTGATAGTTTCTGTACTTTTATCCATAAATTGTGTTGGTTTACTACTCATGAATTTCATTCTAAAAAAGTATATACTCATCTGTGGTTAGCTAAAGAAGGCATTTAACTGGTGACTTAGTGAATCATAAACATTAAAACAAATATATAAATAATAAGAGGTACCATTATAGGAATTATTATAAAATGTACTTATTACAACTTTATTATTTACATTTTTGTATGCTTAAATAATTTGTGTGGGTTTTATATATTCTACAAAATACGGACGGTATGGATAATTTTAAAAAGTATGTAGGTTTACAATGTAAAAAGACAATTATTTTTAAAACAATGTAAAAAAACTTGTATTGCTATAATTTTATTCATGTAGTACAAGCTATTAGGTGAATAACGAAATAAAAATGCATAAATACTATTTTTATATATTTTTCAAATTTATCTACCACAATATATTTATACATCCTATCAAATATTTACCAATGAACAAAAAAAAGCTAATTCTTACTTGGTACCTACTCCGGAATTTAGATCTATCTACAAATTATTAATTTTATGTCGTACTGGTACAAAACTTTTTCCATTGCAAGCAATGCTTATACTTTTTATAAATGAAAAAAAAATGTAATTTAAAAATGAATAATATTATGAATGGTAAGATGTAAAGATCTTGTAGATAAACCGTTAAATGTACCTTTTTTAAAAATCCCAAATTCGCACTTTTTTTTATATTATTTTGCCAAAATTATTTAGTTTCATATACAACACACGATATTATTTATTATTAATGTTCTCATTTATAATAGAATAGTAAATAATATATTTTTAAACATATTATATACAAATGTTAATTTTAGAATATTGTTTTTTAGTAATTGTATTATTATAATTTTTAATAAGTTATTATTGATTCTAATGTACTTTAATAATTTTATAAGTAGCGGAACACTGACTATTTCAAAATTATTGTCAATATTTTAATAACATAAGAAACTAAAATATACTTTCATATTGGCAATTTTGATGTTTTTATAAAAAAAAACTATATTTAAAACAAAAATTACTTAATATATATATATTTTAAAACATTATTAATAAATAACGGATAAATAATATTCAATAGATAACAATATAATATCACAAATGTGTTAAAATAAAAACAACCAAATAATAATAATATTACAATATTAAAAATATTAAGTTTTTTTCTAGGCACTTACTATAATGATTGTTTTTTTATTTTTATTTTAAGTATTAAAATCAGTCAATATTCCATAGTAATAAATTTTTGAATTATTTTAAACATTTAAAATGAATTTTTTAATCTTAACACATAAATATAAAACTAATAATTATATCTATAAAATCTACCAATTGTTAACCTATAAAGAATAAATAAAATATTTATTTGATTACGATTTCATTATCATTTATTAAACTATTTGAATAAATATATTAGAATAATCATACCTCAAGATAATAAACAACTATTAGGTGATTGTAAGCTAACTACAGATGCAGTGTCAAAATTAGACGTGTTATCTTGTGTTTCATCACAACTAGAATCCAAGGAAATAACTGGATGACAATCTGTTTGTATATGATCATTCATATCTGAGGTAGAATGACTACCACCGGTGCCTTCACTCACTGACCGTGATCTAGATGATTGTGTAAGAGCACTAGATAATGAAGACGAAGATGCTTGTGGTGTAACGGAAGGTGCAGGCTGCTTAGATGTTATAATTCGATTTAGTGCACCTAATTGTGCTTGACACGCAGACATAAAAGGTCGATAGCCAAAACTAAAATAAAGTAGAAATTAATCAAAATTACAATTATTTAAATAAATAGATTTTATAATTAGATATCTTGATTGATAATTAATTTAAGAGATAAATAAACAAAAAGTTATAATATCAACCTTTTCAGGCGCATTCTATTAATGCACAAAAATACAAATAAATTAGTTAAATATGATTGGTAAAATTTTAATAAAATTATTATTAGCATTTAAAATACTATATAGATTATTAATGTGTGCCTCAAAAGTATTAATTTTGAATACTTTTATAGTATTGCAATTTAATAGTGTTTCAATTAATCAAAATTAAATAATTTAAACAAAAATAAAGAGATAGCTAATGTACCAAAAGCAGTAAATATATCGAATTTGAAATTGAAAAACACTTAGTAGAATCAAAAATTTAGGTACATTACTAATTAATTAGGGAAATTTCAATAGTATTTCGAGTTTATTTATATTTATTTAATATGTTAAGCTACAATTTGTTATCATATTAATAGTTATCTAAAAATGTTGAATAATAATAAAATAAAATTGCAAATAGCAATTCTCTTAATCGCCTAGTAATAATTTTACACATTACCATTCATTACAGCTCCATTGATATAATACAATAAATGCTTGTTTCAACCGTGTTATAGATTCATAACTATGTTCCGGTGACCGGGCAACAGACACTAGTCTTTGAACAGCTAAGACATCACGGAGAAATACAGATACAATAAAACTCCATTCTAAACAACCGGCTTCAATTAATAATTGCAACAAATATCTGTAAAAAAATTTAATTAATAACAATTATATAAAAAAAATTAATAAAAATTAATAACCTAAGTTGAACTTCAGCTTTTGAAGTATCCTGGGTTATATGTTCATTGGAAAGTTGTTCTAACATATGTGCATTTGGAATAACATTCCAGTTATCAACATTAGTCTGGGCTCGTTCTTCATTCCACAACAAAGTGTCTTCAGATTCACCAACAGTACTAGCTTCATCTAAAAAATAATTAAAAAAAAAAAAAATATATATATATTAAATATATTATAATATATTTATTGATTATTCACTTACCAATGCCCGTTAAAAATCCATCTTGTGGATATTGTGATGATACTTGAGGAACATCTTGACAGCTCATGTAACCACTATCTCCTACAGCACTACCACCATCTACCCACTTGGGTTTATCTATGGTAAACAGGCCACCTGATGGTGGTGAAGAACGTTTTTGAACAGGAGTTAAGGGCCTTGTTATGGAAAAATCAGTATAAAGACTTCGTAAAGCCATAATATAGTTATCAATTCGAGCTGCTCCATTACGTTCTTTTGCTAACCATTCTACTAAATGAAAGTCTAATCGAGCAGCAAAATATCCAAGCGACCTTAATTTGTAATTAAATAACAATTTAGTGGCGTGTTTTTGAAGAATTGTATCAGTGAAAAACTCTTCCATAATGGAATTACAGATGGCCATATCCTTTCTAAAAGTACATTTTACATATTTCAATAATATTAATAAAATTATAATTAACATGATATTAAGAACATCAATGTATTATATATAAAAAAATTAATATTATACAAACCCATTTTCAGATTTTCCATTTGAAAGTACAGATCTCTTTCTCTGTGAACTACTATGTTCAGTTCTAACAAACGTAGAATTCATATCTATTTTTGGTGTAGTACTGGTGCTAATACTTCGTCCTCTCACCTTAAACAATAATTTCATAATTAATACTTAATTAAATTTACTATTGAATAATTTAAAATATGATTAAATGTTTTTGTAACATTAATTACCTGAATGTTTCCCATTAAAAATGATAAATCTTCCTCATTTGGGTTTACGGTACTTCCTTGACCAATCATACTATACTTTGCTGGAAAAATGCAAGATGTTCTAGGGGAATCTGCATCATTTGGATCTAAGACATGTTTTGAATAATAAAATATTTAGTCAGTGCAAACCTTAATATTTTTTTTACCAATTGCTTTCAAAAATCTAACAAGGTCTTTTGATAAATCCCACTGACAGTTATCTAAAGCTGAATCCAACAACAAAGTAGCATATTTACAACTGACTGATGATGATTCTAAATTCTAAAAATAAATATTAAATAGGGGATAAATATTCACTCAATTTAATATTATTTACTTTATTTACATTACTAATTCAGAAGAAATATATGCAAATAATTTTTATCTTTATATATACAATTGAAAATGTGAATGTATAAAACAAATTGCTGTACAGACCTGAAGAATTATAAGGTATGAAGCAGCAGTATTTAAATTTTGTCGTTTTAAACATTCTTGAAACAAATCTTTAGGTTTACCAGCAGCTGAAAATAAATATGACCACAAAGCAATTTCAGTTTTACGAGCACATTGAACTACAGTTTCTAAATAAAGATTTGGAAATTCTTGTATAAATTCAATGACACTGGGCAATTGAGCATCTGGTATAGGTTCCTTGCTAGTGGCTTCCTCTTCTAAAACCTTAAAAAATAAATAAATAAAAGGAATAAAAAAATACATCTTAATACATTGAAAAATAATTAAAATACTATATACTTCATGTAATAACAGTTCCAAGGAATGAGAAAAGTATGGTAAATTTGTACAACACCTTGCAACTTCCCAAGCATGAAAACCCAAATTACGCCGGATCAATTGCCTTAAAATTTGGTGTAAATAAACTTGACTCTAAAATATTAATTAATAATGAAAATGTAATTTATATATATATATATATATATATATATAGAAATAAATAAAATGTTTACCGTTCTTTCAACTTGACAAAATGGCAAAGAAAACACAGTAGAAGTATCTGTTGTATAGAGCAATGTATCATTTTCTGCTCCTAATAAAATAGCATCTTCAAATAGTATAGCTGAAAGTATAAAATCAAATAATTTTAATAATCGGTAATGAAAATTTTATTAAATTGGATCATGTCAGTAAAATACTGCATGTTTTTTCAGTCCAACATTTCATTCAAAACTATTTTCATTATTATTTAATATTTATTGAAATTTAGTAAAAGGTCAAAATCATTTTGAAATCATACCTAATGGATATATTTTAAGTTGAAATGGCAACATAATTCTTTTGGACATAAAAGTATGTGACTTATCTCCATTCTTTGGAAATAATGGAAGCCAAACTCTCATTCCATGAGCACCACAAAACAACCAAAGTGCTTCAGTCAGATGAGGCTTATCCCGACGGTATTGGCTCGAAACCCAAGCATTCTCTACACAAGATGCTAACAAAATTGGAGATGGAATAACTTGCGACTATAATACAATTTAATTTTATATTAATATTATATTTTCAAGCATACGTATGTAAATGCATATATATATATATAACATGAATATAATGATATCATTATAATACATAAGAAATTACTAAACATATAAATAGCTATAATTTTTTAAGCTTTAAAAATGTAATAAATGTTAATTAATCAAATTGCACTTGTTGATAATTACTAGTCAATAACTTTTATTTGAAATTCTTGGAATTAAAATATTAATTTTGTCAAACAATATACATTTTAAGAATCGAAATATGATACCTGATCATCACAACATTGCTGATTTACTAATAACAAATTTCCATTGATATTGAGTAGAAAATTATCTCTGAAAGTGGTGCCTTTAATTTTTGGTTCAATACGAAGTGTTGTAAGTACGACAGAAACAACACAAGTGGGGTGTATGCATAAAGCAGACATATCAATAGTCTGTACTCTTTCCAATATTGCTAAATTAATAAAAATAAATATTGAGTTTAACAAGTCACACAGTTACGTTTTAATGTTTAAAATTACCCATATTATGATTAGGAGATAGTTCAATGTTAAATAAATTAACAATACCATCTGAACAGAAAACAGCCAACCGATTTCCCAAACAATCAAGTAATAGAGCTTGCCCAGTTAACTGATAAGCAATCATATTATCGTTTGATAACCTGGAGTCACCATTATATATTCGCACTTGATGTTCATCTTCAGGTACGCTGTAACATCCACACACAATATAACATCGCCACCACAAAACTCCACCCGTTACTATCATATCTTTTTCTTGAATTTCATTGCCAAATAGTTTCCAGCGATGTGTAATTAATGAATAATGTGCAAGACCACAACGTCCAGCTATTGCTATATGTTTGCCATCATCATCTATGCAAGATGTCTGAAAATATATGATACAATTTTAAATATCGAGTATGACAATAATAACAAAAATGATATATTGAAATTACTCTAATTGGCCAATTAGTTCCCAAATATGGCGAAGGTGCATAAACAATGATCCACTGTTTATTTTCAACTAAAGCACTGGTGACAGTTAATTGATCTTTACTTTTATTATTTGATTGAGTCATTTTGTACACTTTAGTTAAACCAGATGTCAAATTCAAATAAAGCTTATCTTCACCTTGAAGATACAAATGTGGATGGTGACTCTACAACAAAAAGTAAATTTTTCTTATATACATTTCAATGTTAATAATAATTATAACAGAATAAATTATAAAATATTAGTAATAATGTTATTAGTAAAAATTATATTTTATTGAGTAATATATCAGCTTTTAATCAATTTCAATTGTTTGTATTTATAATAATTAATCCTATGAATTAAAAACTCACCATCGTTGGATTGACTGCAAGAGCACTTTTCAAAAATGACATTTGTAATATTGCATCGTCATGAGCATCTTTAGAGGCCCTATTAATCATCCATAGTTGATAGCCTTCAATACACCATTCCATAGAAATAATATTAAGTGGATTTCGAGAGTTCAAATCGACATTAACACTAAAGTTCCATGCTAAAGAGCAAACTAACAAAGCTCCAAAAGTACTCCATACGGCAAAACCGCCATTTTCCCAAGCCATTACTAATGCACAGCCATCAGGTGTCCATCGTGTACATCGCACAGGACCTAATCCTCCACCTGGCCAAACTTGACTGGGAATGACAAGGTTGTGAGATAATTGTAAACCTCCAGTGCGTTCATCAAGACCAAATACTATACCCTGGGAACTAAAATTTCAAAAATGTAAAATGTTAAAAAGTGTATTTAAATAATGAATTTATTTTAATAACTAACTTTTTTAACCCATAAGCAATTAGCCTATATTTGTGATTCAAACTTGTACACGTAGCAGTTTCAATATAAGGTGCCCAAATACCTTGAACTTGCTATACGAAGAATAAAAGTAAACATATTAATTTTAATGTTACATTTTTATATTTTTCGAGGATATCTCACATTAGGGTCAAATTTTAAAGAAGATGCTGTTAATAATGCTGCACGACCATCATTCAAAATTATTCCAAACCCTCCAACCAACGGCGAGTATTCCATATCAACAATATATGTGTTCATAGTAGTTAATGGTGCAGCTATAAAATTAAAATATACACAAATATTTATTATAATACACATTTTTATGAAATTAGTATTATATTAATATTATGAAATAGCAAACCATTTGAAACGTGTAGATCAATGGAAAACGGTGTTCTACGTAAATCTATACAGTAGTCTCGATTTATTGAACTATTCCAGTGATATCTCAAAACATGTCCTTTACAAGTAGACACCATTAATTCATCACGAATACAAGCCATACAACCAACTCCACCATCAACGCAAGCTATTTGATCCTACGCAATATAAACGAATATATAAAAATATTGTTGATATATAACTATTATAAAAAATTGTTTACTTGTTGTATGTGCAAAGATGGTATAGTCTCCTTAACAAATAGTTCGTCATTTTCTCTTTTTAAACTGGATATTTGTGAATCTTCTAAGTGGTACAAGCTTCCATGCTCACCGATAATGCTCAAATTGTAAAATATTAAGTAACCTTTTGTAGTCTACGATACAATTAAACAATATCAATTTTAATTTTATTAATAAATCGATTATTATATAAAAATAATACTAACCACTATAACCAACATACTGGAATCTGGCCGCCATTCCACTCGCCAATTAAAACCGATTTCCTTAAGACTTTGTTCAGATCTTTTGTACGATGTGATTTTTACACATGGCTATAAAATTCAAATTAAGTTAATTTATTAGCTAAGTATAAAAGAAAGACAAAAATTAATAACAGTATGACTTGCGTTTAATTGGAATAAAATATTAAGTTATGATAAAGCATGCGACCTACTAATTATAATACTATATAAATAAATTATTAACATAAACCTATAAAATCACATATGTTTTAATTGGTAAGAGTACAATTAGGTATTATTAATGTGAACGATTAAAATTATCAACAAATTTTTTTAGAAATAATTAATTACAGATTTGTAAATTGCATTAAAAATCTGGAAAAAATTATACATTTTATCACTGAGAACTAAATTATCTACTATTAAAGGCCCTATTGCTCATCGGATTTTGAAATAAATATTGAATTTTTGAATTTCCAGCCCTGGCATAAAATATATTAATTGAAAAAAGAAAAAAATCCAAAACAATTTCACAATTGTGAAAAATGTATTATACTTTAGTTGATTAATATAGTAAAATGGTAAACATTTCATTTTTATCGAGTTTTACAATAACTTTATAATAATTACATTATCTAAGAATAATCTCAGTTTAATTGACAATTTGTACTTTTTAAAGAAATGACATTTAAAACTTTCCCCTTTTAACATTTACTCGGTTTACGTCAATTTTCCCTTTGATTGCATACAAATTGCACATTCACCCAATCAAATCGCAAAACGCATTTAACTAACAAAATTAACTATATTAGTTATATAACAAATACCGGATTTTTAGAAATATTTATATATATATACATAGAAAATCCTAATCCGGAGATTAGGTCGTGTATGCGAAAAAAAAAAACGTACTACCTGACGCGAGAAGTACAATGTTATATCGTTTACCTTGCAAAACCAAATTTCTAATTGTTCGTTAGACAATACGGCGAACAGAACTTTGTCTCTGTTGCAGATCACTTGGACAAGTGTTCCCGCTGCGTGCGCGGAAGCCAACACTTTTGGCCATCCCACCGGAAAGTACATTGTAAGCGCGCTAAAGCGAACAAACGCGTTCGATCCACTGCCAATGTATTTCCGACATCCGTTTACCGTTGTTGATATTTTTGAAGAGCATAAAACATTAATGAATACTGTTATAGTACGTATTAATAATAAATTGGTAGGCAGGTACACGACAATATTACAATGAGATTGTCGTGTCCACTACTTGAACGTCGTCGACAAAAACGTAAATTCATTCGTTATCAATTGTGATACGTCGATCGCGTAGAAATTAAATGATAACCGTATGATAACACACTATCCAACCTGAGGTGTCGCAGAGATCATAGACTTGTAACAATATATTATGTGTCTATGGAAGAGATGATAGCAGGGAATTTTTTTTTTTATACGATCCATGACGTCACTATGCCGGCAAATCCAGTAGTTCTGTCTATTCCACGATTAATGACAGACAAGATTGGACAACGAGCTTTAATAAAGTGACTCGCTAACCTTCCTTTTATTAAATTATAATAACATTAGTGCTCCTCCTCCTCCTCCTTATTTGTTTCAAATAATATATCATAAATATTATTATAGTTATTTGTAATTATATAAAAAAAAAAATTATACACATATAAATGATTTTTAAAAAATAACAATGTTTTCCGTCAAATAACAATTTATTTGTCAAAATAACTTATTTTACCGCCGAAATATCAATCCTTTTCTATAGTGTAATCCACAGATTAGATGAATATTAATCTAATCTGTGCTATTAGCGTTAGTAGTGATATTTCTCAGATCATAGAGTTACTCTATGGCATAGATTGTTGTTCAATCTGTTTATCTTTGTTTTTAATAAGAACAATTAATAACAAACGTACACTGTACGACTTGTCTTACATGATACTTGTCACAGTTATCAAACAAAACGTAATTTTCAAAGGACAAGAACACATAAAAGTATAATAAAATTTAATATCCCCAACAAAATATATACTATATAGTAATTGATGCTGCAGTGGCGTAACTAAAAATTTTGAGACATCGAGGCAATATTACGTTTTGATCCCTCATCTATTTACAAAATATGTTAGAAAGCAAAAAATACAAAAAAAAAAACAACGTAATGGCCTAGAGTAATAACTGAACATAGAGATACATAGGGACATTCATACATAGAGGTATATACATACATATAGTGAAAAATACATAGAAGTACATACATACATAGAAAAAAAGTACATAGATAGATACGCACATAGAGGTACATATGTACATAGATATATATATATATATACATACATAGAGACATTAGTACATAGAGGTACATATATACATAGAGAGAGAGAGACATACATAGATGGAAATACAAACATAGAGGCATGAATGAATGAATGACTCTATGTCTCTCTTTGTACTTTTCTCTCTATGTATTTATGCCTCTATGTTTGTATTTTCCTCTATGTATTTTCTTTCTATGTATGTATATACCTCTATGTATGAATGTCTCTATGTAGTTTTCTCTCTATGTATTTTTCTTTCTATGTATGTATATACCTCTATGTACGAATGTCTCTATGTATATCTATATATGTCTTTCTCTATGTACGTATGTACCTCTATGTATTTATCTCTCTATTTGCTTTTTTTTTGTTTTATCTGAATGTATGTATAATATGCAGTCTATAATTATTTTTTAATAATAAATAATTTTGATATTAATATATGTGTGCAAAGCGTGAGAGAACGATGTAACACTACTTCAAAATGATGTTTTATTTATGATTTATTTATCAATTTTTTTTGTATGTATGTATTAAATAAGTTTTGTTTAAGACGACGGATTTTGCGGACTATAATGGATATACCGTTAAAAAGTTATCGAATTTATTAGATAATTTGTTTCTACAATTACATCGGCAATAACGTCGCGAGTATAAGATGACAATTTATTCGAAATTTTGTGGAGGCCCGGGGTCAAATTTTTAATTTGAATTTAAAAATAAAAAATTCTCATATTGATTACTTTGCATTATCGATATAGCCTACTTGCGTATGTTCTACACGCAATTCTGTATACAACACAGTACATAACATATAACAACGGGCCTGTACTTAACTATTATTGTATTATACAGTTAACTGCATTTATTTCATAAGTTATTTTATTATTTTATAAAATGTTAATGTAACGCATTAAATTTATAATAGGTATCTAAACTGTTGATTATACATTTTTGAACGAAAATTTACTGTATAATTAATTATTAAAATTAATGTAATCTCCATTTTGTAGAAAATATTTTTCATTTAAACGCCGATTCATATTAATGTTTCAATTTTCAACATCATTAATTGTTACGCGTGTATTTTCGTCCAATTTTATTATTTCAATAATAATCGACCTCAAATTAGTAGGCACTCTATCATTTATTACAAAACAAATTCGTGCCTACGTATTTTTAAAACAATAGTAGTCAATACTATAATATATATTTACAAACACTAAAACTCAATAGCAATGTTATTATTGTACTTGTTTAATATAGTTGTTATTAGCTTTATATAACGGTTATTGTCAAAACTACAAGTTTAATTGGGTACCTATATTGGGTATACGTATCTAAATAATTAATATTTTCGTGTAATATGTCATGTATAGTTTGGTACAGGGGCGTATTTACTTCATCCCTTAGGGGGGGCGAATAGATAAACGGCCCGTCGAATCTGTTGCCAACTTAGAATTATCGAAAAATTATATAAAAATAATAAAAAAATGTTTTATGACATTTTAGTTTTAATTCGATTAATTTTAGTTGTCAGTAGATATAGGTACATACACAAGTATCTAGGGGGGGGCGATCGCTCCCCCTTGTATACGCCCCTGGTTTGGTACCTGTTGTAGAGTGTATGTAATACAACATATAGGTACGTATTAAATTGTATTATATAGGTACATATGCATTAAGTATGATAATACACCGGGCGTCTTTATTTTTCTTTCGAAAATCGGCAATACACCCCCCACTGCCCGGAAAGCCGCTAAGCAGTTTTTCGGGCAAACACACCGAGAACCCCCTAATTGTTGAATACACATCTAATACAATTTGTATCACTTTCTGATTTATTGAAATTTTAAACTTCAAAAAAGAACTACTTTCTCCATGAAATAAGTATTTATTCGTCCATGCTTATTAGATGTTATATAGATAATGAATACAGTCTATCTCTCTCACTACACACTGGTTTTTGAAAATATCAGTTATTGTAAATACATGTACTGTAATTCGTGTGTTATTGTAATGTAAAAGTGTTCGCGTTTACATTTGGAACGTCTGCGTTTATGTGACTCATCTACGACTTTGACGAATTGAACGTTTTCCATGTGAAGCATTTTTCATACGCGAGATTACGTATGATCCGTTAAATGAGTGCGAGTGTTTTGGTGTGTACGCATTTTATGTGCATTGTAAAATTTAATGTTAGAATCGGAAGTTAAATATAATGAAAGCCAATCCAATTATCAAATTGTTCGAGAAATCGGGCGATGTCGGTCCACAACCGAATCTTTTGAAAGTGCTTAAAGACAAGTTCATTAAAATGAATTGGAATGATTTTTTACCATTGTTTATAAATCCGTTGATGTCTGTGATTGTTTCGGAAGCAGCCATTAATTGTACGGTCGTTAACAACATGATCAAGTTTGCTGCTAATGGTGCGTCTGTATTATTAGAACATAGGACCATTGACGGCCGTAATGGTTTGTATTTGGTATCGGAGATGTTTCGATTGTGTCGTAAGTATGGAAGTGTTAACGATAAAGTCATCAGGTGGCGGTTTTGCCTGTTTCTTAATCACTTGTTAAGTTATATGTCAGATGGAGCAGTACTGTCTGTAGAACTGTGTGATGTCGCAACTCTGTTGTTACTGGAACGATTACAGGACCTAAAGCGAGAAGTTCGAGCGCAGGCTGCACATGCTCTTCATCGGTTACAATTACCCGACAATTCCAAATGTCAAATCGTTGAAAAGTTCTTGATTCATATGACTTGTGATCCTAGTGCTGAAGTCAGGACAGCTATTGTCAAAGAAATTGCAATGTTCAACAATGTTGTTGATGAAATGTTGAAGAATACCATATTTGATAATAACGATAATGTCCGAAAAGAAGCTTATAATCGTTTTTTAACTTATCCATTTTTGAGTTTATCGTCCAAGCAAAGACGTACAATATTGGGAATAGGATTGGAAGACAAGAATGAAAACATTAAGTCATTGGTGAAAAATCAATTATTAAAACAATGGGTAGAAGAATGTGATTATGATTTTGAAGTGTTTTTGAATAAATTGGGTTTGGAAAATGAACATTTGTGCGAAAAAGTATTGAATATAATATTCGAAACATATTATGATAGCCAAATTTTGGATTTGACAAATAAGTTTTTGAATCGTGATTCTCGAATGATAGATTTTGATCAATTAACTGTGGAAAACATTTTTTTATGGAAGTGTATAGCTAAATATTTAACTGTTGAAAAGAAAATTGCTTTAGCACGCAACGAAAGTCATTTTGACAACTGTTTTATTGATATTTTATTGCCAGACGTGGTAAAGTTTTCTGATTATGTACGGGAATATTTCATCACCTATGATTCTCAAGACGATAAAGAATTTATACTGACACAATTATTGGATATGGCCAGGACATTTGCAATAGATGAAGTTGGTGCAATGAGTTTAAACCAACTTTGTTTCGATTTAATATTGAATAATAAAACATCTGTAAAACCAATACAACCTATAGTAGCATTACTCGATTTAAGTTTAAAAAGTGGTAAGGATATTTTAAATTATGTTAAAAAAGTCATAAATGAAATTCAAGTACTGACAATTGATGTGTATCCTATAATTAATAAAATTGGTAAAAAAAAGGTGTTAGAATATCAAATAGATTCAAAAACTAAGAGTATTGATGAATTATTGCAAAATGAACCGACAAATGAGGAAAATATAAAAATGTCAATAATAATGTTGAAAAAAATAAAAAAGGAATACGATGAGATAGATACGTTCACAGAGGAGGAGGTATTAGTAGATGTGGCAGTCAAAAACTTATTAAAGGGTTTTGAATTGGTCTTTCAAGTGCAACAATTGCCCAAGGTTGGCGTAGAATTCTCCTTATTAACAGATATTATTCAGAACGTTATTGTTGTGTACTTGGAGTGTTCTATGGTCAGTTTACGAATGGAAGCAATCCGTTGTATTACTCCATATACATTGGTCAATAATGTTGTAGCAGCCAAGGAACACATGGATATATTGTGTGCTGAAATATCAAACCCATTGACTAATAAGCATATGTTGATTAAAATAATGTTTGACCTATTTTTGTATTATGACCTGGAAACATTTGAAATTACAGATAACTTAGATACAGATGAAGAATTTGAAGGCTTCTTTTCTGTTAATAATATTTTATTATTACTAGCTAATTGTATTGATTACGAAGTCGATGATATGAGTTTTAAGTCTGTTGTTGTTAAAGGTTTTTGTGATTTATTCATTTTCAAAAAAGTCGAATCTATTAAATTAATATCCAAGCTTTTGATAATATGGTTTAGACGTTTATCACGTGAAACATTCAATATATACAACAATCTAGTAAAATTTTTCACAACATACATGTTTTACATACGTTCAAGTAGTAGCATGTTGGCTAAATGTTATGTTCCAATACTGAGAGAAATAGAAGAAAATGATTTGACTACAAAGTTGGATATTAAAATGGACGAGGTGAACTCGACTTTAATAAATTTATCTCGAGGTGTCTTGTTTAATAATGAAAAAATGGCAGTTAATGCTCATGGTGAACTAGCTGGTAACATACTTGATTATTTATTAGACACAGATCATTCATATACAGCTATGCTGGTGGTTACTCTGTGCAAATTGGAATTGGATTTTTATAGTGACGACGAATTGATAAACACACTTGGTCCAAAATTATTGAAAATAATCAAACACTTTAAAAATATAAATGATAAAAACAGTATTAAATATTTGAAAAAAATTGAGCACAAATTCGATCCAGTTTTACAGAAAAAGTCGTCTTTTGTGAAAAAAAGTATTAAAAATGATATTGATGGCATTGGAATTGAAAAAGAGTCTGAAGAAATACTTATGGACGATATTCAAGACAATATGGATAATATTCAAGGATCAAAACCTTTTGTTGAAGTGCATGGCGATTTGTTTTTACAAGAAAATATATTTGTAGATCAAAGTACTGATGATGAAAGTAGTAAAGATTCATTTACAAAACTGGATGCAATGAAACGCATGTCTGAAGTTTTCAAAAAAAGTTTCAATGCAAAAGTATTAAATAATTCAGTTTAATGAAGTGACTTTATTTCCAATATAATATGCAATTTATTGTTAAATGTTAAATAAAATAGGATGTTTTAATACTTTGTTAGGCATAGATTTAAGGCTGTAGCATTTTGTTTAAAAAAAAAATAAATAAATAAAAATTTTAATTTAATGTATTTTTTTACTTTTAACTAAATGTCTAAATACAACATTGAAGTGTAATATTTATATTCTATATTTATACTATTTGCGTGTAATTTAGTTATGGTAATTACTTAATTTGGTAGATGTAAGTTAGAATTATACAAATACAATAAAATTTCTTTTTAGGGAACCATACATACAATTTTATTGTAAAAGCGTTTCTATTTAGCAAATTCATTTTGTAACATTATAACACGATTTCAAAAACTACTGCAATACAATTTTTGAACTCCAAGTACAGATTTGATTGTGTGTTGCCTCATTAAACTTAATAAATAATAACCTTCTTTCTATCTATATTAAACTATATACATTTTACAAATTAGTTGGGTTATTCATTGCAGTTTGTTTATTGAACTTTCTCAACAGTATTGAGATGTTAAACATTTTTAATTCAAATAAATATAAAAGTGTTTTTATATTTTCCAACATATTAGTATTATTATTTTCACTGTTGTTCTGTATAATACTTACATTATATACTATTATTAAGTATTTATTTATATTGATTTGATGTAATAAATATGAGATTTTAAATAAAAACAATTCATTTCTTTATAACAAAATGTTTATTTAAAAAATTTTTTCAAAAGACAGTCAAATTCATTAAATAGAGGTATACAGGTTAAATACAGGTTCTACTGTATTTGCATACATAAATACATACATATATTTATTTAACATAATAAATACGAGATTTTAAGTGAAGCAAAGTAATTTCTCCATAACAAATGATTTCAAAGAACAATCATTATTCAAGTAAATAATAATAAATGACATTTTATGTATTGTCAACGAATTGTTGAAATAGTTGTTGTTATTTAAAACAGATTTTATAATAGAAAAAAATGTTTTAGAAATTATTGTTAATATTTAGTGATATTATGTGAATTTATATTAACAAGAATTTAGAGTTTTAATAAGTTCATGAAATACAATTGGAGTTAATAAATGAATTACTAACTATGCACTCAACGAACAAATTAGTATTTAGTGACAATTATTAGTTCAAATTATATTAAGTACAAATAATAAGATCAAATATATAAATATATATATATATATATATATATATTTATTTATTTATTTAACTTAATTAACTATAATTGAATAATTACACATATTACGGTTTATAACTGTAGTGGGTGTAACCTTTTAGATCATCGAACTTGCAAATCAAATCATAATTTTCAGTTCAGGATTTTATAAGTACTGTACTCTTGGAAATATTTTCGTTCAGTAACGATGAAATACTGAGAACATAATATTAACAACTACTGTTTATTCACTTTTGGAAAGTATTGCATTTTATTATAAATTATAATAGAAAATTTCTGAGAATGATAAAGTTGAATTATTTTTTTTTTATACAAGATGTGAAAAAATAAATAGATACATCATATACATTATCAGTGGTGTGGTAAACGTGGTCTATAATGTGTAAATGTCCGCAACATTGAAAAAATATAAAAGAAGGTAAGTACCCTATTTTTGAAATTTGGTCTTAATTTTGTTTTGATGATTTGAGAAAGTAGAAAAAAAAATTCTTTTTATAAATTAATATAATGTAATTACATAAAATTTTGAATTTAAAAATTACGATAATTTTTTTTAGTTGAAAATAATAAAAAACAAATTAAGAATAACTACATCACAGTACTGTTTAGAATCATCAATATTATTATTACATATACCTATTATGTATTGTATTATTATCTTTTGAAAAGGATTTAGAAATCAATCTAGAAGCTGGAAGAAATATTGATCGACTAACGAGATTCTCTCCAATATTGTGTCGAAACGATTGTTGCCATCTGAATAAAGTGTGTTGATAAATAGCATATTGACTCACTTCTGTTTTATTTAAAAAGTAATTTTCAATTTGGGAATTGCAGTCTACAAATAATAGTGCTTTTAAATTAAAATCACATTTTAGGGATTTTATTATTTATTATTGCTTATAGTTGGTATTTTCCAATTTTATTATTTTAAAAGGAAAATTCAAATATATGCCTGATGATAAAATTATAAGTGAACTGTAGTTTGGTTAAAAATATGTTGTAAGCATTTACCACGATTTTAAATCTGTGCTAAAGTCGATAAATTTAATATTTGTAATTTGTGTTGCTAATTAACCATATGGTAATAGTACTCATTTAAATTATTTTTTTCTATTAAAATGTATGTACCTATTAATATACATTAGAAAAATTGTGGAATATTTGATTCCGTTTTAATAGTTTCCAAAAATCATTTAAAACAAATTGGTTTTCTAATTATTTTTTCTAGCAAGCTTTTAAGACTTTGTGTGAATCCTGAATACGTGTTGTTTCCTATTACATCTCAATGTCGAATTGAGTGGGTTGGTAAGGTGGGTTAATCTAAATATATGTATTTGGCCATAATTCGAATATCACTCGCCACGCAATTGCATATTTTTTCGGGCAAATCGGAGTAATAGTGGTAGATGACCAATAATTTTTAAAAATATTTTATTCTGTGATATTAATTTTTTATTGACGTTAATTATTAATTAACATTTTTTTATTAATTTTTTTTTTTTTAATGCTAAGTTAATTCTCGATTTAGTACACTGGAGGAATATTGGTTAGTGATTTAACCGTCCGCTAGATCGCGTTCACCGTAGAGTATTGGATAAATCGTGTTCAACCGATTTTTTCACGTCTCGCGGTCAACGGCGGCGGGGCGGGCTTATTTACAGACATATTTTTTTTTCCAGGAGATCAGCGGCGGCGGTCAAGTGATATTTTTGTCACGGGGAGGGGACGAGGCTGATTTTTCAACACGAATTTTGATCATTGAAAACATAAGTCTTTTAAATCTGAAGATACATATTATTATTAATAAGCAAACGGTATATTATTGTTGAAGATAACAAACAATAACAAAAAAGTCACAGGTGGGGGGGGGATCTATTCGCCCCCTTGCCTCGTTTGACCACCACTGCAAGAGATGTACACAATTTCTAGTCCCTCGGGCTATTCTAATTACATATGGGTAGCGTAGTAAGTAGTAAGTAAGTAGTAGTAGCGTAGTAAGTACCAACACCTCTTCCGTATTTGAACCGACGACGACAGGGGAACTGCTTTTGCATTACTTCCCTGAAGTACCGACATCTCTTATAAGTTCTTTAAATGACTTATATTTTATTTTCAAGGTGGACCTTAATTTCCCCTCCACCCACCCCAATCGATTTGGTGGCGGGCAACGCGTCGGCGGGGCCTACACTTGGCTATTCAATATTGATTATATTATTATTGTAATAAACATTCGGTACGGCTTATAGAAGTTTGTATGATTTTCAATACGAATTTAATTCAAAACATAGCTTAGTGATGTAGTCAGTCAGGTAGACGTTTGTTTCATACTTACAGGTAAAAAATAT
Source organism: Chaetogeoica ovagalla (assembly GCA_032441825.1). Classification (NCBI taxonomy): domain Eukaryota; kingdom Metazoa; phylum Arthropoda; class Insecta; order Hemiptera; family Aphididae; genus Chaetogeoica; species Chaetogeoica ovagalla. The sequence continues at coordinate 13,491,965 of CM063723.1, read as the reverse complement.
CTATTAGGAGCGTAATAAATGTTTTTTTTTTCTTGCGTATTTTACATATTTAACTCTTTTTCAAGCGTTAGTACATATTTTGTCATACATATTTGATTTTTACAAACGTTATATTTCATTACGTTAATCACTAACAAAAAAAAAAAATCAGTATTCAATTTGTCTTTAAAATTAGTAAGACAAAAAAAAAAATGTATAAGTACCTCCTATCTGAAAGAATTTTCGATGAAAAGAGTGGGCCGTGTTTGTTTTCCCCGTCTGCTCGACAATTTTTAACAATATTAATAATAACTCCTTTCATTATTATTTATTAATTTTTTTTTGATCTAGACAGATACCTAGTAGATACATCGTCATTTAAATATTTTGGTTTTTATAACGCATATTTAACCGATTGTACATATTTTAAGGGCATATTTAGGGATTTTTTTTATGGCATGTATATTTTAAGATTTTTTAGGATATGGAACCGTAGCTCTAGTAATTACTAAATTAATTTTAAACGTTAAAATGTTACCAATGCAAAATCGTGAGTAACGATTCTGTAACATATTATGTAATTATGTATTTATTTTTCAGTGTTCGATAGTCTATGCCAGTGGACACAAAAAAGAGACGCGAGTGTGAATCACATTGTAGTCGTATAATAAATAATTTACTTACTCGAGAAACGAGTTTACAGAAACAGTGTATATATTTCAGAATCGTTAAACTGAATATATATATATATATTGGCACTGTTTATACATTAAATTGGTGTTTTAATAAAAGTTATATATTGTAGTAAAGAAAAACGTAATAAAATCTGTAATCATCAACAGGTGCATGAGATTTTCATTAGTTTGCGACAGCCAGTATCGAGTGGAAACAATTAATGGACCGTTGTCATAGGAATGGTAAGAATATTTTTACCTCTAGTGCAATCTAATCAAATACCAATCTACTTGTTCTTCCAAAGAAAATGTATAAGTTTATTAGCCGAAAAGCCAAGAAAAATAGATTTGCTGTTATAATACAAAACCAAATATAATTATTATATAAAAAGTAACACATGTTTTTTACAATTTTTTTTAAAATTAACTCAATGTTATTATGAATCCCCCATCTATATAAAATTCCTGTTTACGGCACTGCATAGACCTATTATAATAAATATGATTCAAAGTATTAGAAATTTATTTATTTTAAATATAAACAGAATCAATGACATCTCTGCAGTCTTGTACACAGAATTCAATCTAAATGCTGATAAAACAGAAATTAACCTTCTTGAACATATCGCTAATAGGTAGGTACACCAAAAGGAGAGAAATTGGGTAAATTGGCTTGCTGAAACCAACTATGGAAGGGAAACTATATATTTTGTAATGTCGTCAAAGCATTGAACACATTTACTACTATAGTTTATATCAGTAACGAGCTATGTTTGCAAACGAATATTTTCCAAGTGTAGTATTTTGAAAACCAAGTTACGCAGTACCAATGTACCATGACACAGGATCGCTTAGATGGTCTGCTTACAATATCAGTTGAACAAGAACTAACGTATAATATACACATTGAAGATGTAATTGATATTTTCAAGTCTTACTCCTATGTACATAAAGATGGAGTTGTAAATAGTTTTGTAAATAAAACATATATATATATATATATATATACATAAATTGTAATTTAAGTTATAATAATTGTTTTACAGTTATTATTATTTAGTACAAGAATTTTTGGTGTGGACATTCACCTCTCGCAGACAAAGTCTGTACGTCTATAACCGTAGTAGTTAGATATTATCAGGTAAATATTGATTAATTAGACGATAACATCAAAATGCTGAGGTTTCAGTTGACGTATAAACGCCTTTTACGTACCTACTTAGGTATATGGAATTTCCTATATTATATCTTCTATACACGTTTGTGATTCCCTCTTAATACTTCCCCATCACTATATGGGATGCGCAAAAGGATGAAGTGCTTCAATTTAATTAATTATAATAAGTAATAAAACGATAAGGTGTTCAAACGTTTTGTGAGCAATCTCATTTGGAATACGCGTAGCATAGAGAGATTTGTGTATTATGAATTAATATGCGACTATTATAATATAATGATTTAATCGTACGCACAGTCTACCGTTTTAATTAATACATACACGCGTTATAAGTTATACTACAATAATATTATATATCTTATGGCATTCCAATATTATAAGTCTATTATATTATTATATTTAAATAAAGTTTTAAAATTTAATAATTTCTAATTATTATAGTAATTATATATAATTAAACACTTCATGGTGAAGTTTCGTCCTCTTCAAACTGTACACCGATTTGCTCTCTCAGTTGATCCATTATTTCTTGCACGGTACAGCTATTGTTCAGAGTAACCACTGGTGATTCCATCAAACCTTATTAAGATAAACAAATTATTATTTACAATAATATTAATAATAATAATAAAATCAAACACATATAGAGGCGTATATAATATATATATATTCGAACTTTTCATTAAACACTGTCTAACGTGTTCTATTTCGTAACGTAACTGCACACTACTAGGAAATAGTGTAGGTTTTCTCGTCTTTGGTTGAACAAACGTATAATCGGTTGTGTTAACTGTCACTTTTATTGAAGCGTGAAATGGATCGTGAATCTGAGAATAAAATCAAATACATTTATGCAATTTATAAATATTTTTTCTAAAATTTATTATTACCTATTGTGATATAGTTAATTTATTAAAGTTAAAATACAGGTCACGGTAATTTGCTCTAGATTTTCAGCGATTAATTATTACAATTATCTGAATAGTTAAATAGGACTTCTTAAAATAAAACGTTTTAGTAATAATTATTATTTGTTAGATTCTCCGTATAATCGTGTGTAAATACAAATTATTTCTTTGCGTCATTTCGCGTGCGTATTAACTCATCATAACAAACTCAAAGAAATTCGATCGAGTATTATTTAGTGCAATAATCAGTTGACCGATTTTTCGAATTACCTTTATGGTTCCTTTAGTACCATATATGTACGCTGAATTATCCATATTCACTTTAGTGTGTGTTGATATAACGGCTATTTTTCCTTCGGGATATTTGAGGACAGCAGACATATTTTCATCCGTACCATAACTATTTAATGTTCCTTTACACGCTATGGATTCAGGTTTACTAGGTCCAAATATCGTGTCTATGAAATGCACAGTATAAACGCCAAGATCCAGTATAGAACCTCCTCCAACATCTTTTTTCCTAAAACGCGCATAAGAGTTTATTATACATTATTAAATATACATATATGACACGCGGTATAATTTTGACAATTTGAAAAAAAAATTCTTTGAAATTTCTTACTAAAAAAAAAAATAACTCGATAACTCAAAAACAATTCAAATTTTTTTCATCCTTTTCAATAATTATCATACGTACAATAAATATATATGTTATGATCCATAACATACAGATACTACACTAATCATAAAAAATACCGTTGTTGCAAAATGCATTACCGAAATTATAAGTATATATCCTACTAAATCAATTGGTAGGTACATCAGTCCTGTCAGTCAATTAAAAATATTAAATATACGCATTTATATCGGAATATCAAATATATAAGTGCGCATGTATAATGTATTGATTATGCATGGGAGGCGTTCAAACGTTCAATTATCTACTGGAAGTATGTATAACTAACGAATGTCCTGTTGAAAATAATGTGTAACATTAAAAAGTGATTATATAAAATTTATATTTTTAATATTGTACAGTTGTGTAAAAGGTTAAACTATGTATTATAAAAGTAAATTTAACATTTTTATTAGTTCAAAAACTACGTCCCAAAAGGTTAGTCCTATAAAGACTAATATCGGATAAAACACTCTTGGTCCATAGTGGTGTTCTTTAAATCATAGGTATGTCTTATATACAAATGTCAAATATATTCATGGTGTGTATGTTATAAAATCAACGCGCGAGATTATTTATTTCCGAGCTGACATGAAACACAAGACAAAAAAAAAGTGCCCGTGTTTATAATACTTTAATATAAAATATCTAAATAGCTTAATCATAATATTTCATATTATAATTTGTACAATTAGTAGACAGGGACCTTCTAAATCTCCCCTAACTCACTCCTATGGATTATGTATATACGCATATTATATTCTGTAACTTTTGATCTGTGTATATTATTATTAATTACAGATTACAGAGATTTGTTTAGATTTCTGTACGACAGATTATATATATATATAAACTATAAATAATATATTACTGTGATAGGATATATAACTGAGTATGTATAAGTATTATAAAATTATTATTTTACCAAATTCGTTCAATACTCGATAACGGTTTACCGAGACTGGCCTGTACGTTTAAAACCGTACCAATCGTACCGTTTTGTATTTCTTCGAGTATTTTTTGATAAGCTGGTGTAAAACGACTCCACATAGCTTCCATTAGAAATAACTGTTTGTCTTTTGAAAGCTGTAACAATCGCACGATTTTATGTGTACCTATTTATGATAATCGGATTCTTAAGATAGTTACATATATATATATTATTCTTTCTTGCCTTAATTAATGCATAGAGTTGTTTAGCGTTAATACAAAACGGTTTTTCGCATAACACGGGTTTACCACTTTCGAGCATCAGTTTGGTCAATGCATAGTGTTGATGGTTAAGAGCACCAATGTAAACGACGTCTACGAATTTTATTTACAAAACAAAATTAATATTTATTGAACATTATAATATTTAATTATTTTCAATGAAACGTCTATTAAACACACGATCAGAATATTTAAATGGTTATAAAATATACAATCCGCGGGGACAGCAAGTAAATAATAAAAACACTTTATGTACGTGTATGTACATATAGTTATATGTATTTTTTCTCCTTTCTATATTGTATTGATATTATGCCGCTTATACTTTTTTTTTTTTTTTTTTGATAATTATTTAAAAATAAAATATTTAAATTATAATAATCTTTTTTTTTTTTATTTATTTCGCGTTATGTATCAGAATGTTCGATGTATATGAATTTGGTTTTTCTACGTCATTTAAAAATATATTGTTATCGAAATTGATATTTTTGCGATACATAATTTTGTTTTTTTTTTTTTATTGCGTTTATATTTAATAAATAGAACCTGTATTATTTATAGGGCTCAAGACTGTTGCGTTTCGAGGAGGAATTTATGTCAATTACAATGAAATTATTAGTATACGATTTTTTATGATTAAAAAACGATTAAATTTGGAAGATAGGTAAATTTACAATGTACTAAACAGGACAGCATTTATAATAATTTAGCCTAGGGTGGCAAAATGAGTAGCGCCAGTTCTGATTACACTGGATTACAGACACGTACGTAGACCGTAACAGTTTTTGGGGGAAGGACGATCGCTCTTATTTTTTCCCTAAAAATACGTGTCTATTGATGTATATTATAAGACGTGTTTTGTACGTACAAAGCATAAATTGACAAAATGTGACGTACCGACATTAGAATCGTTGCCAAGTTCCTCGTATGAACCGTAGTAAGTGAGAATTCCATGATCATCGGCAAAAACTTTTGCTCTTAATTTGTCTTTTGCAGCTACGGCTACTACTTTATGATCATCGGCCGACAATGTTTCCAAAGCTAGAACGAAGTCGTGAGCGATTTTGGAAGCACTTAGGATCCCCCATTTTGTAGCCATACTTTAAAGTTGACAAATTTAACCTGCAGTTATTATATATTACATATTTAAAAGTGTAATATAAATATTAATATATATATATAAATATATATATACATTTTAATCAGTGGCGTAGCTAGGGTATAGTGAACTGTGCATTTTTTTCCGTTATGGATTAAAAAAAAAAAAGAAACCGATGGAAAAAGTTAATATGTATATGAAAAATAATACTTAAATAATTTGTTTTTTTTTTTTTTTAAAAAAAGTTATAATCAATTATAGTAACGATCAATTATAGATAATAAAGTAGAATATTGTGATGCGTTCTTCGAGAATATAAACGGGAATTCTCTCGATTTAAGTGTAAATAAAATTTGTAACGAATTATCAACAACGCACATAATATTTATTTGGTAGGCAAACTGCAATAGTAAAAGTCACGGATTAAACTTTAGAATTATAATATTTCAAATATACTTTTCGCTAAGCCGAGAATCTAAAAAAAAAAAAAAAAAAAAAATCAAGATTCAAATGAATATTATTAATAGTGCTTAACGCTGTTAAAACTCCGTGTTTAACATTTGTTATATCGCAGTATAAAACAATTAATGTAAATTTGCCTCTTATACGTATATATAACAGAAGACGGCGAATATGTATTTTATCGGTTTCAACACTATCCCCATATGACATACACCAAGTATGTCATAAATACTTATTATCTTATACATAAGAGCGTTATACAATATAAGTAAGTACATATTATAGTAAATTCATGCAGTGCACTCACCGCGTATATTGTCATAAATGCGATTTCTTTGAATTCCGAAAGACGAAATTGTGTCAACACTAATGATTTATACAAACAATATTGGTAGATACGTAACGGAGCATTGAAATTAATAAAATATACTGCAGTTGTGTACGAGTTATGTGTATATAGAGACTAAATCAAACGAACGCACTGCGGAATAGTGTATAATATATTATGTAAATATCTATACGATAGATAAGCCGGCATAACTCTAATGTCTGTATAACAATATAATTAGCGTTATATATAAATATAAAAATTCCATTATAATTATTCTTATTAACTACACTAGCGATTCTATACGTATATACGATTACGTGTGTAATTTTATCAATTTCTTTTTCTTTTTTTTTTAACGTGGTTTGGAATGACTGAACGATTTATAGTGTTGTTTTCACAAATGTTTACCGAAAGCAAATGTATATACGCAGTAACAACAACATATCACTATATTTTTCTTCGCCTAATCGATAATTATATAAATTATACTTAATTATAAAAACGACATGGCAAAAAAAAATTATATAATAATAGTAACGTAAAAATTATTAATTTAAACGAAAAATAGTAATATTTAAATAACATCACATATTGATACTGGAATCTGGGTTATGTGTAGACACGGGAATGTTTTAAAGTGTTCTAATTATAATCTGATATATTATTAAATTGTTTCCGAGGTAAAAATCTATAATGTAACATTCTTTATAATGTATTTCGTTTTAACATGAAATAAACGCTTAAACCGGAAAATTCTAATAGGTAATTTTGAATAAAAAGTGTGTATTAAGTGACGTTAATCTCTTGAGTTTTAAAATTTAAAGTTACGCTTTATTTTATTTTTCTATGATCGTCTAACTGTTATTCTATTTTAATTACGTTTATTATGAATTAATTTTGGTTTTGAAATTGTTTCGTCAACATGTATTTATACTAATAATTGACATACAGGATTTACATGGCAGGACAAGCGCCATACTACAACCTGCAGCATAGACGTGTCTTTGACAAAATGCCAAAATATTTTTATATTTTTTATCGGTACACGCAACTTATACGAATACAATAAAATCTGGACATACAATTTTAAATTGTATTTATGTGTAGGTATACTTACCATAAATCACTTAATATACGAAAAAAGAGCGTTAAACCCGCCGCGGTATGCATTACGGTTACTAACCGTCCGAGTTTCGCCCGGACAATTCAGATTTTCTGGTGTATGTCGGATGTCCAGTATATATTTTTAACTGGAGCCAAATGTCCAGGTTTTATGCCTTACGAGATTCTATTTAAGTTTCTCGGTAGTTTGTATTCACGACAAGTATCAATGGTATTAAATACAGGCGTATAGGAGTGTTACTAAAGCAGAAATCATGAGACAAATTCTGATTACCACGCAACTCGATACGCTAAGGATATTGTGACTTTTCGGAAACAGAAAGAGATCTACTATAATAGAATCTATAAAGACCTACTATAATATATTATAACTACTTATACATAATAGGTGCAAAAAGCGTGAGAGAGAAACGGGGTTTAAAATTTGAATAACGGATTCATTTATTTATTTAAAACATAGATATTTGTAACGTACATTATTATTATTATTATTATTATATTATCTGCGCTGCAATTTTAAAAATTATTAAAAATATTTTAATGATTTGTTCATATCAATTGTGTTTATTTTATTACTCGTGTACCGAATATTAATAGCTTAAAAAAAGGTTATTATTTGTATTAAGTTTTTGAATTTATAAGAGTCGGTAACCTTGGGCGTGTATACACCACACGGGTGGAATAAAGTGAATATGCATATTTTATAGTGTTCAAGATCGATTCTCCGCCGGCAGCAGTAATATAGTACAAAATAAAAAAATAAAATATATACAAAATAAATTATTGAATTTTTTCGAGTACTCTATACCATTGCAGGATGTGGTTTAGTATAATTATATATTAAACTATATACTGTCGAGTGCGGTTGACAATCGCATTTTCGTAGTTATAAAATTGAAAGAAAAAATAGAGGTGTATAATACTGCAGTGTTATTGAAATTGTCAAAAATGCAGGTAAATCGAATTAAAATTTAAAGTAGACGCGCGTATATATTGACTTTGACTTTACATAATATATTGTCCAAGTTTCTATAATATATTATACAGTGCGACAGATAATAATAAATTGTTTTTCTGATTTTTATTTTTTCAATACCCGTTACACTGTTTACAGGCGTGTACAAAATGTAAAGTTTTTAACGCAAATGTTAAATGTTTATAATGTCTATTATCATAATATAATATCGTATTGTAAATTAATATTTTTGCGAAATATAAGCAAATATCGATAAAACTAAAAACGTACAATATTCAGGAAAGAAATTACACACTTTCGTGTACGTATAGTATAGTGTATATTATATAATATTAACAATAAAATGGATTAAACTATATGCATAAATTTTGCACATTATTTACACATTTGCACCGGTCGAGAGGCGGCGGCAACAGTGGTGCTTGTGTGTATACATTATAGACTAAACCGATTTATAATGTTTAAAATATTACAATTTAATAGCCAATAATAATAAAATATCGTTTTAACTCCTATAAACGGTTTAATTAACAAATTAATTTACAATATTGAAGTGTATGACGTTTTTCGAACGCGTAATATTAATTTCGGAAAATGGGAATACAAAATTCTCGAGTACATAAATTCAAATTATATTACACACAATTTTGTGGCTTGATGCAAGAATGAATGTCACTTCACTTACTTTACTTCGTTCTCGGGAAAATTAACTGTTAAATAGTTTTTATTTGCCAAAACAGTAATAATATACGCATATAAATAGAGTATAAAATGTACGTATCCGTGCAGAGATTGTTTTTGAAAAATTGGTCCATGTCTTGCATCGAGCCACCGATTATTTATAAAATAATATTTACAACGCGGTACAGTAAAAACGGGAGGGGGTGATGGTCCTGTTCAGCGCGAATAGAGTCAAACATTTTCGTTTTTCACGCCTGTTTTAATGTATTAAAACGTTTTTACATTTGATAATTATATTATTTTTTTTAAATTAAGTTACGCATTTTCCTTTATTTAGCATTACAGACGCCCAAGTCCCAAATACCTGATCCTTGTGCTAAACGGCACTGCGGTGTACACGACATAAACTCAGTCGTTATAATTCAACGCGATGCAATGACTAATACTATTTAAATATATTATACGTACATATAAACCGATCGAATTATCAAGCTATTGAAAACCAGATAGTATTTGGATTTCGGAAACATGTAAGCTCCCGTGTAAAAAAATAGAAATCGTGTGATAAACTAGAAAATTTTTGGAAACATGAAAAAAAAAATTGTCCTTTACAATTGCGACTCTAATCACTCCGTTTTTACGTGACAGTTAATTAATAAATATATAATAATTATTACGACGTTATTTGAGATGTCGTTCGGATTGTATTAAATATCTCGTAAAAACCGAATACCAGCGGTGGCAATTTCCTCGTGTTTACTATGAGTACTTACGCTTATAACGTAAACGATATACATATTTAGCGGAATGCGTATTACGACTCTTATGACAAACATGAAGAGGGTACCTATTTTTTGTTTTCTACACGACAACGTTATACAAATTCACATGACATCAAAACGTAAGAACGGGTAAAAGCGTGTGTTTTTTTCTTCTATATAGTTTCCGTTACGGATCGCAGTTTTTTTGGCGTGCAATTCACAAACAGCTTATATCCTATTCGTTTGAAAAAAAAAAAAACCGGTTACTTGAAACAACGGTATTTTTGTCGAGTCGAATCGAGAAAATCAAAATAAATCTCCCCTTTCCCCTATCCGTAACGTATACATAGAAGTGTGAAAACGTTTGACGGGTAATATAAAGTAGATTTTAAAGCTTTTGACAATAAAGGAAACGGTAAAAAAAAGCAAATTTTTTTTTTTTTGTTCAATAACTATGTGAATAAAAATTGAAGAGCGTATAAGCGACCGCGTTAACTCGGTTATGGGAAACGGACATGATTTCTTTTTCCCGTGATCGGCGGAACAGTAAAAAGGGCGCGCGATTAGACTGCAAGTTATTAACAACTGGAAACGTTCTCCGAGGTGTAGACGGGCGAATGAGGTGGTGGAGGAGGAGGAGGAGGACACGTCTCGACGATGTCATCCTCCAGGTCGGGCGATTTGACTCGGTCGTTGTTTGCGGCGGCGGCGGCGGTGGTAATGGCGTCGGCGAACTGTCGGGCCGGCGACGCGGGCGCGGGGCTGACCGCAGCGGACGATCCGCTGGACGACGGACTGTGCGGTTCGGACGACGACGTGTGCGCCGCGGCGACCGGCGGCCATTGATTGGTGGTGGCGGCGGCGGCGGCGGCGGCAGCGGCCGCGGCGGCCGTGGTGATTATCCGCTGGGACAACGTCTTGCGGACGGACGATTGGTAAGACGGCGACGGTTGTTGTGGTGCGTTATTGTGGTGCCACGGTAGACCGAGCAGGAACGCGGACGCGGCCGCCGGATTGAAAACGATGCTCGGCCAGAATTGTTCGGGCGTGAGGAACGGTAGCGGGCCGCCTCCCTGCAGCGCCGGCGGCGGTAGACACTCCGTTCTGAACACTGGCGGCGCAAAAACAACACAAATGTGCCGACGTTATAACGTAATATAGTTATTACCGATAATTATCTTATTTTTAATTTTCTAAATTCCTCTTTGTTTTTACTATTTTGTTAATAATTATTCCGTATTCGTTGAAACATCAACAAAAAAAAAAAAAAAAAACAGCGTAACCTAACCTAATCTAACGTGGGCCGTCAAAATCTAACGTTCGAAAGACCCGAGATGCCATCGTTATACGTTCGGTCCGGTTATAAGGATTTATATATTATACGAGTAAATCGCGGCGTATTTCGGCCGGGAACACCGGCGGTGCTCCCAATAATAATGTGTTATAAAAATAACAAAATACAAAAATTAAAAACCGTTGTGATTTAACAACGTCGTCTCCCTACACATACGTATTTTATATTTACATTCACTATTTTGTCTATTAATAATGTCCCCGAACCTTGTGTGTATTCGAGTGAAAGTTTCAAACGGGATATTATAAATACACACAACGCATCGATGTAGAAAATTCACTCCCGCGAATAAGTGTCTCCTTTTTTCAATAGAGACGCTCCTGCAGTGGCGTAGCGTTCGGACCTGAATGTCTGATTTTTAAATAAATTACATAAAACAATATTACAAAGGCATTTCAAAACGTATACCGTTTTATTATGATGGACAATTTGTGCTGTGCCTATAAAGCACGATACAATTGATTAAAATGCGTGCAATACATTTTAGTTTTCCGTTATTGTTGACTAAAAATATACATCTCATAAGAAATTAATTCTTCCTAGACATTTTCGGGAGGCGTTGTTGTTAACATGTCGACTGCGGTTCATATTATATCGCCTTCTTAACAGTGTTATATTTACTCCTAGTCAATTGGACTATATTATTGTATTGCGCGCGCGCGCGTTATTATTTGCGTCCGTATACTCGCGGTGTTTTATTCGAGTAATGCGATTTTTCTCACGTCCGTTGTGTGTCAATATAATAATTATTGATATTTATTTTGCCGTTAGATGTACAAATAAGTGTACCACGCGTTATTGTTGCGAAATTTAATAAAAGTATATTGCTTCGTCCGCACCGCGGGTTTTCATTTTGTCAAATTTTCAATTTCGAAAATTTAACACCAACGATTAGACCTCGTCGATTTTAAATTGTTCCGTTATTAATAAACGTTTCGTTATTACACCATCACGATAATATTTATTATTATACGGTGCGATCTTATATTTTGTACACAATGACGTTCGTTTTAAATAAACGAGTAACAACCACCCTATACTGTCGCATCACAGCCATCGCTTTTAATAATTAACTATTTTCTATTAGAAACCAGCAGCCGGTGATGATTTGTTAATCGTCAATAAATTGTTAATAATAACGACGTTTCAATAATAATAATAATAATAATAATATTTCAATAGTAGGGGGTGAGTGATTTCAAAACACTAATATTAATGATAAAATTATTGTCGAAAAATGTATATCGAAATTTGCGGTTAGGTTAAACGTTTCGATTTTTTAACAAAATTTTAATTTGACGAATATTAAAAAAATTTATCGATTCTTCTTTATATAGCGTGTTATATCGTAATCTATATTTTAAAAACGATATTTACTAACAGATTATAACTAGGCATCATTAGGGATGAGAATCAGTATTTTTCTGTGTCGTGTACCAATAAGCCGCATAAAAGTTTTTCATTCTAATCGAAGTAGGCGGGATCGGGAATTATAATAATACGACTACGAAAAGCAGTGCATGAATCGGGAGAAATTTTATAGTAGGACGCGTAAAAGCATATCTTGAAAATTTTCGTACTACTATCTAAATGTTTTGTAAACTCGTTGAAGGCTTTGCTTTCTCCTCCATAACATTCATAATTCAATGACATTATATGTATAATATTCATATTTCAATATTTCCAATGTCCACAAATTATTTATACGAATGATCAATTATTTACGTTTCATTTACTCCATATCTGAATCTTAACACATTGGTCTAGTGTACGCATTATTAGACAGACGATTTAACAGAACCTGTAATATTATAATATGCTCAGAAGTCGGAATAGGCAGTACTCTGTTTAGATGTGATTATATTTCTTTCACAGGTTATAAATCTATTACGAAACGTCAAATCGATATAATTTTGGCATAACTGCACGCGTGTAGAACGACTTATTTTGTTTGTACGATAAAACGGTATTTTTTATATAAAAGTGTAAAATGTTTGAATGCAAATGTGTATTTATGAATGTACAATTAAATATTAAAATAAAATAAAGAAAAATATAAGAGCCGTTGTATTAAATACGTTTATTTACTTGGCATCGATTTCGACAAAAAGTCATTATCAGGTGTATTAAAAAAAAAATACAACTCGTTTTTTATTTACCAGTGTTAATTTATAGTTATTATTTTTAATTTTTTTCGCATATCCTTTTTAATTGTTCTATTTATTCGATGTATTTTTTACTATCTTATTATAAAAGTGTATTTGTGTCCTTGCAGATTGCTGTTTCGTTTAGAAAAAGTTGAAAAGAGACATTGAAATATTAAAAAAATAAAAAGAAGCGGTACTCCGTTTCCCTACGTTTCTCCATAATTCGAGCACTGGGTTTAAATGTGTTACTCAAAATACTTTTGTACGTCGTACGTGTTCTGGTAGGTATAATAGGTATACGTTAATATATTATTATTTTACTAGGCGTATTTATTGAAAAAGAGTTTTAACATAATATTTTAGTTTTGAATTTGTTTTGTATTTTTTTTTTTTTGTTTTACACGTATCTAAATTATGTTTTTATTTTTAATGATTTAAATACGGAAGAAAAGACGACGGTAAACATTTTGGATTTAACAAAATAATTTTCGAACAAACGATGAAGGCAATATTTCTAGTGTGTGTTTATAATGATGTATCGAGTATAAAAATATACTCAATAAACGTATTACGTGTTTCAAAAAATAGTTTTTTTTTTTTAAATATTTTGTTTTTGTCCCATTAAAAACGTGTTGAATATAATAATAATAATAATAATATGTAATAAAATACTGCGTATTTTTACGTTGTGACTACACAATATACTTACACGCGTGGTCAGGTATGTATGGATTCGATTCTCTGCCCATTGATTTCTCTCGTTTTCTCCATTTGGCTCTACGGTTTTGAAACCATACCTGTACACAGAAGAAAAAAAAAACGTTATATTTTATTACGCGCACAGATATTATATTATTCGATTCCGTACCAAAGTCATTGAGCATTAAAATGAAATTACGGTTTTATTTGAGTGTCATCCGCGCGCGTATTTTGTGACATGAACGGTTTTCTCGGTAAAGAACGAATCCTTACGTTAAACTAATAATATTTTTCTAAAGTATATTTTTATTCGCGCGCGACTCACCGCCACCGCGTTATACTAAGTCAACAATAGGATATAAATAATATTACCCCAGTTTTGGAAATTCTAAGCGAATTTCGTAAAAAAAAGCGCGCACACACACACACACGTCATATTGCGTAGGTACCGCGAAACGATAATACGTTATATTATAAAAAAACTACGTAACACGCTCGGTATCGCGCGTCAGATAAATAATAGCTATGGGAATTTAATGTTGGAATAAAAATTGTTACGAATATATAACGCGTTATTTCGTCGAACAGTATAGGGTAGAAGGTAATACATCATATTAAATAATAATTTTTATACGTTTGTAACGCTGCAATATCTGTCTGCGTATATACGACGCGGGATAATTCAAAATCTATCATTCGTTATTGGGATTTCGCAAAAAACTTAAAAATCGATTTATTATTAATTCGTACAGTGTTTGCAGGACGTCATTAACTGAAAATTCGTGGGGAAGGGAACAAACAAGCGCGTGGTGTGTATTGGCGCGCGGTTAACACGTTTTATTTTTATGTTAAAATTCATTATGTGTACACAATATTATATTTAAGTAATTATTATTTATAACGTTTTGCATATTTAGTACGTTTGATACGTCAGTAACACTTTATTGTACCGTACTATTGCATTAGTGACAAGGGCAATATTGATTTTTAGTCAATCGAAAATTATATAGAAAGCACTATATGAGACAACAGAAGTCCATCGGTTCAAGTCTCGTATTACCAAACAGTGTCATAAGTATGATTCGATGAAATTATAATGACGTTTTCAGCTAAAACATTACGAAAATTCAATTTTACATTAATCTCCGAAACTAAATTTTAGGTTTTTTTTTTTTTTTTTGGAGAAATTGTCTTATGTATAATACGGCCTGCGCGGTATAATAAAACTATTTTACATCAATTGGTTCTAATTTTCGAATACTAGTAAACGCCTAGCGTATAATATTATATCATGTCGTAGTTCAATTGTATAACGGTATATGTGATATACCAATTATTATCCATTGAATATTTCAGGATTTTTCACAAGCTGACTAGGCACCGGACTAAATGTTATTTGCCATATAGATAGTGTTTATAGTAGTGGAAGGGAAATATTGGCGGCCCCCCTGGCAAAATGTGTAACTGCAGATACCGTGTGTCCGAGTGTTCGTTAATCGTACATCGTTACTTGTGATTGTTCGTAGATGGTCCGTTTTCATTATTTTAGTCGTTATAGTAGCAGCAACAGCAGCAAAAAAAAAAAAAAAGCCATTTTTGCGAAGATATTTCCGAAACTCGCTAATGAAAAGTGGTAAAAATTAATTTTCGGAGTACATTGCGTTTATTGCAAAAGAATAATTTTTTTTCCAAGTCGTTCGCGGTGAAAAATCTGACATAAACGATTTTCGATATTAAAACTTTTACAAACACAATGATTAAATTAAAATAACGTGTCGTTTTTATTATTATTATTATTATTATTATTAATACGTACGCCCAATAAGATTCAATAATGTTTTTCGTCTAATTCAATTTGCTATTTTCACTGTCCGTCGCGGAAATTCGCCCGATGATAACCCTACCATATATTGTTGAACAGTAAATGCGCGTTGCGCGTGTATAGTTTATTGATTTTTTTCATTTTTTCACAACAACTCGTACTCGTGTAGGATCGTAGTACAAATCGTCGTTGAAAATTTCAAATTAGAGTCAGGAAAAAAAAAAAACAAAAAAAAATTGTTTTCGAACAAATCCCCCCCCCCCTCGCAATATATTATTGTGTTACAGGCGATTGAATTTCATTAATATAATATTATAACGTACGAGACGCGTACGTATTCGCCGTATAGGATACGGACCGAAGCCGGAGATCGTTTATCGCGTGCGCGTATAATGTAATAATTAATTTAGTTTGGCTTAACGGCGCGTGTGCTGGGAAACGGAGGACGGCGGTAAGAGTAAGAGGCTGGAGTAGCCGGGGGGACGGGGACGGGGGCGACGGACGGAGAGAGAAATCCCTTTTTTATTGGTCCCCCCGCTGCAGGTTAAAATATTGACAATACACTTATAACGGCAGTTTAATAATAAACCGGTGGAAGTTTCGGTACCCGAAGGTTTCCTCGTATTGACTGTGCGTGTGTGTGTGTGTGTGTGCAGGCGGCGGCGGCGTTAGAGTCGTCGCCGGAAGGGTATGCGGTACGCGGAGGGGAGGGGGGTTAATGCTCTATTTGGACGTCCGATTGGGGTTGATTGTGCTAGTCGCGCGCGCGTACGAGAGGGTGTGTTGTGCAATACAATGGAACCCTCTCTCACTCTCTTCCTCATACATACATACCGTATATATATATAGAGGCCGCGCGAACAATGCACTTAAATGATCGTTAGGAAATTAGAGAGATGTTAAATCGGTTGTCGAGAAATTGCACCCCAATTAACTTGTAATTCATTATCGGCGGGAGCCCCGGGCGCTGGGGTTTTAAGTCCATCTCAATTGGTTTATTGAATCGTTTAAAGAGCGGCGAGACACAATCGGCGCGAGAAACGCGCGCGGTTGGCAGACGGCGGCGGCCTAGGCGCGCAGCAATAGCTAGAGAACAGAGAGAGAGAGCGAGCGAGTGAGAGAAATCACGTACATATATATTATACATTTTAGTGGTTTTCGTAACTTCTCTCTCTCTCTCTCACTCACTCACTCTCATACACACACACACACATAATTTTTTTTTTTTTTACAGTCTTTACTCGTGCCAAGTGTTCCGCGGAGGCACACAATTAGCACTGTGTTTTTGTGCGGTTAATGCGCGCATTACGTTCAAAAGGAGAGCAAAAAAAAAATCTATTAATCTCTCCTTCTATTGTCTTAAACTGCTTTTGGAATCGTTTGCGGGGTCTCGCGCGTCGTCGACGTGGCCGGCGGATTTGGATACTAAGCTGTTACGTATACGCGTATATATAATAGGATTTTCCGTACTCGCCAGTAAAAATATAGAAAATATTCGCTTTTATTTGGACACCGCGATAACGTGGGTAATACGCGCATCAAACTGTATTATAATGTATTTTAATCATGCAGTAGAGTTTTTTGAGTATTTTTCACCCATACCACAACAGCCCCGGCGGCGTCTTCGGGTCGCGTTTTACGGACGGCGAATTTTCTGACGGAAAATGCCTGGGGAGTATTTCACAAAAAATTTTCACTATTGAACATTTCCGGATTAAACATTCGCGATACAGAAGATTATCATCACTATCCTATTATTTATGGGTCGGAAATTTCGCACGAACGGTATAATACATTTAATTAAAAAAAAAATAAATAAAAGACGGTCCCGAAAAACAAAACGACAGAGATTTAAGTTTAACTAGTTTTCACTAATATTTTTGTATTAGTTATTCTGACGTAATTTAGGGGAATACGAAGGGGAAAAAAAATCGACGTTTTATGACCGGTATAAACTTTGTATAAAAAACGTTAATAATACAATTTACGGTATTACAGTTTGTATATCTCTAAATAGAATTGTTCGATTGTGCACAATCGACGAAAAGAAATTTCAAAATTTTAAACGACAAGAACACGCTTGCTTATGGTTGGTGCGGATGGAGGGTTGGCAACCCGTTGAACCTCTCTTCTCTCTAGTATCTACTACGCCACTGACAGCGATTGAATATAAATTAAAACGTACAAACGATTAAAATAAGAGTAATGACAAAAATACATACGCGACGCGTAAATTTTTAGTGTAAAAAAACGACAGACGACAAACCTAAGATAATCTCAACAACGAAGCGTATACATTTTATTACGTGAATGCAATTAATATATTTTTATTACGCGATAACTAATACATTTCCCATATAGGTTGGATTTTACAGTTTAACAAATACAGCTAAAAATATTTTAAATATGAAAAAGTATTTATTTATTTTCTCGTATATATTGTCATCACTTAATCATAAGAGACATTTATGAACCGGTGTATAATAACGATTTAGAAATATACGAAAAAACGCATAATGAAGAGTTCTATTGTTTATATAGGAAACCCAATATACTCGCATGTACAAGGCGTAAACGACTGGAGTGATTAGGACATGTATGGATGACAAATAGGGATGTATTAAAAAAAAAATTCTGTTAGGAAAAGTGAACAAGAGAAGAGTGCTTGGTAGACCGACCATGGGCCGAATGAATAGATACTGTAGAAAATAATATGATATTGATAAATGGAAATGCAACAATAGACTGGACATTGAACAGAGAAAAATGAAGATGCTTACTTGTGGCAGCGCAGGTCATCAATACGAGACCGTTAAAATGTTGATGATGATGATGATATCGTCATTACTATAATTTTATCAGTACGGCGTTTATCTTTTTAATGTGTGCACACAGGTGGTACTACGAGGGGGGGCATATTGAACAGCTGACCCTCCATGTGAATCATTACTCTCCCTATACATTTATACGCCACTTTTACAATAGTGGTTTAAACCTAGTTCAAATGGAATAGACCGTAGAACGGCTTCATCATTTAATCGATTCGATCTGCTCTATGACATAATTGGTCACATTGATCGGTCCCCTAAAACATGCCTATGCTGATAAAGATTCTCCACGCCAATGTTACATAATATTTTATTATTTAGTTGATTATTATCGATATTATTTTTAACATACACGAGTCCTGAGGTTTAGTAGATAAACTGTTGTTCTATGTTCTTAGAACAAGAACTAGCTATGTAAATCTCTACGAAGTAATTGAAACATTCAAAACATCACAAGACCAGCCGAGATGAATATATGTAGCTTTGAAATATTGCAATAATATAAATAAATAATTAAATTATATTATAAATAATAACTGTGTGTTAAAGAATTATAAATTTGTAAAAATTTTAAATTAATGTTCTTGTTTATAATAATTCAAATTTTCAGAAACAAATAAAACGGTTTCAGTAATAAAAAAATAATTGTTTGTAAGGTTTTTTTATTTTTACATTGAAAATATTCTTTCTGATTTCATCTATTCTGTGATGTAACTATCCTATACATTTGGGCTAAATAGTGTTTTTATAATTTATCAATAGTGGATTTGAGAGGGGTGACAAGGCGATCATCACCTCCATGAACTTAATTTAAATAATTACTATGCTAATATATAATGATATAAACACACGAATAGAGGCATTTATTTGTTCGTAAATTAAATTTTTCACCTGTACTCTGGCTTCACTGAGATCCAATCGTAAGGCGAGTTCTTCTCTCGTAAATACGTCGGGGTATTGAGTTTTTTCAAATGCTCTTTCTAACTGATGTAATTGATACGTAGTGAACGTTGTTCTACTCCGGCGCACTTTTCGCGGTTTATCGTCTTCGTGTTCGTCAGATCGATGAAGTGACGATTCGGTTCCGCTTGCGGCATATAATACGTTCAATTTCGATTGACAATGGACACTCGAATTGTCTAAAAAAAATGAAACACATATAACAATTATGTTAAAATTTGTTTTATGAGCATATATGAGCTTTATGATTATGCTGTAAAACATAAAAAAAATAAATCGCTTTTCTTTATTCGAGCTGTTGGCCGATCAAATGAATACATATTATATAAACTGCTTCATCATTGCAGCAAAACATTATGTGCCCTTAGACAAAACAGTATTGAAAATTATTTTGAGCATTTTTTTTTTTTTTTGCTCAAAATCATATATGAAAATACATACTTGGAATGATATAAAAACTCTGCGCGTCATTGTCATCCGTATTTACAAAATATCAAATTAAGAATTGTCGGTCTATAATTATTATTATTATTATTATTATTATTATTATTATTATTATTATTATTATTATTATTATTATTATGATGATGATGATGATAATCATCATCATCCGACCCTGTTCCGTTTCTGTAGCATTCTAATCCCGTGTTCGGACGGTGTGTCTGCGTATACAGAACACGCGCGTGTTGCATAAAAGTACTCTTTCTTTAGACGGAGGATTTATAGAAAAAAAGTTACAAAATGTGTATATGTATATAAAAATAAATATTTATGTATTTGTAAATATAAAATTGAACTAAAGAGTATTATATAATATTATAAAGAGAAATGATGAGTTGTTGTATTATATTTGATTACATTTAATAAAGGTTTCGATTAAAAGTCATAATCAGATATTATGCGAAAAATAAAAATGAACGAGATTAAATAGAGAAAATTACGAATATTATAAAAAAAGACATAGAGCTTAAAAAAAAAAAATAGAAAAAAAATGTAATAAATTACGACATTTAATATAATACATAAATATAATACTTTTAAAATATGATGATATATATTAAAAATATTTTAAAATTAAATATATATATATTTATATATGTATAGTGCAAAACTACATATTCGATATAAATTTCACGATTCCCCGTGGCCATTGTTTCGATATAGTTTTTTTGTGTCACGTTTAAAAATTATCGAGAAAATACACATAAGGAAACTACTGAAAAAAATCGAAAAAACCTTTTAAATAAATATCGTTTACATATACAAAAAAAAAAAAAATACTCGTTACCGGAACGTAACGCACATGATAAGATGATCGGAGCGTTTTTTTCCAATCGAAAATCCGTACATAGAAAAAAATATGTGAATAAATAAAATTAAACATCATTATAAAACCAACAAATTCGCTTAACATCTATAACAAATTGTAAATAATCGCGCTTGCTAACACTATATTATATACACTAGATGAGTTTGTCTTCGCGAACATTTAAACTGTTTAATTTATACTTACATTATTACCTGTACGGTGTAGTTGTGTGCCTATACAATTTGTATTTTATTAATAAATGCTGTTCGGTACTCGACGTTGTCCACGCTAAAATGTTTAAGATACAAATAATCCAATGTGAGTGCTGGTCAACCGCTACGGCATTTTTTAATACTTATACAATATATTCTTTTAAGTGTGCCATTTACGGGTACCCGGGTTGAACATTATTTCCGTGCCACGTGTACCGTTGAAGGTACACTCGAGTTATTGATAATAACGATAAAGCGTGCGCCATAATGGGTACACACGCGTAAATGCGATTTTTCTCTTACGAGATATTTTGTGTGATCTACTGGTAATGTTTTATTACAAATAGCGAAACAAATTTATAATTTTTCAATCGTTTAACCACAAACACAAACCAGCATAAAAAGTTTATTTTATGATTATTTTGGTGTAGCGTATTGGACAATCATCGTGATAAACGGTATGCGTTGTTTGGCAATACAACAGCAGCGTACTATATATAACATGGTGGTAGTTAACCAGTTTACAAATGGTGTTCGGTAGGTATTTGATGTTGTCTAGACTAAGACGTTTAAGATACAAATAATCCTAAATGAGTATTGTACTGAATATTATTGTTGTATCCGAATCTCCAATAATTTATTTATTTTTTGTTCGCGTTTAAAATATTTTTAGAGAGGTTATATAGACCAGCGTCTATAAGGTTATACGTATAAAACCTCAGTGTTTTTCACGCGAAAAAAATCATATTACAAGCAACGATTCAACAACAATTTTTACAACCGATATTGGTAACAATGAAACTCAATATATGATATCTTATATTGATTATTATCTGTCTTAAAAGTTAGGTTTGTGTCTTTACTCGACCGATGTCTTTCGAAAAATCGTTATGGCCTATTTTAGAGACAAAATCAGATAGTTAATAAGTAGGGCGGATCGACTACGAATGCAATAAAAAAATAAAAATCCTAGTCTGTAGTAAGAAAAATAACACGAGAAAAACAATATAATCAATAGTGAATACAATTTTTGAACAAGTAGGTGACGTCAGATATTTGGGAAGCGCTATAAAATCTCAGATGGGAGATGCAAAAAGGAAATAGTAAAGACAATATGCCAGGCCAAGAAATTTAATCCAACTCATTACTTTTGATACTTTAAATTAACATTATATACATATGAGAATATACAAGAACGAAATATTCGCGTAATTTATTTATTTTTTGAATTTTGTATTAGATTAATAACTAATACCGATATTTCAAAACGTTTGTGTCTAATGAAATCAGCGTCTCGAGGAAATCGCCTCCCCCCCTCACCTCCTGCGCCTCACTCGTTACTTGAAATACGTCACCGGGTCGCACGACGCGAAACGCGAGTTAAGATTTTAATATTACATAACACGTACTTTTCTTATTAGCGCCATGGGCGAAATCATCGTTTGGCGCTCTTCTGAAAAAATGATGATATATATATATATATTTTCTTTTTAACACAGATATTTATGAAACGATGTTGTACGCACTATCGTCGTAATAATTTCATTATACACATTTTCCAATCACGTACCCCATATCTCATTGCCATAACCACTAGGAACGCGATGTAACTAAAAATTAAAAACCGTTGCGGTGAATAAGTAATCAAAATTATATCGTTTTATTACAAATGTATTCGTTAAGTTAATTCGATTACATTGGTAATTTATCTTTTTAATCTTTTTTTTTTTTTAATATTCCATATGTACACACAAATGTAAACACGTCGACACTACGTTTCGCGGTAGGTAACAATGAAATGACAAAAATATATCACACGACATTATTGTGTATTTGGAATTAACGGCAGCACGAGTGGAAGTCTCGTTTTTAAAATCGACGATATAATTATTAAAAAAAATAAAATAAATATCAGAGAACAACCTTGCGTTCCTGTCGGTCCGTCCGTCCGTCCCCTCAGATCGCGTTGTTCAGCTCAGGGCGTCCATAACTTTCACTTTGCAATGCATGCGTTTCGTTTTACGTGCCTAATTACACATGATATTATAATATTATGTATAAATAAACGGTCGCAATAATACGGACGAGCCGTATAGTACGCACGGTTTTATATTATACGGCGTGTGCGTGTACTCGTAGAGCGTACTACACTACTGCGATACCGTACATTATTAAATATTAATCGTGCATTATATAAAACACGTGTAAGCCGCTTATCACCGAGGTTTTTGTTATTGCGCGCGTTGATTGTATAATATGTGTGTGTGTGTGTGTGTGTGCACCCTTTGCCTCGAGTATACAATTTTATTATATATTATATATATATATATATATATATGCAGTGGTGTAATCCGCTTACGGAATAATATATTATTATTATTATTATTATGTTCGGATTCGGAAACGGCGTAAGTACGTACACGCTCGCACCTATACTTTGCCTACGCGTTATGTGTACTATATTATATTGAATATAATATAGTTAATGCACGGTGTACGATATTCGATTATTATTATTATTATTATCGTCGTCGTCGTCGTTAATATTATTATTGTTTATACGAGAAATTTTATTATACCATACGTACGATGATATATGATATTCGACTGCGATTTAAATTCGAAATTTCAACGCGGTACGATCGCGTAACAGATATTATATATACATGTGTGTGTGTGTAGTACACCTCGCGGCCCGCTTATTTAAACCATTCGTTCTATTTGCGACCCATTGTAATCGTTGTGCACGGGCTCGGTGGTACCACTTGACGTCTGTTAAAAATTCTAATCCAATGCACGGGTGATCCCTTTCCGCTATTTCACCTATTACTCCCCCCTACATTCACACACCCCCCCCCCACCGCCGACGTATAATATTGCGTGTACGCAATTCTCTATATCCGGTCGCCGCGCGTTGATGGTTATGCGGGGAGGCGAATACGATTTACCGCTATTAAATTTACACCGCACACCGAAACGCGTTAAATATATAATATTAAATACGCAATATATGTAATAAGAGAGAGAAATTACGCGGAGACGGGGGAAGAGAAAATATACAAATATATTTTAATTCATACGACTTATTATTAGTTTATGATCGCTCGTTTAAACGCTTATAGTTTTACAATAAGAATTTCCCATTCATAATCGTTGCGCTTTTAAATTCCCGCCTCTTCTAACGACATTCGAATAGTATTTCATCTCACGCACACACACACACACATATTGGAAATATTTTGGTACTTTAAAAGTTTAGACTTATAAAATCACTTTTATTTTCATTTAATTCATTATTATATAATAGAGAATTCTAAATTCCCGTGATCGGCGTGCCGCGCGGACAGGGGCGTATTTAGAAACGTGTAATGGGGGGGGTGGGAGTTCACCAACGAAATTTAAAATGGGTATAGATAGATATTCATAAGCAAATTTCTATAAAAAAAATTTACAAATTTAACGACAAAACAAAAGCATTACGAATAATCGTAATTTAATTTAACGACGTTATTTAGTTTTCGAAATTATTTTATATATATATATTGTACGCGTATTAGTTTTCGAGTAATTAGCGAGTTGTAATCACTGTTAAATCAATAGATAATAATTGATTTCGCATTCATAAAATACAAATTATTATTTATTATTATTGTATAAATACAGCAAATGGGAGGGCCACGAGCCTCCTTCGCTTTCCTATTAAATACGTCACTGCGTCCGGGAAAAACGCACCCTTTGCCATTCCCTCTTCCCTTAATGCGTCCCTGCTGTCAGCACCACACCGAGTCGTACACTTATCGCGTGTGTGTATAAACAGAAATATTATAATACGCGTATTATCGCGCCGCAGTGTACAGAAAAAGCAAAAAAAAATTTCAGGAAGAAGAACATACGAAAGTGTACTACACGAAATAAATGAAACCAGGAAGTTACTTAACACCATTATAAAGAAAGAAGATACGATTGGTCGTGTCCCCCCGAGATACGAAGAAGAGCTTCTGTATAAAAGGGAAGATAAATGTCAAAAGAGATAGACGACGAAAAAACATGATATCCGATGCAGGTCTAAAAAGTTACAAGCAATTGAAGAGGCTGACTGGTGATAGAGATGTGTGGAGAAACTGTGGAAAACTGCAAGACCGACCTTGAAGTTGAACACAAAAAAAAAACTATCGCGCTGCAGTGTACAGAGAGAACAACAAATTAAATAAATATGTAACCCAGCTTCGAGTAAAGCTCCTGCAGTACATCTATAGAACGTGTTGAAATCTTCTTTTAAATACGAACAGTGCACGCGATAAGTGCGCGCGATAAATATTTCGAAGACGTGTCCAGTAAATCGTATTATAGAATTTTCTTTAATTTTCTACCGAACGCCATTCCTATTTTTATGACGAATTTATTATGAAAAAAATGTATTGTGAAAAAAAAAAATAAATAGATTTTCGAAACACGCGACGATTTTATCGTCTCATTTATAATTATTAATATCAACACCGAAAACGTGTGTGAAATCTTCAATATTACGAGTAAGAACGATATTTCATAGTTTATATTCAATTTTTTTTTTTTTTTACTTCAAATCGTTAATATTCGTTATCCTTTTCGGAATTAAAATTATGGAAAAGAAAAATCGGTCGTTCAATAGTGGAGCTGTATAATTATTGTTATAAATTATAATAAATTTACAAATTTTCGCTGATTTAAAATCAAGGAAAAAAATATTTAGAATAATTAAGAATCACTATGCACTAAAAGAAATAATAATACATTTATCGATAATTGTGTCCGAATAATTATTTTATCCAGAATTTTATAAATATAAGTCGTTTTAAACAATACCTATATGTAAAACAGTATTTAGTATATTGAATATTTTTTAAGGGCGCCTTATAAAAATTTGCCCTGCACGCTATAATACCTCGGGCCGTCCCTGATTATAAATTATACGGACTTTTTTCAAATATTAATTTTTTAAGTTATAGCAATACTCCCTCACACCTCTCCATCCAGTGACGTCATTTCGGTTTTCGAAAGGGGGCAGGCAAAAGATTTAACCGGTCAAACTGTTTCTCATTTACATTTAGGTCAATAAAATTTTTATTTTACATAATTTTAAAATTTTTGTTTACTGCCGTACAGGCACAAAACACCCGATATATATATATATTTTTTTTTTAAGAGGGAAATCCATTACTTTGTCAGCTAAAATACGTCATAAACGACTAGTACAGTGTAAGTATTGTCTGAGATTAAAATTTTAAAGTTTCTCTTATAATAACATTAAACACACTGTTGTTGGCAATGTTTTGTGTCTAGCTCCGAGCGGCATGTTTAATTTTTTTCTTCTCTTTCTCTCTCGTTCTCTTTCTTTCTTTTTTTCCACCGCCGTCTTGGCCGCACCACCATTAGATTTTTATCGTTTTTATTTTTTTTTTTTTATACTTACCACTCGCAAATTATAAAAAAACAAAAACACACGTTAGAAACGTTAAACAATGGATAAACGAATTCGTTTACGGTGTACGCGGTACGCCGTACGTTGATAATAACAATAATAATAATAATAATAATTTATGCGCGGTCTTTAATGATAACTGTGTTTATCGATAAAAAAACACAGAACTGCCGTAAGTTGTAATCACGAATCAAGACGTTCAATCGTGGTTATAACCTGTATATAGTTTTTCAATTTTAATATTAATTGACAACCACCGTTTGTCGTTACCTGTTTATTACTATGGACTAGGATAACTTATATGTACGTATTATATAATATTAACACGAATCGCGTCGGCGGACGATAACCAACTCGACACCTGCTTGTTACTGTGTTAACGAAATGGGAGGAGGGCAAAATGTCCATACTGCCGCCTCTCCAACGATGCCACTGTCGCCATCCAAAATGAAATTGGCCACGATCGCGCACACATACACTCGTTTTCAATTTCACAAAAATCCGTTTATCCGCGAATTTGTTGTTTTGAATTTTCACATTTATTGTTATTAGTAGTTATTCGATCAGTTCGGTTTATGCGTACGGATGGTCGCGACGTAGCATTTTTATATACAGCGGTCGCAATAAGTGGTGGTGGGGGGGGGAAGTAGAAATGAATTCCGAAAGGGGAGGAGAGGTAAAGTTGCAAACGATCCATATTGTTGAAAAATTAGCGGAAAACAAAAAGAATTTTTTTAAAAAAAAACACCAGCCCAATTTACACTTGATGGCAAACTATATTTTTATGATTGTAATTAAGTGGCGTTTACGTATACTGAACGTTGATATTTTGGAAAACGAAATAGTTCTTGCAAAGGGAAACAAAAAATGATTCAAAGATATTTTTCTAACAAAACAAAATTAGACAACATTAAAACTACAAATTATAAAAAAATTAATTTTTAAAATTCCAAAAACGATTGAATAATTTTAAACGGAATAGGTGAGAAGATGGAATATGTTAATTAAAAAAAGTAGAGGCATAGCATCTCTCATATTCCCTCTCCTTTCTATATAATATATATATATATATATATATATATATGGCAAATCATTAATTAGTACTGCTGTATAAATATAAATTCGAATCGATATAGAAAGTGTTTGCTCGTAATATAGAAAACCGGCAAAATTTTTAAACTGCACTACGTTTTAAAAATAATATATTTTTCAACGGGTGTTTATATTATACCGTAAAGAAATTGTATTTTTCTTTTCGATATTTCAAAAGAATGACAATATTATTTATTGTTTCAAACAGAAGTTATTTATTATAATTTATCGTTGCGCGAAGAGCTTTACAGAATTTTTACATATTTGGCGTATGGTTATGTATATGTACATTGAATTCTGGATTTTCGTGAAAAAATTGCTCAATTATTGAATAATATATTCGCGTCAAATTAATTCGTTTCTAGAGATATTTTCAATTCCATACGAATTATATATTGTCGATAATCATATTATCTCGTACGACGTGAATATTGGATAATTTTCAATAATACAAGACGTATACATATATATATTTTTTTTAAAAACACGCATTTAGTATATTACATACTGTATTGTATTGTTCGTAAAATATTTTTAAACACTGAAAATAAAAAAATCAACCGTTTAAATGAAAATATGTATCGTTGTTCAATATTGTAACGTTATATTGGGTTGTCGGGGGAAATGTTAAGTATTACTTAAAAAGAGTTAGCGGGCAACATTGGATGTCGCTTGTGTGAATTACAGAAATTTTAGAGTTTTGTTTTTACTACATTAACATTTGAACGCAATGCGTCTTTTCATTGTGTTTAAAAACGATTCTGAGCAACGCTTCAGTATAGTTTTCAAAATTATCGTGTTACATTTAACTATTATTACTCGTAGTATTATTATTAAAATAATAATAATAATAATAAATAAGTATATAATATTTAATTTACGGTAAAACATGACGGATAAGTATGATCGACAAGGAACTAAAGTTGGTCGTATTTGTTTGCACTCCCAACAGGATCGGATCCAGGATTAAATTTCGCGAGCTAAGTAAAGGGAACTTATATTTTTACGAGAAAACCAAAATACCACTTTATTGCTTATAATCCACTACATATTAAGAATATATTATGATTTGTGACTTTTGACAATTGTCATTCGATGTACAGAAAACTATATTGTTACTCTACGCTTATTAATTTTAATATTGTTATTATTAAGACAAAAATATAATACAATTATGTGTTGCGGATATTATTGTCATTCGTTCGTCACTGAAATATGGTGCCACAAAAAGATAATGTAAATAAAATACTAAATGAAATACAAAAAGATGGCCAAACTTTTTTTGATAATGATCTACTGAGAACATATTTTTTCTTTAAAGATCGACTCACAAATATATGTATATTTTTTTTCCCGTATTTATTATTAATATTAATAAAATATTTCTCATACCATATGAGACTGTCAATTAAGATTAAAATTTCAGCAATTACATATTTACTTTTACTTCTCTTGCTCTTTATAATAATAAATTCTAACAAAGGGAGATCGACTTTGAAATCTCCCGCGATTGACCGTTTGACAGCTCTTAAAATATATAATAACTACTTGTATGTTGTTTTCCTGCATTACATAAACTACAATATATATTAGTTCTAAGTGGATAGTGAAATACACAAATTACTGCAAGATTGTTAAATACAATTAAACAAAAAGGTATAGCGAGTTTAGAGTTTTATTATTATTATTATTTTGAATATGAAAACGACGATAAATCGTTGTATTGAAAAAAAACAATTCTGATTGCGTTTGTAATTTACAATTAAAGAATATTTTGTGTGTATATTATATATGTGTGTGTGTGTCTGTGTCTGTGTGAAATGTCAAAGCAGTAAGAGCTTTTAAAAACGATACAATTTGACCATATCAAAATATCAACAATTTTTGCCAGGGGGAAGTTTTTATTTTTTTCAATTTTAGGGATATTTTTACGTTATAATGTTTAAAGAAATTCCGAAAAACGTGACAAAAAGAAATGCAAATATATATAATTTATACGTAACGTAGATTAAGATTATTCACATTTATATACACAAAAATATATTTTTTAAAAACAATAAACTAAAAAAAAAATTCATTATTGTATAAACGATACAATAAGCAATAACAGAAATTATGGATTGGTATGATAAATAAAGACCACGAAGCAATTTTTGAAGCATTTAGCCTATCGAGTATTAAATATCTGTAAATAAATGTTTTTAAATATTTGATACTTAAAAAGGACAACTTTTTTTTTAAACGATTAAGCATAATAATAATAATAATAATAATAATAATAATAATAATAATAATAATATTTATCGTGTAGGGCACCAGTGTGAAATGTTAATAGATTTTACCGACGGTGGTCAATGGAAAAAACTGACTAAATTAAGTTAAATTAAAGTTTTACATAAATACCATTGAATGTTAGAAGTTAAAAAAATGAAATTGACTAATTTAGTATAAAGTTAGTGTAAAAAAATCTTAACTCAGTTAAAAAGAAGCTTATTATTTGATTTTTGATTTATTACGTTTAGAACTTAAAATTTCAAAAAATTATTCAATAATAAACTTTTCCCTGTTTAATTGTTTTTAATATTAAACATTAGGTAAACTAAATTTATTATTATTATTATTCAAACGATTTGTCTTTTTATTGAAAATAAGAATTGCCCAACTCATGATGGGCTGAAATTAAAACAAAATATATTATTTAATATCTAGGTAAATACAATAACGAAAACATTAAAATAATTAAATCAATCAGTTATCATCAGACAACATTTTTGACTACGTGTTAACTGAACGATTATGAAAATTAACGAATAAAAGTTAAGCGAATAATAACAATTTATATTGAGAGTTAACGAACAAATTAATTAATTAGTTGAGTTAAAATGTTTAAAAAAAATATTAATTTTTTATTTAATTAATGCGCCCCCCCCCATTTTTGGATTTCTGAAACAAATGAACAATTGTTATTCATATATAGAGGCCGATACATTTTATTTATTTACTTTTTATTTCAAGAACCGAATTTCCACGATTTGAATAATCCAACACTTTTGTATTAAACACTTCTGAAGTTTATCTAAATATACACATATGTAGCGGTTTTGTGTTTGTCACGTGTATACAACATTTAGGTACATAATTTGATTGTTAGGGCGAAACTTTTTTATTTATTCAACGATAAATTTAAATTTAAATGAAACAAACTAGTGTACGTATACCAACAACGACGTTTTTCTACGTAGTAAATTATCGATAATTTTCAAAAATAAGAAATAGGTACCCAGTCCACAACGACGTTTAATTCAAATGAATTAATTTTACAATATAAAAATATAAACTAATGTAAATCGCACGCGGGTTTAAAAACGTTTGTACATAATTCACAATATTTATGTAATAAGGGGAAAAATGTATTTATGATTCATATACATCGTAAGTGTAACGTTATGTTTTACCCATAACTGCAATAAACAGGTTCGTAAAATATTTACAATTTTTACTCGTGTACGTAATATTAAGAACGCGCGAATGATCATTTTCGACAATTAAAAATCAAGGGAATAATCACGTGTTCTCTTTGTAATCAATGCGTTTGAGAACCATAACGATTCAACAACGGTTTTATGTCATAAATTTTTTTTTAATTTCTATCACCGTATTAATATAATATTAATAAAACAATATTGCGTGCCTTACCATTTTTCGACTTATTATTAGTACCGAGAATTTGGTCGATGCTGTAAACGTTTCTCGCCGATTTTGTGGTATCCATATTGTGTGTGTGTGCAGATATGTTTATTACTGTTATAGTGGTAGAACGCACTTAAAACGTCCGGCGAGCTGACGCGTTATTTTAATTTCAATCTTATAATTTTCACAGAGATCCCCGATGGTGTGTGGACCTTCTCTCACACGTCCGCGGCAACTGAATGACACATGGTGTGTCTGTGCCGTTCGACTGAAGGGATCCCGGCAGGCGCGCGTGAACCACGACTACCCCGTACCACGACCGTTCGTTTGGGGTGGTTTTGGACGGAGGGCGGATGCGCCCTGCCACGGTCGCCAATCCCATTGGGCACGTCGTCCTACCCACATGCCCCGCACACCGTATATATATATATATATATATAATTACCGTGTTTAGTTAGATTTAGTGAGTTTTAATTGAAAATTACGCTAACTATTATTATTATTATTATTATTATATAATAGTAATAATAGTTCAAGTTTAGTTTAAATGTTTTTAATTTATTTAATATATTACAACGAATATGATATATGTAGTGTATAATTTATACTATATTGAAAACAAAAATTTATTATCATAATTTATGAAAAGAATCAATTTATTTTCAATTTAAATAGCTATACAATAATAATAATCATAATAATAATATTAATTATAATAATAATAATAATAAATGTCTGGGAACGACGGGAAGGTAATTGATATGGGTAAATATTTGTTTGAACTGAAATTATATTATAAAATAATTCGATTCAGTGTAGTTTATTGTTAATTTTATATAAATTTACAATTCGTTTTTAATGGCGTTGTACTCGGTGTGCGTGATGAACGACGTTTTAAGTGCATTATTCATGTTAAAACACACTTTACTCTGTATAGCAAACAAATGTATAATAATAATCAATTTTTTATTATCAGAATTTTCGATATTAAAAACATTATGTATATTATATTATATCGTACGAGCGTTCAATTATATCGTAAATAATGTTTTATTATAATTTTATATCCACGTATATTTGCAAATACTTTAACAACATTTTAATATGAAATTTTTATTATTAAAATTCAATTTTATACCTTCGAAAGCGTTTGTAGAGTACGAGTACGTACCTACGCGGAGTTCGATCGAACGGTATTTATTGTTTTTTTTTTATATATATATATATTTTTTGCACTGGCGTGGAAACTATGGACATTGTGTTAATGTATTTTAATGGAAACGTCAATACGTACACTACGATTACATAGAACTCGTATTTTCTGAATTGAATTGATTATTATTTGTTATTTATATATATATACACATTTTTTAAAGTTATTTCTATTAATATTTATTTTGTTACGTTTTAGAACGGATATGATTTATCGGACTTTTAATAATATAAAATACGCGTAATATTCAATAAATATTCGAAATGATATTTTATAATGTTTCGTGTTAAATTTGGTTCGAGGAACTACAGCAAACAGCTATAGTGCTTGGTGCTGTTTTCATTATTTGGAGCGATTGAAAGTAGTTTAATAACAATTAATACAAGCTAATTTTTTTTATTTCAAACAACAAATAAATAGAATGACGCTTCATAGTAATAATGATAATTGGATATTTAAAGTAAATTAAATTATCATACAATATTAAAAATCAATTCGAAATTATATATTTTAGCAATTAAAAATATTTCACAGATATTTAAAGCAATTAATATTTTTCTTTAGCTTTTATAGACCTTTAGAAAGGTTCATTGCTGTTTTAGATATAAACTCGTCCATTAATAATCAATAATTTAACTATTGATTATAATATTCAACACAATTTATGACACTTATTTCTTTTAAGTATAAAAAATAAATACACACGGTAATCAAAATATAGATTTTTTTAAAATTTTTTACATTTTTTATCCAAGTTAAGTACTGATTATTATTATTTTTTTATTATCATTATATAAATATTTAAACTGAAAATAAACTGATTCTATTCATAAATTATGATGATAATTTTTTGTTTTCAATATAGTAAAAATTATACACTACATATATCATATTCGTTGTAATATATTAAATTAGTTAAAAACATTCAAACTATACTCGAACCCAGCTCTGTAGAATTATTTTTAAGATGCAACGATTTGTATTATTGCTTTAAATTAAATTGTTATTTTATTTAATTGTCAGTTATTATTCATTGAGCGGAAAAATAATGATATTTTTGTTTCATTATAATGAGAACCATTTGTATGAGTTATTTATTATCTTTTTTATAAAAAAAAAATCTATTTTTCCAGAAATAATAAAACTGACGTATGTTTTGACTGAAGTTTTGTGTTTTTAACTTAATTTTACCGTAGGTATATCTATGGTTTTTGGTATGACTTTCTGGTCTTTGTATTATTGTATTAATGTATTATTACAATTGTTAGTTGCGATAATATAAGACTATTCGAAAATATCGCAATTCGTTCTTCTCAGATGACTGCGTCTCAATCACGTAATTCCACGCATTAAAAATAAAAATACGAATAGATATTAATTGTAAGTGTAAATAACAAAAATAACAGATTATCATGATGGTAATGATTCATGCGGGGAAAAATATTACAATCGTGAACGGAAACGTACACGTGTAAAGGAAAACAACATGCATCAGAATATTATAATATTATGAATAACTGACTGAAACATGTTACGTAATTACGTAGGTACAATATAATTTACTAATTAGGCTCTTACTAGAATAATAGAATTTTCGAAAAGGCGTGTGAAAACCGTATTTTTTTTCAAACCAACAGATCTTTAAAGAACACTTGAGAAAATTAACATCAGGCATTTTTTTTTTTTTAGTTTTAAACACTTTTTTCTTTTTATGTTTGGACTCTTAGAGGTAATTTTAATTAAAAACAACGCATTTTGACTTTTCAAATCTATTGTTAGTGAACACAGAATGTTCAATGACTAGACACTCAAAG
This sequence comes from Chaetogeoica ovagalla, assembly GCA_032441825.1. Taxonomy (NCBI): domain Eukaryota; kingdom Metazoa; phylum Arthropoda; class Insecta; order Hemiptera; family Aphididae; genus Chaetogeoica; species Chaetogeoica ovagalla. Next base: position 13,457,309 of record CM063723.1, on the reverse strand, counting down.
TAAATTAATGATATTCATTCTTTCTTATTATAATTTTTGATATATTTTATACATAATAAGTAATTCTCCCGTATACGAACAGAAACTATTACATTTAAATTAAAAATACAAAATTATTTGCTTAAGTATTTGATAAAAGAAGTATGAGGTTCATGTAAAGTTTTCCTTAAATATTAAACTACAAATGTTACATTTGACGAAGGCGTTTTTTTTTTTTTTTAACGATTTAAAAGTTATGAACAAATTTTTCATCGTCAAAACGATGAGTGGCATCGTCCAGCAGTAAAATATAATTCATAACTAGATTTTATCTATATTTTTAATTAAATATCTATTTTCAAAACATTTGCGGACAACGAAAATGCCGTTTCTACGCTATTGATTGCGAACTAGTTTTTTCGGCAATCCGATAAATTTTAATACATCTAATAAACAATTTTTTTCTGAATTTCAAAACTTCTTAAGTTTAAGAGAGAAAAAAAGGCACGAAAGAATACATTTCGTCACACGCACACACGAAGTCCCGACGCGTTCCTGAAAATTGAACGAAATCAAAGGAACAAATTCGCGTTTCTTCCAAGCATCGCCTTTACAGGCGTTCAATTGAGTTAACCCGGGCCAGTAACGCAACTACACACACATTACGGGAAATAAATTAAACGTTGAATAAATGTTAATGTTATTCACAGTGAGCAATGGTCGTCTTCCTCCGGACCGTTATATTTATTATTAAATCATTAAAAAAAATTTTTTTTTTTATGAGTTTGCTATTGAACAACTGCGCCATGAAATTATTGAATTTATTATATTTAAAATGTCGTGGTAAATTATGCTATTAAAAATTGTTTTACGTTTGAAGTTGAACTCCTTGGACAATCCATGGTTCGTAGTCGTGTGTGCAAGGTGAGTATAGCTGACTTGATTTCGACGTTATTTTATTTCGACATTACTGACTTGATTTCGTATTTATGTGTTAAAAAAAAAAAAAAATCGAGGTTAATAATAATAATAATTTTAGTGTGGAGACTGAACAAATTAATTTCACTATAAATTTAAATTTTGCCTCGCCGGCCATGAAGGTCTAGACGCTTACGGCCACGACACTGATTAATGATTAAAGGAAATTTCGTGACAATACTGTTGATCATGAATAATGTGCAAATGTATGTATTTATTCATTTAGCGATCGTCGATTATTATATTGTGGAAATTTTACACTTTTAATATTATAACAATCGAATATTCATCGTAAAACATTAGAGGAGGAGGAGGACGGTGTGTTCGTTGCACAGCCCCGGATAGTTGCGGCGGCACCGATCGCGGATCCGGCTTGACACAACGGCGCGGCGTCGCGTCGTACGATTTGGATACAATAAAATTCCTATCGCGCGTGATATTACACACACACACACACACTGCACGTATTCGCAACAAACTCTTATATAATATATGTATTAATAATAATATGTCTGCGTTCGCCTTACATACATGACGTGTTATAATATGATAATATGTACTCTAACGCTGTGTGCACGGCGTATCGAACGCGGGCGTCATAAAGTTTCGCGCGCGTCAAGTTCAAAAGTGTTCAAAACAATATCGTTTTCGCGCGTATCCGGCGGCGCGCGTGAAACGAACGGACGCGATTTTAGAACAATAATCCGAAATATAACGCAATACGGCGGCGAATATACACTTATGTATTATAATAAACACGGCGTATGCGACGAGAGGACTCGTTATTATAATCATCGTCATCGCGAGTCGTCGTCACCGCCAGCGCGGGCCGGTGCTGTGCGCAAACCGAATGGGGGGGGGGGGGTCGTGTGTTCGGCGGGTAGACGACGAGTAGCAGCGAGACGACGGCGGCGGCTGCACAGGATGAGCGGACGGCAATAATTCGGCGGGCGGCACGGATGGTAGTAACAGCGGAGATCGCGCGGAGGCAGAAGCCTTGAGGTACGCTGGCTGATATAATGCACGCGAGACTCGGTCGTTGTATAGCAATGGAAACTCGTTATATATTGTCATAACCCTTTTATACACCCGCGACTATATTATTATATTAGTCGCCGCCGCATATACAAATGCGTTATAATATACACCCGCCGGTACGCTCTTCGAAATGCGCTCCTTTGCGCGCGGACCAACTACGCACAAACTTATAAAACACAATGGAACCGCCGCCGCCGCCGCCGTGTAACACTTTTAACTCGTTATTATTAATTCAACGGTACAGTGGTGGGGGGGGGCAGACAGGTAGATACGACGGCCGGGGCGGGAGACGGACGACGACGTGTTTATTAATAATATTCGACAAAGTGTTGACAGAAAACGCGTCTTCTCTCCTCACTCGGCCGGCCGAGTCGTTTGCACGCGGCGTTCGGGCGTTTGCCCCTTCACTCTCCGTCTGTGCGTCCCCGGCACGGGGATTCTTCACGCGCGCCCCGTCCGAAACGCGCTATTAAACTCGCATCCCCGCCGCCGCCTCAGAGTTCACAACTTTACTAATAAACGTATCGTCCGACGACAAACGTTTTTATTATTTTTTATCAATAAAAAAACGATCTCCTCGACTAATATAACCAGTTAATTGGACTCTACGAACAACGGAGATTTTTCAACGCGCATGAAACGCCTGCAACCGTCGCGACGATAGAGAGGCGTTTCGCCCGTCTCTCGTCCCCGTCTATTCTCGTGCGTAACGTACCGCGTCGCGTTCCACTACAAACTAACGAGGCAATCAGTTTTCAATTGATTTCCCCAACGCTTCTCTTTATATTTCATACTCCGCGATCCGCCGTTTCGCCGTTCGCCCGTATTGGCCGGTTCTATTATCGCCTTATTAGGCCTCGGCAGACAGACTGCCGAAAGCCGCGGGAATTTTTTAACGTCTTAAAAATTTAGCGTTTAATTTGGTTTTCAATTGAGATGCTAACGGAGCAATTAACATTTTTGCCGATTCAAGACCGAGGGAAAAATATAATTTACTTCGATACTATGTGAGGGACAAGCTCCCTCCGTCCTTCGGGCCCCCACTTTTACACAGTAAAAGTCCCTTACCTTAAACGCTCGTACCTTTTTTCTCTCCCGTTTCAGTAGAAAAAAAAATCGCTCATATCCTCTCCACCACCAATTCGAGTACTGTGAAACGCCAGAAAGATCGTTACAATTACTACACTTACACTTAAAGAAATTAATACAAAGAACAGTAGTAGGGGCTTTATATTTAGTTATTATTATAAATTTGAAAGCAACGACGACAAACGGTTGCATTGGATAAAACGAACGTGATCTTTGCTTCGCGGTGCAATACCTACAGCCATTTGTAGGAAAATTTAAACTGATAATATAACAAAATTATCTCTTAGTGTTATCGAGATTTTTTTTTTTTATAGTAAAGTCAAAGTGACGCGTACGATTTATGTCGTATAAAATTTTCAGCGCTTAAAAACGCAAAATCATCCTTTTGATGAGCTCAACGTCTAATAATTGCCTATAAATAGCCAAAAATCGGTAGAAAATTTTTGAAATAGTTTTTTACTCGTAGGCATACATTGCTAAGATTCTCGCATATTCGGTGTAAATTTCAAGATTCTACCGTGATCGTTATTTTATAGTAATAATTTTATTATTCATAGAAAATATGGTTTTTTCGAGTTTTCGATTGTTTTGAATTACGTATAAGAAATAACTATTGAGGAAATCGAAACACGTTCCAAAGTACCGACTAGATAAAATTCGTCATGCCCCGGAACGTGACGTATGACGAGATCATCCGAGCACATTAATTCGTTTTTAATATATTAAATATAATATTACATGTCAATGGTCCGGTATTTATACAATAATTTTATTGTAACTCCCACCTACTAGTAGCGTGTTTGAATTACGATTTACAAACACGAATAATTATGTGAAAAAGTCTGTGAAGTTTATGGATTGCCTTTCTAAACCATAGCATTTGGCCAGTGACATAATTTGGTTTACTGAATAAGAGAGCTTCAACTTCAGCGGCGTCCTGTGTGGGGTGCACCGGTCGCGCTGCCAGTAATTAATGTTTCAAGTGCGTAATATCTCTATAAATTAAAAAATATATATATATACGGGTTATTTGAAATGACGAAACGGATTAAAATATGATTGTTTTAATTATTAAACATTATACGAATTCAATATTTCCCATTATCCAGCGAATATTCCGCTTTTAGAATCAAATAAAAATTCATTTTATTTTACAATATTATTTTTAGCGGAAAAATAAATGTCTTTTATTCGATCGATTTTTTTATTTTACAATCGATAAACGATTTAAACACGGGAAAACGTTTGACATTACGAACAGTCGTCGAAATGGATCAAAATAAGTGGGCGGATGGAAACAGCGAGTGTCGTCGTTTCGAGTTTTGAGAGTTGTGAACGGTTGTTAAAATGTAAACAAAAAATAATAATAATAATAATAATCTTTTTTTAATAGAATATAAAACTCATTTATATTCTGTTAATAAAACAAAACAACTATTTCGGCATAGATACATAACATTATCGGCTAATAACGGATAATCGGAAACTCGTTGTCACTGTTCATTTGGAAAATAAAATATCTATCGCCAGTAGACTTAATTGATGATATATCGTATACGTTTTTTTTCACTACGAATTATCGCATTAGTCAATGCAGTAGCGTAGATAAATTTTCGAATTTCAAACGCGCTTTGGGTTTAGTTAGCGCTTTTGAAATTAGTTTGAAGTAAACTTCTATGTAAATTTAAATGGGAAAAATTCACTGACGTTGATATACCGCTGCAGGTATCCAATTGATTAATTTTTCCATATTTAGTTATTACACAATATTATATTGGTTTTATTCGCGGGAAACAATGGAATAACAATATCTCTACATATAAATCATAGAATAATTAAAAATAAACGTAATAATAAAGATGTCCGTTGATTTATCGGTTTGTATTTTATACGTATGCGGATACTGGAGAGGATAATGGGGGCTTAATTTTTTCTAGAAGCTCCCCCTTTTCCCAGAAGTTTTAGTCCACCCACAACATTTTTAACATTGAATTCTAGTAAATAATCTATACGTCTTATTGAAGAAATACGACCAGCATTTTTTTTCTCCATTTATAATAATTAATTTTTATCAATAATTTACCAATGTACGCTTTTTTTTTATCTACCATCATTTAAAATTTTATATTGCAGTTAAATAACACCGATGAAAGTCATATAACTATGAACATTTTGTACACGTTAAAATTGTTAATACTTCAAAAATGTTTTTTTTTTTTTGTAGCCGCATTATAACTATATGCGCAGAAAAACGAAAAATCGATTTATTTTATGGTGCGAAATATTTTTAAGAATTTGTTACTGAGGAATTCGTAAGTGTAAAAATTGGATGTAGTGGGCGGAGGCTCTTGGATGTGAATCAAAACAGTTTTATGAAAAGGTATTTGTTTTGGATGTGTCGTGAACGTTTAACGAATTCTTGGAGTTATATACGGTATGAGGGAGGAGGGGAGGAAATGTTTCAATCTTCAACAATTGATGTTATTGGAAAAAAAAAAGCGCCATCGAATTGTACATGGATAATATTGCGTATATACTTTGACGGGTGCACGTAGAAAAAGTTTTAGAGATGGGAGAGGCAAAAAAAAAAAAAAGAAAAAAATGTTTCAAAATGTGACTCACCTAAATAATAAATTCCGATTTATCTTTGTTTGTAACACAATAGTGTTATTATAGTGCGCGATAAAAAAAAATCGGTTATTTCAAAATGTATTTCACATACTAATATTATTAATATAATAACGACATTTATTAAATTACAAAGTCGCAATATTTTTCCAGGGGGAAGAGGAGCACGGAGTGTCCCTTCTTGTTTCTCTACCCCGCCACCCTGCCCGATGGGCATCGACGCTTACACGCAAATGAATTTGGAAACGAGATGGACGAGTGAGTGTATTATGAGTTATAACGAGGCTCGCCGCGCCACTGTTCCTTACGCGAGCGTATATAATAAATCCCCCTCGTCGAATGCGGCGGATTCCTCCTCGTCACTATTAAACGCGTTTCTTAAAAGGAAGAAATCGAAGAAAAAGCGGAAAAAAAAAAAAATTTTTTTCCAATAAGTTTTTACAATATCGTAGATTATGTTTATTAAATCGCGTCGGATCCGGGCGAGCGGGAAACGGAGTTCGCCGCGGAGTAACGAAAAAGAAAAAAGAAAACCCGCGCAGTCGAGACGGAAAAGGAAAGGGTACGTATATATATATATGCGGCGTACTGCGAGCGGGTTCTGTTTACTTTTTCCTCGAATCACTAGCGCGGGTTCTCTCTTCTATCGAATAAAAGATGAAGAAGTTTTAATAAACGAATGGTTTAAGGGTTTAACGGCAGCAGCGAGTTGATGAAAAAAGAATACAAAATATATATATATATATATATATATATATATAGTCGCGGGGAGGTTTCATTAAAGTTTACACGACGAATAGCTTATATATATATATAAATATATACGCGTATAGGCCCGTGGGTGCTGTGTACATAAACTCTCAGATTCAATAAGTACCATTCGGTTTTCGTCACTGCTATTGCTGCCGATGCTTGATGCTGCTGCCAACGGTTGCTGCTGCTGATGCGGGGCTGCTACCGCGCTGCTCGTGTCGTCGCTGTCTGTCTGTCTTCCCCCGTCACACACGCGCACATATTATTGTATACATAAACGCACGCGCGCGCGCGCCCGGCTTTTCGGGCCGTTTTATATATTACACTCGAAGGTGGGGGGGGGGGTTTCGGCAAACGATTCGTCTCGATGCGACTTATTCGCCCATTCCCTCACCCCGCAATGTTTACATATATATATTATATATATATATATATATATAAACCGCGCGGTTACCGAACCAGACACCGACAAACCAAACACCTCCGGGGCGCGAACTCCGGAGACGGATCGGCGCAAAACTTTATTAGATCTATATTTGCCGCGCTACGACGTCGTCGTCTCGTCCCTACACGTTCCACTCCTTGTCCAGCCCTTGGATTATCATTCGTCTCGTGTCAATTATTACGTTTTATCTCCACCATCGTTTCACGATGTTTTTTTATTATTATTATTATTATTATTATTGAATCGGTGCCCCCCCCCCCCGGCTTTCGCGCGATTCGTCGTAACGTTACCGGAAATAACATCACGTCTCTAACGCGTGCAATGTCGACAAAAAACTATATAAGCGACCGTTTACGAGACAAAGATTGACGACAATATTTTCTATCCAGTTTACGAAAAAACAAAAAAAAAAACTAATTGCGTATGCGTGTAATTTACGTGTTTAACGTAAATGTTTTTTTTTTTTTGTAAAAACGTATATTTTCACGATTGTTGTCACGTTATCCAGTCCCAAAGATTTGTATCTTCGGTATACGAGTACGGATATTACACGCGTGTATAAACGGGCCACCACCATTCGTTCGGGGCGACCTCCCGTCATGACGAAAATACTGCCAGTTGACACCATAACGCATAATACTCGTAATTCCGTTACGTTTTGGTGGTGCAAAACGCCTGATCAACAACGCTGACACTGGACGTTTTTCACACACATTTAATCACTCGGGAATCCGAAACGCACGTGTATTTAAATTCTGTTTTAAATTGCGTTTAAAGATTAATCGTGATATCTTTATTATGGTAGGTAACGTAAACCTAGGATAAATTTTTTGATTGTCATTTATAAGAACACGAGTTTCGCATTTCTATCCGACGCCGCGACGTTTAGTGTGTTTGGATTGTCGTATAAACCGTGTCCGTTTCTATTTCATATTTCGTATGATATTTAAAACGCGAAAATCGAAACGAATAATAATAATAATAATCGCAAAAGCTGGGCACGGCAGTTATGCCGATCGAGTAGGAAAAATAAAGCGCAGTTTGTGTTCCGAAAGCGAATGTGACGAGTTCAGAATAAGAAAATTATAATAGACGGAAGAGTTGGTTAGATATTTTCAGGTATAAAAAAAGACAAAAAAAACCAAAAAACACAAATATCAACGCGATCATTCGGGTGCACGGGCCGGTTAGCAAATACGCGGGTACACGGACTTCGACATTCGTTTATCCGTGTGTTTTTTATTTACGCGGGACTCTTTAACGCCGTTTTGTTGAATCCGTGTTTTTAAATGCACGTGAAATAGAGACCTCTATACTATGTATATATACCGGATCTCCTGCGTATCCGCATGTACAATCGTATCCATTCGTCTTGTTATGTATTTATTCCTCTTGCGCTTCATCTCCCGCAATGCGGTACGGTGTCGTGACCGCCGCGTCGGCGAGACTCTTTTGTATTACAATAATTATCGCAATCATCGGGAAGAGGAAGGAGATGAGAGACACGATGCCCGGGCAAATGACGTGCCTGCGGCTGAAAGCCGTGCCGCGCCCGGGGGGACATTTCTCTGTGTCTCGGCCCCGCGGGACGCGCTAACCGCCGCGCGCGGTGATGAGCTAATGAAGGGCGCATAATACGTTATTATCGAATGTACGCAACAGTCGCTCAGCGTGCGACGGCCGCCGCTTGTTGTACGCTCCTCGGCCGGCAATTAGCAAAAGTCGGTCCTCCGCCCGTTCAAATCGTTACTGTGATGATGCTGCAAGTGATGGATATTCAATACCGCCATCAACCCGTTCCTTCCCGTCTCGCGCGCGCACCGTATTATTATTATTATTATTTATAGTGAATGCTACTGCCGCGTTAAACTATAAATAAACTCGTGTATACCGTTCGATCGGATTTTCGGCCGGCAGCGACGGCGCGGAGGAAAATGTATTTCATACGGAGTTAATTTTTTTATTCTTAAAAGAAAAATAAAAAAAATTATCGTTTCCTCCAGGTCGATTGGTAAGGAAATGGGTCGGAGGAGGGAGGTCTTTTGTTCCGCGCGAATAAAATAAAAAAAAAATCACGTCGCCGACGACACCATAAACACGCGTTTGCATGTACTATGCGAACGCGAATACGTGTACGAATAGATTGTCGAAAAATCCGTGCGCGAATTCGTTTTAGTCTTCTTCCAATCAACCGCAGTCCACCGTCGTTTCCAGCAGATGGTCGGTCGGTCGGTCGGCAATCAGTTTCCACGCGCAGTCCGGATGATTTTCAAAACAAATTTTCGACGTCCAAATAATAATAATAATAAAAAAACAATACGTTTATTTGTTATTGTACTAAAAAAAAAAAAACAAATAGCGGTTTAAGGAAAACAGTTTTATAGTGATTATGTGGGGTTAATTTTATAATTTCTCTCATAAATAAGAATAATTATATTTGTGTGGATAATCTATTGTCTATCGACGCAATTGAATCGATTTGACACGATTTCATTGCCGATTGCAATGCCGTAATTTAAGTCGCAGAACTCGCAGATACTCGTACACAACGAACGAATTTCAGATTTTGCCGAACTGCAGAGCAACGCGCAGGAGCGCAAAATGAAATTAAAGGAAATCGATTATCACACACACGTTCAGAAAGTCCACACGAGGAGAAATGTGGAAATTCAAACGAAGATGATATATATGCATCGGATGAGACTCCTGCGTGTCACATTGATGACAAAAATGACAGGAGACTTCTTTAAATTAAAAAATTATGAAGCACGAAATGTTAAAAAAAATAGGGATTGCATTGGGGTATATTTTCACTACACGGTCATTCGATTTGTGTAAAAAAATGTATTTCTTGATGCTCAAAAAAAAAAAAAAAAACTATTTATTCTGTATAGAAATTACACTAATATTCACATTATATATACATATACAAATATATTCAAAATTTTGTCTCGAAATATTTGCGGTGGTGGTGCAATGATAGACCTCGTAAACACGTTTAGGGCTGTAATCGCGCTACTCCACGGCCCTCGTACACGAGGGGACAGTTAACATACCGTCGAGTACATCATACACGTATTACATAACATTTGTTGCAAACATATTTTATATACTACTGACTGTAGTATTTTTAACATATACGTACATATATATATATATATATTATACTCGTATATTCACCCGACACAAATAAAAAGAATCGTTTGTCTTTACATATAAATATATATTTTTTCTCGATTATTTATTGTTTTCGTTTGTATTTGGATATATTTATTTATTATTTTTTTTTTTGTTATCAAGAAGTTAAAAAGAATACATTGAATAACGTAATTCCTTTGGGCCTTTTTTCGTCTTGTATATAATACGACAACGGTATATGTTATAATAAAATAAATTAATTAAAGAGTAAAAAATTCCATTAAAAATAATTAAAAAAAAAAAAAAAATCACGAAAAAGTATGACATTTTTATTTTCAGTGGCGTATGTAAGAACCAGAATCGATAAAAAAAGTAAAATAAAAATTTTATGCACCTTTAATATTTGAATTGTGAAAAGTTTTCAAAGTATAGTACTATTAATTTTTTTAGATAAAGAAATAATAATAATAAGAAAAAAAATTTTTTTTTGTCTTGCCTATAGGTGCAAATCTTAATTCTTAGTCTAAAAAATAATAATAATAATAATAAAAAAGTATTCAAATTGGTAATGTAAAATTTGGTGGGTAGGTATGATTTCATCTTGCTGCATGCGCTGTTGTTAAATCACTGTTACTTTTATAAAACAATTAGTTTTATTTCGTGAATATTTAATATAGACAAAGTATTAAACTTTTATTCGCCAAAATCTGAGATAGCATACACAATACGACAATACATATACGTATCTACACATAATGTACCATAACGTATGTATTCCACTGAATTTTCATTATTTCTCCGGGTGTACGAAATACCTTCGAGTATATCTAAAAGTAATACCATAGAAATAATTGACAATATTATAATTCGAATACAATTTTACGTCGAACATTATTTTGGGATTTATATTTCACTTTATACGTGTTAAATTTTGTGTTCGATATTTCAATATGCCTACAATTTATTTATTAAGTAGTTACAGACAATATATAAACCACTGGACCCCCGCCGCTCAAAAAAATGATGTTAGTCTTAATGCGGTTTTATTAACCATAAGTATTAATATAAACTATAGAATGTCTACAATTTTGATTTTATACGCACTTATATTATGTCTGCTATCTTTTTGTGAATTACACATACCTATACGGTCGCGCGTAATATCAAATAAACTTTTATATTGAATACGACGACGTATATAGGCTTATACATTATAAATTCTATATTGTGTATAATGTTATTTTATTAAAATCCGTATATCTCGGGAGCGGGTACGTGGAAGTATAATATATGTATAAAATCACGTTTGAAATGCTGACGCAGTGATTTTCTATATTCTATATGATATGATGCTGTAGTTAATCTCGTCTAATATATTACTATATACGCGGATAAAGGTAAATTATATTATAATACAATAAACGTTTCTAAACAATTTGAAGAAACGTTTTGCCGCATTGCGTACACACGGGGGGCTCGTGGGGTTAAAACCCCCTCATCTCAATCGTTCATTGTTCGTAATTTTTTTTCTATGCAACCAATTCGTATTATATTTGTGTAAGATATGTGAATACCCATTGTTTCATCGTATAATTTATAATTACAAAATTACAATATATATTATGTTGCACTAGAAAAGAGAATAATTGATCAATCGATTGATTCAGTTCAATTGGATCGGGTCACCTAAAAGACCCGGTCCATATGAATTCGTTCATGGTTCTTTATTTTTATACAGTTCGATTGAACTAATAATATGGCTCATCTCTCATTTATCCAGTAATTTATTTATTTATCATATATATATATTTATTTATTTATCATTTGAAAACTTTAAACCCCTATTTAATCCCATTAGGGGAAAAATTTTCAAAAATCCTTTCTCAATGCACGTTAACGTTATAATAGCTATCCGTATACAAAATTTCAGCCCGATCCGTTCAGTGGTTTAAGCTGTGCATTGATAGACACGTTTTCCTCTTGTATATCAAAATTTAAACCCTTTTTTTGCCCCGTTATGGGACGAATTAAAAAAAAATCCTTTCTAAATGGGTGTCTACGTCGTAAAACGAAACTACTGACCAAGTTTCAAACTCCTATGCTTCGGCGGTTCCGGCTAGGCGATGATGGATTCATGTCAATAAGTCAGTCAGTCAGAACAAGTTATTTTATATATTAAGAAGATAAGTTATGAAGGGTATTATTTTAATTAACGTAAAATTATTGCGCCAATGACCCCTGCCGGGGGTGTGGGACCCGGAGACCCCATATATTTTTCTAGAAATTATCCACAACCGCCGCCATTGAAAATTCCTGAGAACGCCACTGCGATTCAAATAATATGCATATTAACACGCGCTTTATACACAATATATACATAATTTAAAATCAAATGAGCTAATAATGTGTGAACAACGTGGTGACGCGACATCGCGGAAATTATATATGTGTGGGTATTATATATAATACACAGCGGTGATTCTGGGGCTACATATTATAGAGACGCGCGCGCTCGCTGAGGAAGCCAGCAGGCAGCAGCAGCAGCAGCAGGCAAGCGGAGAAAGCCGGTAAGAAATTTCACACACCAGTAACTGTTATCAATAGACGACGGGCTGATTTTATGGGTTTTAAACGCGTATGTGTGTTAGGGTGGATAGGGTGAGGGCGCAAGTGTTGTGCCCTTTATTTCCATAGCGTGATGACGCGTATAAAACACGACAATTTGCTTTCTGGAGAGAAAGAGAAAAATCGCGTACATATAGGTAATATATAATAATAATAATCATCACTAAACACATATACGCTGCAGCTGAGAGTTATTTAATGTCGATCAATGGCGTATATATGACGGGGGAGGAGGTCGACCGGGTTTGAACCGTCTCATTACCTAAACAATTTTTAAACGGCCGTTTGTAAAATTATATATGAAATTGAACGAGATAATTATTTATTGTTTCGGGCTTAAGTTTTTTTATATGGTAATTGTTATATACAGTACTAACTGAATCAGAGGACGGTCGTAGCAAAGCTGACATTCTCTGTAGAATAGCACAAGCGAAGAAGGCTTTCCGAAATAAATAAAAACGCTTATTGACCACCAATAGTGTGACTTTACAGACAAGAAAAAAAGCTATTGAAAATATATGTGTGGAGTATTGTCCTATATGGGTGTGGAACTTGGACAATTAGTAAAGTGGAGAGAAGCAAACTTGAGGCCTTCGAAATGTGGTGTTATCGAAAAATGTTTAAGATTAAATGAACTGAAATAGTGAGAAATGAAACAGTATTAACTAGAGTAAAGGAAAAACGGGAATTGTGGCATAGTATTAAGGTTAGAAGAGATAAAATGATAGGACACATACTATGCCATGATAGTTTGATGAAGAATGTTATAGAAGGCGACGTAGAAGGGTATATTGGAAGAGGAAAGCCAATGATGGAATACATGAAACAAATCATGATCGACATGGGAAAGGATAGTTACAAGGAACTAAAGGAATTAGTTTTATTAAGTATATTAGTTATATTAAGTTACAATAGGGAAGCATGCAAACAGCAAACCAGTCAGACGACTGAAGACGCAACAGAGAGAGAGAGAGAGAGAGAGAGATCCGAATTACCAAGCTTTGCCCGTGTGTAGTTTTTGCTTTCTTTAATTGTAATTTTAAAATCAACACACATTGTTGTGTCTTAAAGATGGAAAACATTTATTTTACTTAATTTAATTAAGTGCTAAATAGTAGTGGTAGCTGAATTACAAATAAAATAATAATAATATTTACAAATGATTCTAATGCTTCTATGATCATTATATATCAATATTATTTTCATGGGCATATAAACACAATTTTAAAATATAAAAATTCGAATGTTTCTAAATTTTTGAAAAATTTAATTTCTACTCAATGACTTTCTTTCTGTCACTCATGAGTGTGTAAATTTCACGAACAAATGTCTTTCTCAATAAGCTTTTCAACGGTATAAACATTTTTTTTTTTTTGAAACCTATTTTGGAGCGGAAAAAAATCCACACTTTTAATTTAGAAAACCGGTAAAAGCCCCCCTCCCCTCTCCCTGACTCAAATATTGAGCTTATCCCACCCATTTCCTTTGAGAATTTCTACATTCGCCTCTGATGTCGATATCGATATTTAAATACATTCGATAGGTTAGGTACCTATATATATATATTTTTTATTATTATTATTATTATTCTTTCGAGATTCGCCGAACAAAGACGAATCGAATAAAAAGCGCGTGTTCCCGATGAATTAAAACAATGGACGGCTTTTTTTCTTTTTTTTTTTGTTAATCTTTTATTATAACGCGCAAGCATTTTAATAAAGGATTTTTCTATTGATCGTCGTTATATATATATATATTTTCTCCCCCCTCTTACAGTCGAATTGAATTAAAACGTTTAATACGATAAAGTAACCAACTTTTTAATAATGCACTCTGTTATTATTTTTTTCGTAACTACGAATATATATATTTGTAATAATTGTTCAAAGATTATCATTGCGCTTTGCGTAACGTACACAAATGTTTTTTTACGCATCATTTCATTGCCGATAAATTACAATATAATAATTATAATACATTTATGTTCATATATATATATATATATATATATATATATAAAAGAACAAATAAGTGTAAAGTTATTTTTACACAAAAGTCGATTTGAAAATTGTAATTAAATAAATTACTTTTTAAACGCGTCGATATTAGTCATAAATAAGTATATATATATATATATATATATCTTTACTGCGTTGGCAGTAAAGAAAAACGTCGCGAAAAGTAATTAAACGAATTTAATGGAAAAGAGTTCGCTCAATATAACAATAATAATATTATATTAGTTTTCACGACCTATACATACATTTGTACCTCAACGTTAACCGTTACTTCGGCAGCGCGTATTACTATATTATTTGCGAAATTAAATATCGCGCGATATTATATAATGTATAAACGTCGCGAAACACATTGTTCAAGTCACACAATTTACAAATAATAATAATAATAATAATATCTATAAGAAGTTTAATCCGTAACTCGTTAATAACTTGTGTTTCTTAAAGGGGTAGGTAATAAAATGTTTTGAAAACAGAAATTACCTAGCGGGTAATGTATTATTTCACGGACTCGCTACAGTACTTTATACAATTTATACGCAGCGTCGGAGAGAGGCTGTGTCTCGTTTGATTTATATACTTTAAAACGTATAAAAACACTGCGCGCAATAATACATTTCATTAGAGTACAATAAAATTTTATATACGAACTCTCTCGCAATATGAAGGTTTAATCATATTTTGTTTTCATATACGGTTTTCGTATTGTCATTTATTATTTATTGTTGGTTTTAATATTGTTATAATTAAGGGCCACTTGTAATAATATATAATCGAATTTCTCCTTTTATATTCGCGTAGGAAAATTTCCGAATGAATTTTCCCGATTTCGAGATCAAAAAAAGATTTCCCGTCCGTTAAAAAAAAATTTTACATCAAAATTTCATTTTCGAATTGGAAAAAACGCGTGGTCTCATACATTGGTTTCTAAACTCAAATAGTACCTACTGGGATATGGACTTTATAAAAGTTAAAAAAAAAAAGGGATGTAATAATTTTAAATAATTTCAATACCATATTAATTATAAATCCACATCGCGCTTTTGCTCAATCCCTCAATATGTATTATCCTGAACTAAATTAACACTGAACTAAATGAGTTTCTATTCCTATTCTTTTTTCTTACATATTGATGTATAATTATTTTTTTTATAATGTGATCCAGCTTAAATTATCAAATAAAATATATTTTTATGTATCACTTAACACTTTATGATTATTATAATTACTTACTATACCAGTGCCAGCCGTCGCGAAAATTTCCATAGTTAGTAAATTTGTTCAATACACCTATTTCTTGTGTGTGTGTGTGAGCTTTTCTTTTTTTCCGTAATTAATTTTGAATGGTATATATTTGTAAATTATGAAATTAAACGGAATACCAGACGATTCGTTCACTCGTTTACTTACGTTTTAGAGATAACCAAATACAAAAACGACCGTTCAGCAGGGGGTGTGGAGCGATGGTCCACCCTTACCACTCCTTGAATCCGCCCACGGATGACTTAGCTGATGAGTATATATAGTTGATGTATTCGATGTCAGTGAAGGATTTGAAGGAATTCTTAAGACTAAATTTACTTACCACAATCCTGATGTAATACAGCCTATTTTAATATTATTATATAAACCACTGATGGTGAAAAATTGTGTCACGTGTAAATACATATTTAAAAAAAAAAAAAGAACCGTAATCCGTATTAGCTGTTACTTTTTCATTTTTTGGACTAACCCAATTGGATAATGATGCCATACTTTATTTATTAGATATTCCGTCAAATTCCGAAGACGTTTTTGATAGTGACGCCGATATTGACCGAATATAGATTATATAGTGAGTATCAGAATTTATTAGAAGTGCCAGATGTATCTACTTTTAACGAGTCATTCAATTTCCTGATTCAGTTATATTACATATATGACATTTTATTATATTGACAGATCAGTCATTATATTTTTGAGAGTTTTTTTAAACATAAAAATTTATTTATTATTATTTTATTATTTCTAACTTTACAGTTTGTTTTTTCAATTGAGAGGTCAGTCAATTTTTGTTTTAGGTTTCTAAATATAATAAAACATTATTGTTGTACATAGTGTTGCTGAGCAGTAACAATTGTACAAATTAATGGATTTAGGGGTGTTGTATCATACACACTATACGAGTATATATATATATATATATATATATTACGTGTGTGTTCGTGCGCGTTTTTTAATTAAATCCGAAAAAATACAAAGAATTACGCATAAAAAACAAGAGTTTTGCTTAAAACCGTTTTCGCGAAACAAAAATCTATCGACACATTGATTTTCATAAAATCGATTATTGTTCTTTTTGTCGTAAAATTAATGAATAATAGTGAATTCGAAATATTCATCACGGACTGTGTTATATTTTAATATTTAGCGAATGATTAAAAGTAATTTCATTTAATATAACGCGTTGAAAATTTTGTTTTTGTTTATGGTTTGATTAAATTTGTAATTTTAATAATTTATAATATAAGATTTTCCACATCGTTTTATTCTATTGAGGTTTATAGTTTTTGGAGTTTGAAAGATTTAATATCAAACTTTTTTTAAGGAATGAATTCGGCGTTTAATGATGATGAATTGTGTTAAAATAATTATAATTTATTTATATGTTTCCATGGTAAGCGGAAGATTGTTAATTTGATAAGTTAGACTTTGTCAGAATGATTTTATACCGAACATTTGGTGTTTTTTTTTTATCAATTATCATATCAACATCAGTAACGTTACCAGTGCCACAATGTACTATATAATAACCAAAGGCAATCATTAACTAGTTAAAAAAGATAATAACTTCTTAAATTTGTTACTATACATTTATACTGGATGAACTTAACTAATTATAGTAGTCAATGTTATAATTATTCAATTTAATTAATACGCCGAAAACGAACGTTTCTATTAAAGTTCTAAATTATAAGTGTTATAAAATAGTCGATAACTCAAAGACTGAAACAACTAATTTCATACTCCATATAGAATGAAATATTAACAATGTATTACCAAATGGGTATAGGAACTTTGTATACTGGGTACATTAAAAGATACAAAACGGATAAATTTATTACTTTCTTTTTCTGAAATAATTTTACACAAAAATTTCAATTTCGATAGCGAAAATTTTAATTCAACTAATTAAAAAATATCTTTTATTAAACTCACATTAAAGTACCTCGACTTGTTCAAATTGGTCTTTTTTTCCATTAATCGTCTATATTTTATAATAATCACTCTATTGTAATTAGGTATTGAAACTATGAATGCTACATGATTATAGTGGGAAAATTCTTACTTTGTTTATACATTTAATACGCACAATGCACGTATAATTTATATAAATCACATATACGAGTATGTATTATACAATATTTAAAATGTAAACACACACGACTATGCAACAAGAAGAAAACGTATGATTTATCAAATCAAAATAATATTTAAAGTACTTTATAAAAAAAAAAAAAAAAAAGTCGACATCAAATAATTTACGTTTGACATTTATTTCATACAAACATACGAATAATGAATATATGTATATAATTATATAAATAAACGTATAGTATGTTTTTTAACAAGAATAGGAATTAGGAATATTGATTAAGTACATAATTTCCCGATGGTTTTTTACACTCCTTTTCTTTTTTGAGTACTTATGTACAGTACATTATTGCCACGAATAAAAGAATCTCCGAATTTGTTTTTAAGTTCCCCATTTATGTATTCTTCAGTTTGTTCGAGAGCGATATTCATGTAACCGTCTATGCATGCCATTACACCTAACACATTGCGATTTTATTAACAAATGATTATTATTATTATTACTATTATTTTAAAGAAATGTTTAATATGCCGGTTTCCACGGAATTATTAACCATGCTGTGTACATAATATTTTGTTTTGTAAACCGTTATTACCTCTGTAATCGACTCCGCTGTTCAATTTCACTACGACCGGACGGCCGTGAATTTGTTGTATAAACTGCGTCAACGCTTCTTTGCGGCTCATTCCGACTAATTGGTCATAAGTAAATAGAAATAAAACGTAGTACGCGGTTGTTAAAAGTCAATTCTTAATTCACGTTACCTGTTTCTGAATTGATTTGCGGCGATACGAAAAACGAATAAATCGTTCGTTGTGTATTACGGACAGCTGATATTGAAAAAATGGAACTCGAACGTTCGTGAATTAACTTCTTGGCGGAATAATTCCAAACGTAAAACCCGGGATTTGAAAATTTCCCTTTTACTCGTACGACACAACCGTTGTTTACGACGGATGTACATCTGATATCTCTTATCAATTCCGACCGTATCGCAATAACACGACCGCACAGTGCAGGCAACGTGTCAATATTACACACAAACCATTTGGATACAATAATTGTCGAGACGCGTTGAGAACACATTTTTTTTTTTTTTTGATATTTCATTACGTATCAACTGTTGTTTTATAGCGAATTTAGTAATTAAACAGAAGAAAACCAATGTTTAACGGACTCCGTTCTCCGTTTTAAATCGAATCAATACGTATGCGTAGTAATAAAATACAAAACGGAATGTATAGAAATACGAATAGAATTAAACATAATTATATTCATTCGGAATAATAACAAATTTTTCCAGTTATTTAAAATGTTCGAAATTGTGTTTCGTCGATTGTGCGAGTAATGGCGAAATCCATTCCTCAATATAAACAATATCACTATAATTATATGAAATTCCTGAGCGTTACAATATGTTACACGTGCGTGTGAATGTACACGAGTCTGCACAAGGTTGTAAAATGTACTTATAGTAAAAAACACCGAATTCACGTTTTCATTTAATTGTAGAAAATGCGACCGAATTCCGTACGAGAAAATCGGGTTTGATTTTTAAAACCGAGTATTACATATCTATGAAAAAATCTACTGTTTATATAGAAACACCGTGTACAATAATGACGATTAATGCCGAAAAATCGTTGTATACCATAAATCGGAGATTTGATTTTGTTTTGTAATTATTGAATTCTTTCATCAGAAATTATTTAATGAATAATAAATAAAATTTATGTTTTAATATTTTTAGAAAGTTTTTTTGAACACACCCTCTCCCCTCACACCACTAGTAAAAAAAAAAAAAAAAATCCTAGTCAGTCGTTCCTTAAATCCATTCCTGCCACTTTCATATACTGCTTTTGCGCTTTGTTAATTGTCATAGCGAAACGGACCTTGACGGGAAACCGTAGGCAGCCGTTTGAATTGAAAGTGATAGTCCTCTATCACTATAAAGTGAGAGAACCTCTATTCAAAATGTCAAGTTCTTAGATTGTGTAATTCTTGAGATATGCATAGCGATCAGTGTGTAAGTAAGTGGTATTTGGCTTTTATACATGTTTATAGATTATTATTGTACGTTATTTTCGATATCCTGTTTTATTATTCTGAAGTCAATCATTGTTTTTATCAAATTACAGTAATTCAGTTTATTACACGATGTCATGATTAATGTATATATATATAGATATGTGTATTTTTTATAGTTCTAATTCGTGTATAAAAAAAAAAAAATCCTGTGAATATTTATCAAGCGAATATAATATATAATTGACTATAAAAAAAAAAAAATTATCTTAAAGGATGTTTGATACACAAACGTGGACAATGTATAAGTAGTTTAGTTCAATTCGCTGAACTACTATAATATGTCATATTGTAATCGATTATATTTAATATACGTGACCCGAATTTCAATATAAGCATAATATAATACTGTGCAAAAAAAAAAAAATGGAAACGCAATTACGCGTGGCATTAAACAATATACACGTAATAGTGTAGTGTTAAGTGTTCTTAAAAAGCTTACTCTTTCTTGCTCATTCATTACTACATTTAATTGTACACCGGGACGTGATAGTCATTTATTATGGTGTACCTTCTGCACTCTCCAGTATAAGATAATAATCAGTCTTGTAAAATAATATTTAAAAAAAGTATTTAAATAATAATACTAGTATTCGCATACAAATTATTATAAATACTTTTATAATACTTTAAAAAAAAGTATTTTACGAATACTTACAAAATATTTGAATAAAAATACAAGTATTTTCTTAATTTTACAAACCTACGTAGCTTTTTTTTAATTTTATACCATACAATATGTAAGTTTATTATGTTACATATATATATATATAATTCTATTATAAAAATATAGCCTCATTGACACTTATAACATTAAAAATAAAAATGTGAAATTAAATTTTTGTAGTTATGATTTACAGATTAAGTAGATATTAGTTATCAATGTATAATTTAGTATCATTATACATAGAAAGCGGACAGTCTAGATTATAATTTTTGTGAAAAATTGATAAAACGGATTTCTCGATAGTATTTCAATTTTGTTAAAAATACTTTTACAAAGTATTCATAAAACTTAAAAAATACTTTTAAAAAAATTGTATTTGAAATACCATAAAAATACTTCAAAAAGTATTTAAATACTATTCTCAAAATACTTGTATTCGAATACTTTATAAGACTGAAGATAATACTCCTGCCTATATATTATATCGGATGTGTATAATTAAATTATATTATTTAAGACTGTTCCGCATTAGATTTCTATAAATCCTCTACAAATCAGTGGCGTAATTAAAATTTATTTTTTGAGAAGTTGGTGGTGGGAAGGGGTTGTTTAGAATAAAACACGGATAATAATAATTATAATAATAATAATAATAAAAATTCTCAACATTTTATAATAAATGTATTTTTTATAAGACTGCGAAACCGACGCAAATATTCACCGTGTACATATTTTTACGATTTATTTACTTGTTGAGTATTCAATTTCAATACGATATACGGAAAACAAATGGATGCGTATAAGCCAACTCAAAATGTTCCACGAAGGTATTTAATATATATATATTTATACACATATTATATAGTATATATGAGAAACCACGCGCGTACACACGTACATAGTGTATAATACTTATTTAAACGCAGCACGTAGATAATCCGATTGCAATACACAATATCACTGAAGCAATTTTGAAAGACTTAAGACTTATATATATTAACTGTGTTGAATTAAACTGACGGTTGTATTAGTTGTTTCGTAAACTGTACGTGGAGAAATATTAATAAAAATGGAATTATACACGTGTACGAGTATTTTATAGTTTCCATTTTTTCCGTTGACGCCTCTTTTCACAGCATTATACAATATTTATTATAGCCTCTTATACAGGAAACGATATCTTATTCATATAACATTTTACCATTGCGCGCTACGTAGTGAGTGAATGTTTCATTATAAATGCGAGTTTTATTAGTACGTCGTAGTTGATAAAACGCTGATATTTTTATTTGCCCTTTGTTGACAGAGAAAAAATATATATAATGATAATAAACGTTATATACAAACACGTTTTGGATTTACAAATTAATTAAAACACACACGGTGATGTGTAACAAAATGTTTAACGATTTCCATTGTATAATATTGTAATAGAGAAAACCGAATTATTTATTGTCATATGTATTATATAATAGATGGTTTTTAAAATATACATAAAACATAATTGTTTTTTCGAAAATGTTTGTCTTCTTTTCTGACCATAGAGTTTCCTCAGTGTTTTTATTTTCGGTTAGGTCATCTCTTGAACTTTGCATGCCAGCACGTTTGTGTGACTGCACGTTCTCTTGAAATGAATGTTAAATTTAATTTACCGCCTTATTTACTTTTCGCATTTGTTCGGCGGTATTTTCGGATATAGCCCAGAAATGTAATAATTTGAAATTTTTTTTTTATACAGTATTTTCGAATTATAAGTAAATTGCTAAAATATTATATTTACAACTGTAAAAGCACATAGAATATTACAAAAATGTATCGTTTGAATTGCCGCGGAGAACTGAACTGATCCGCACACTACTACGTAGAGGTTGGCATAAATATTGTTTTCATACAATATATCAACGTATTGTTATATTGTGTATAAATGTACTACGAAGGTGGTCTTATTATTCAATACGTTTTGTAGGCATTATTATTATTATTTAACGGTTTTACATATACAACACCGAAATATCGTCATATTTCGTACCAGATCATTCATTTTTGTATTCGCGCGCGGGTTAAATGTAATAATAATAATAATAATAATAATAATAATAATAATATATATAATATGTGTACTGTATGTAATTTATTAATAATAATGATAATAGGGCATTTATTATAATAGTTATTGTGCTCGTTGTAAGATGAGATTTATTCGGCGTATTTCATACAAGGCAATGCCCAAAGGAGTTCGCCGACGAATTATATACCCTTTTTTACAGTTTCACACGGTAACTAATATGAATACATATTAACCGAAGCATATATAATTTTACATATAGGTATATTTATACTTGAGTGGCAGGGATTTCGTCCAATATTTGAGGGAGAGGATTAAATATTCGGCGTGGCAAACAGAACCGCGGACGCTTAGCCATCCAAACTCTCAACAACGTGTTTATAAACAATATTTTCGAAATATTACATTTTTTTTTTTTTTTATCTGTTTGATATACAATTCATATAGCACTGTACACAGAACATAATTTTCAAATAGCAAGTATATTATATAATTTGCGACTCTATTATTGTATTAAATTTTTTCCCGAAAATGTACTCGAAATTGTTTCAGCGTTTATTGTATTTTTATTATATCTCTTTCTTTCTGTGCACGATATAGAAAGTTCATTGAATTGCACGGTTTATTCCGAATGCGGACGTTCTGTCCAAAAACTTCTGTCACGCGTAACACAACCAATAGGAATAATGGTGTTGAGTCAAATCGGTGTATTTTTTTTATAAAAATTGTAGAATACCCGTGACGCGATATTATTACTAAAACTTCGAACACCGGCTCCTTTTCCGGATTCGGCAAGGCAGTTTTTGCACGTTACCGCGCATCATTTTCGATCTAATGGCCCGTTCGCGGCAAACATTTGAACCGAGCGAATCCTAAAATTTCGTTCGTAATTAAATATGTTATATATATAATTATTCAATTCTAACGTTTATAATTTTATTATATTTATTAACGAAAGTGAATTAGATACCAATGTTTATTAGATACGTCGAAACCACCGGTTTGTACAGTTGAATTACGGCGTGGAATAATTTACATGTTATTATGATAACCGCGTTAATCGATGAAGCGCAACACACAACGTCATAGCGACCATTCGATCACCGTTTTCAATCATGGTTATGATAAAGTCTAACTGATTTTATTATAAACCTAGTTATTATTATTATTATTGATTGGGCACGTGTAGGCTAGTGTCATAACTAGCTCGAGACCCAAATGACATCCGAAATGACGAAGCCACCGGCCTGAAATGACGCCCCCCCCACTGTTCCTGCGCACTCGGCAGTGTATTAGTGTTCATATATATTTTATTATAGGGCAACCTGCGGAAAAAACGAGCGAAATGCGTGTAAAGGGACGCGCGTACGTGTATAATAAAGAGCGGAGACGTACTCGCGCGAAAACGGAGGAAAAGAGCTCAAGGAAACGGTTTTTCCATTAGCGGACGAATCAAAGGTTTCGGAAAGGGGGCACTTACACAAAACAATATACAGCTCTCCGGCGCGTGGCCGTACACTCGTATACGTATATATATAGGTAGAGGTACGCGTTATGCACCGCGGCAGTTCCATTTTACGTACTTATAAATAAATCTCGAGTTTAAAAACTCTTTTGTGTTCGGTATTCGTAATTATTACTCGTAAAATTGGGTTTGATACACGAATGGAAAATGTACGTGTAATAATAATAATAATAATTCGACGTATTACGAGTAAATTGACCTATTGATTTTCTCGCGCGGTTTCAGTTGCGACTTTGCGAGAAAATACGGTTTTCGCGTAATAATCGCCCATGGTCGCTCTCTCGCACGCTAACGCGACCACACGTCACTTAGCAATATAGTACAACGCCTGTTTATATAAAATATTTATTTATATTATTTTTTTTTTTCTTTTTCAAATAGTTTTTAACGGTCAAATTAATTAATTAACCTCGTCGTCGTCAATGAGGTGTGACGACATCTCGTTTAAATCGCGAGATACCTATATACCTTCCAATACGCTGCCGGCCGCCGTTGATTGTTATTGGTTAAATCAGCGCTTCTCGAACTTTTCTGTCATAAGACCACCCCCCCCCCCGCCTAAATTTAATGTGAAACTGTCATGGCCCCTTCAATCAAAATCATTAATTATTTTTTCTTTAATTGTACACTAAAATTACGCGCACAATTTCACAGAAATAAATGATTAAAACGTACAGTAAATAAATGTTTTTCAATATATTTTTGAAACAATTTTATAACAGTATTGAACTTTAAACATACATGTATAGACGAAAATTAATTGGTATACCAACTGTAAGACAATACAAAAATATTCAGTAATAAAGTTATCACCGTTGTCGATTGTCAAATGACTCCTCTAATGTGTGACGCACTTGTCTCGTTACTATTACATAACAGTTATCTAACATTAGGCTTTATCGACAACGATTAATCATCGTATTATGATCGGTTATTTAATAACCGAACAACTGAAAACATTTCGAATAAAATAAATAATTCACTGTTCCCAGTTCGAGAAGCCCCGAGTTAAATCGTTATTTGTTCGTATACTAGTTAAGGAAACCGCGAATACACCGGTCGTTTTACTTTCCTTATTGTTAATTTTTTTTTTTTTTTATTGAACTCAATTCATATTGGGTAAAAGAGAAAAAAGATAATAGAGTAATTATTTTCCTCCATTAATCCGCCGGGGCAAGCACGTTGGCCTCAGCCACGAACGCCGGATAGAATGTATTTCGTCATATAATAATATAGTATTTTGTGCGGTCGGTACACTGTAACACATGTTTTATTATTGTCTTTTATAATTTCGATATATTTATTTCCTAATCGTTCAAAAAATATCCGTGCGCGCCAATTGTCGAACCGCGGTTACGGGTTGGTAAAACTCTTTAAGTTTTACGCGTAGAGTCCGAACACGACGTTCGTCCGAACGAAACGTCGCAAGTTTTTTTTATTCATTCCGTTTATATAAAACACAACGAGACTGTGCTCGACGTTTTCGGTTTCTGAACATCTCTTCTTATAATTCGTATAAAAAACGTGGTTACTATAATAATAATAATAATAAACGGACGCGGGGGGAAAGCTGCCGCGTAAACGACAGTAGCGGCGGTGGTCTTCCACGACCGACGGATTATAACATCCCACGCTGTTCACAGCGATTTCGATGTATTTTATATATATATATATATATTTATACACCTATATAATATTAAATTATATTAATAATACGTATTATTGTTATTGTTGTATTGTGATCCGGATCGTATACATTCGAAATACGTGTAAAACGTATAAAAATTTATAAACGCGACCGTCGGTCCGGAAAATGTCTCTACAAAAACCCGCGACACACGCGCGTGTACCTACATAATATGTACTATAAAAGTCTATATAAATATATAGGTACGTCGAGACCTTTTGTCGGATGGTAAAGAGTGAGAGAGAGAGAGAGAGAGTGTGAGAAATATCGGCCGTTTGACACCCGTTGCGCGGGCAAACGCGAACGTGTTTCTTCATTCGGACGGGGGAATAAATAAATAACTAAATATATTTGCATTTTGTTTATCCGCGGAAACGTGAATAGATGTGTGCTGTGCACGTCGTTAATGCGACGCGTAATATTGTACGACGAGCAAGAGCTGCACAACGTTTTTACACATGTGGAGAAGAACGACGATTCGACGAAATATTCGTACGATTTCAAAAAATATTCGTATTTATTGAAAAAAAAAAATAATAATAATAAAAAACGCGAATATGAACGGGACGAAGTGAACGGGAATAGAAATGTTCGTTGAAAAATCGAGTTAAAAAAAAACGACACGTCACGAAAATTCGGTCTCGAACGTTGCTGATCATCGTTTTTTTCGATGGTACGGGTGGGTGAGACGGCACAAACTAATGCCCGAAATAATTTCTCTCAAAACGCAGATTTAAATTGTCGTGAACGGTTAATAGGAATTTTATTATTTTCAAAATTAAAACTGATATTAGTTTTATTATCTTTTCTATTGTTTAGACTACCGCCTTCCTATTTTTGTTTTTTATAGTTTGTTTATGTGACACGCTTGTTCTATACGCGCAGTACAGTTTTGTAGCGTTTTAGCGCGCAGATATTATTTACAATAAATTATTGCACACAAACGTGGCCTGGACCGTGCGCTCGTGGAACGCAATGTTGTCAGTTTCGGTTATCGCTATTGGCATTTATCACTTATCATTTATCGTTGTTTTAAATTTTTTTTTTTTGAATTGTGTTCGAATTTCGAGTCATTTTTTTTTTCGTTTTATTCGTTATAACTCTTTGTTGCTTGTTCACGATTATAATGACAAGGATACGAGTCCGGTACGGTGGACGAGAAGAAATGGCCAAACGAACTATGTCGTTTAAAGGGAAATGTAAACAACGAACAACATACTTATCAAAATATGCGGTCACTTCTGAATATCAAAAAAAAATAATAATAATAACTACTAACGATTAATTGTTTTCAATTCGAGCAATGTTCACACGCAGTAGACATAAAAACGCTGCCTTACAAAACCTATCAGAAAAATTTACTTGGTCCATAAGATGTATACCTGCTGTTGGGGAATACGATGATAGCGGTCGATATTTTCCAAACAACTATACTACTGCTATATATAATAATAGTGATATAATACATTTTTGTTATTGCGCCTCACATCGATAGCTACTATTAATGTCAGATAATTATAGGATTGAGTCAGTTGTATTTTATTAGTTGACGGCAATTACGTTAAACATAGATTTTCACGTAATTAATATACATACGGGCCTCCCTCCATATGAGCGTGTTCATTATCTTTTTGTAACATTTAGTAAAGAAAATAATAAATACGAAATTGTATACGCCGAACTGATTAACTAACCTGTGAACACAATATAATCGTTATTAATTAAATGATATAAATATACAACACATAAAAATTATTGTATCATAATTTTTCGTATAAATTTATTGACATTATATCCCATAATACGTCGTTATAGTAATTACAGAGATTTAAAATGTGTTGAGTTGGCGTTCAAGACGGATTGAACGTAATTTCAATAAAGCAAACATACCGCTGTGAATGAATAACACTACCTATTGATGAAATTTGCTGTAAAATAAATCATATTCGTTGAAAGTTTTTCTTGCGACTTCTGTTTCTTCTAAACAATCACAGGCATTACGTAGATAAACCATACTCCTACACTCTTTTCGATGATATAATTTAAAAAAAAAAAAACGTCTATAACACTTACTTCATCGACCCATTCCAAAGTATGTGTACAAGCGCGACTTCAGTAACTTGAAAACGATAATTGTTTTTAAATAATTTAAATAGAGCTAAAAAAAAAAAAAAAAATCGTGGAAGAAGAGGTTGTTGGGAGAGAGCAACTGCCGCCTTCATCCGTAAATACGTCCCCGCTTTTGATTACAGCTTGTCGCTAATAGCGATTCGATTCTATCGTTAAAATAAGAAACGTATGATCAGTTTATAATCCGGATATATGGATAAAAAATAACAAATACTTTGTTCTACCGTATTTAATTGGGTATAGTATAATAATATCATAGACGATTTTATTTGTAAATGTGTATCCCGGGGCTAGTAGCTGGTGTAGACCTGCAGTGTGCAAAACGTTTGAACGTCCGTTATACAGATCGTTTTCGAAATTCACCGAATGCGCGCAGCTCGCTCGCCGAACCCTATAAACGTATATGTGTGCATACAGACCATCGAGACTGCGCTTCGTGTCGTGCGTGGAATAAACGAAAAACGTATAACATTTTATACCTACTTTAATAATAATATAAAGCGGCTATAAATATGTATTTTATTATAGCTCGAAAGTAAAAGACGTGGGCACGCGTGATAATTTATTATAAAATTCGTCATAATAATATGTATTATTATAATATTCGGAGCGTACCCCCTTCTTCCCCCCACCAGGAGGGGGACCTGTACAATACGAGCGTATATTATTATTTATTATTTATTATTATTATTATTATTATTATTATTTCGTTATCGATACGCGTGTTTCGATGGGAGGCGGGTGGATGAGCGCGTTTAACGGAGGAAATTCACAGGATGAAATGATACGACGGAATGGCTAAGACGGGTGAGAGACTGGTCGGCGACGGTCGCACACACACCGGTCCAACACACTCGTATGTACATAATATAACGTATTATTATAATATAATGGAGTGTAAAATATATAATAATAATAATAATAATAATAATAATAATACACGACACGGGGGTGGGTGGTCGTTTGCAGGTTTGCGGTGTTGCGAAGACATGCGGATAGGTATAATAATAATAATATATTGTCGTTATTTTTCGGGGACACGATACAAACGTTATTGACCGACAAGCAGAGGAAAAAAAAAAAAATAAAGAAATACAAATTTCGACGATAATAATAGCAATGACGGCGGCCGCCGACGTGTATATATATGTCCGTGTTCGTATCATTATTGTGCGTGTTATACGTGCGCGGTGAAGCTGTTGTGAGATATTGTACACGAAGCTGACAAGAGAAATGTGTACATTTATAATATATTATTATCACCTCGTCATATTATTACAACAATAGAAAATATATTATTACAATTTGGATATTATTATAATATGTGAGACGAGCCCACCCACCACCCTCCCCACACGTCCGCGAATATCGTCAAAACGCGTGCGCGCAGGTGTTGCGGCTGACAGACATCCGGGGACGTGGTGAAATCGTCGGAGATTGCGCGCGCTCGCGCGTAAACGCCGCCAAACCGCCGGCGACGCGCGAAGCGGTGAATACACGGACCGTTTCTTACGGTTTTCGAAAATTTTCCGCCACAATGAGTACGATCTTCACGGTCGTACTATCCGGTTTCATGTAGCCGTGTATCTATAGAGCTGACACACTTTACAGATGTCATTTTTCGATTTTTCTTGAGAAACGCGCCACTGAAAATACGACTATTTAACCGAAAAAAAAAACTAAAAAAGGCTATCGAAAAATATAAATAAATAAATATATATGTGTAAAATAGAAAATATATTTCAGTGATATATAAACAGGCCCGCAGCCAGATCAATTCTTCAGAGGGTGACGGAGCTAGGGAGCGTAAAATTGTTGAAAGTGTCTAATGCACGTAAATGTGTCGCGCGCCCGCTTTCCTTCCTAAAAAATCAGCGAGTGAACGCCGAAAAATTCGAAAACTTAATTACCGCGGTTCGAAGGAAACGTTATTTCGTATATTGTCGACACCGAGATTTTCGACGTGAGTTTTTACACTTGTCCCCGGGGGCGTCAAAATTCCTAGTTCCGCCTCTGATGTTGGTCATTGGAAAAAAAAAAAAACAATATCATGATTATTTTTAATTTTATATTTACAAATCAATTACAGTAATTCAAATTTACGATTAAATAATAAATATACCAATAGTTTTAGAATTAGGTTTTCCGATGTAATTTTTTATTTATTTTCATTAACGTCTTATTCGAGTTACGAATTAATACAGAG
Organism: Chaetogeoica ovagalla; assembly: GCA_032441825.1. Taxonomy (NCBI): domain Eukaryota; kingdom Metazoa; phylum Arthropoda; class Insecta; order Hemiptera; family Aphididae; genus Chaetogeoica; species Chaetogeoica ovagalla. The sequence goes on along the minus strand of CM063723.1, from coordinate 13,426,898 downwards.
CTGTGATTTTCTGTTCATTCGATTATTGAAATCCGTTAGCAATTGTTCTACATTTAAGTTTACTGTCCGTTTGGACTAGAACGCTAATAAAGCTACGTTTGAAAGCCGGTTGTTTTTCATTGATTGCCTTTGTGGATTTTCAATTCGAGTCGAACACGAAAATGATGATTCACAAACCGCTGAGCTACATCCAAATACTTCTACTGCAGCTATCATTTCATATTTAGCCTTAAATGCTTTGCGTTGTTTCTAAAGCTCTATTAATACGTCCTTATTGGAAATATTATTTTCTTTTGAATAATTTTTTACACAGATGGGTGTCTTCTTTTGAAGGGATATTAATATTAAGATCCTCAAATAATTTAAAATCATCGTAATTCAATTGGAATATGTTAGAAAACAGCTTTAATAAGTTCATCATTTTTTTCAAATAATCGAGTTTCCACCTCAGATTTAATTGTGTAAAATGTACGTAACAACGAAACGCTATTACTGTCTTCAACATCCGTATAAGTCCCCGCGGTGATTCACCTAAAATATAGCTATTCAAGATTTTAGGAGTCTTTCTTTTACGTTTTAGTGATTCAATTTCGGGTAATATATTTTCACAATCTCTTAAAACTTCATTGAATACTTCTTCAAATCTCTTAAAACTATTAATCACATATGTGATTAGTACTTCCGTAATTTTATACGGAAGTACGGAAAATTTTCGGGGGGGGGGTCCAGACCCCATGGACCCCCCCTTGGATACGTGCCTGAATTATTGGTACACCTATTCTTTTTCCAATATTATATCGATCAATTCGAAAATATATTCCGTGGCTACGGGCTTGTATAAGAATAACGTTTATAAAAAATCGGAGAGAAAACAAATCGTTTATGAAAACTCCGAGAAATACTAGTAAAATACAAAAAGAAATTTACTAAAATAAATAAATAAATCGCTATATTTAACGTTTCAGCAATAACCACCGGAGGGACGCCCCACGCTCGTGTGGACGGGGATTATAACAATAGACATTTTTGTTTTTCCGTTTGGACAACCGTTTTTAAAATTATTATAATGTGTAATAGAAAACAAGAAAAAAATCACTTAGATCTAATAATAACAAAAAAAAATAAAAAATAAAAATGTACCGGTACATATACATACCGGTATATCATACCGGTACGGTTATAAATCATTTAAGTACAGGAAAAAAATAACGCACTCATCGTCTTCGCCCTTTGTCGATTCGCTCGTCGCCACGTCTTGCCGCGAGGAAAGGTGATCGGAGTGGTTCATTCCGTGTTTGCTATTTTATACAAAAAAAAAAAAAAATAAAAATAAATATACACGGTGTTTCAAAAATCTTCATCCGATTTCAAAAATCTATATTTATATTAAAAATGAAGATATCAGGGTGAAATAAAGTAAAATATATTCTTAAAATAGTCAAGTTTTAAATACTTCGGTTACAAATGTTCAATATGACCTCCACCGGCCGTCCGACATGCATCTATACGGTATTGAAATTCTTCCCAAACGTTGCTGATCGGCATTAAACAGCATCTGTGATTCTGATTTTAAGCTCTTCCAAGTTTGTAGGTAACATCGTTTCGGCGGCAATTTTTTTTTCTGCGCGTATTTTACTGATGTACAGCTGTTCGACAATTGTCTAATGTAATTTATGCATTTTTATTAATTATTATTAACAAAATACGTATGTCAGAAACAATGTTTCCATTTTTCAATGTTAAACAACTACCAGTAGTTTTCGAAATACGCATTTGTCGAAATCAACGCAAATATTATATTGTAGAAAATGAGTTATATCTTTAATATAAATAATGATTTTTGCGCTTACTCGTCATTACTTGTAATTGGCAACTCAACGCCCAAAATAATATTTCAAATTACTGTATAATTCCTAACCGATAATATTTATGAATAGACGCTGGATCGGCGGGCCACAATAACAAAATCCGTGTAGATAGTCCCCGCCAACTGATTGCCCTGTATATCATATTATTTTATTATTTTTATTCCGTTGCGTTTGCAAAGCAATCGGCAATCGAATATGTAACTGTTTTCGTAATGAGGCCTCGGAAGCGACATTCTGAAAACACTGTCGTGCACTGATATCTCGTAATTATTCGATTTAATAACGCGTTTTGTAAATTTTAAATTCAGGTAAATTACGACTGGGGGGAAAAGTAGACATTTAGACATTTGGCACGATCGCAACGCGAGAATTTCGCCCAACTCGTTAAATTTATCGCGTAATATTGTGCATTTGTCTCGTATAATATATATAATCAACTGCTATATACGTAAATATTTTTATATTTTTTTTTTAAATTAATTATTTTATCGCGTGACGCGCTACGTATACGACATGACGCGTTTTATTGCGGATCATATACTTATATATATACATTTTTTTCCCGCAATACAAATTATAATATTGTTTAACGTCCACGTCCAAACGATTGTCCTGGACCGTATTATTGTTTGGTTACACAATATTATGTAAATAGTTTAAATATAATATATTCAACGTCAATTTTATGTCCGGAAATGGATTATATATATATATATAACACCGTTGCAGTTATTTACGAAAATCGACTACATAATAATAATGATATATATATATATATATATTATTTTATTAATATTGTTATTATTACTACGTATATATTTCATATACGAGGTAATAATATTCGATTGCAGTTTGGCTTAAAGTAGCAGGCGATTACTTTCATATAATAATCGAGGGCGCCATCTGGTCGGAAAATGTCCAAACGCAATACACCAGTTGGAATTATTTACAAATTCCACTTATTTCGAGAATTCCGATATAAACGTATGGGGAATACATTATTATTAATTATGTCAATACGATAGTCTAGCGTTTAAAATTATACAGAATAATCGTCACACATTTATCACTCAAACGTTTGGAAATTAAATTGAATTATTTCGATACGAAATACGCTATTCTACATTGACTGAATGTATAACACGGTATGTCGTACACTTGTAACAGATCGTGAAATGGAAAATTTCCGTTATAGAGAGAATTATAAATTCACTTTTGCATAAATTGTGTTTCGACACTTGTAATTAAACTAATAATACGCGAGATATAAAAAATATATACACGTGTGTGTGATGATGATAAATGCACATTTTTTTTTTTTTTTTTTTTTTGATATCACGTTCGGTATAAACGATTTGTCGTTATTAAAAAATATATTTACGCTTTGCACAGGTTTTAATTGCGCTGTATAACACACATCGAATAAACGAGTGTATAAAAAAAACGTTTGTAATTCAAAACAAAAATTATAAATACACGGTTCAATGTCGATAACCCGTTTTTAAACACTCCAAAAAAAAATTATTATTAAACGGGGAAAAAAGTTTATAATATTCTGTTATTTATTACATTAGAAGTATATTATAAAAAACAAAAAAAAAACAAAAAGGTTTACAATGCGTTTGTAAAACTGTGTTTGTAGTTTGAATTCATAGAGTGCGCCCCACGACTAAAATGTGTCTCGTTTATTTAAAAAAAAAAAAAACAAATTTTTTTTTATTCAATTTGACCGAATTTTATATAATATTTGTATCGTAGCGGGTCGAAGAAACAAAAACCGAAGTATAAGTATCGAGGAAAAATATTCAAAATTCATATTCGTTGTAAATTTATAGGTACATTTTAAATCAATGTGAATGTTATTGGCTCCTTCTTATTGGATACTTCTTTGACCGCATGCCTGGCATCATCGAAATGATGCTGCGTAATATAATTACACTCCCTATACATTTATTAGGTACATCGTCACATCGTTTGTTCTATACATTTTTAAATTAATACTATTCCGAATAAAAAAAAAAATTCACGTACTTGAATTTAGAAAAAAGAACTTTATAGTAATTAATGTTTAGGTTTGCGTTTGTTTTCTTAAATTTATATTTTGCAGTTAAAGTCATATATAATTATACAATATAACTCATGATTCCCGTTACGGTTTTATAAGCTATAACAAGTGATGTTTTCTGCGAACAATTTTCTTTTGAATTCATTTTATTTTACATATTTTAACACGTAAAGCAAAATATAAAATATTATTAATCTATAGATATAAAAATAATAATATTAAAAGAAATTAAATTTTAATAATGACTTATTTAAATGATTATTGACTTTTTTTTAATAATACCTTTAATGTTTAACTGACGAATTTATACGTATAAAATAATGATAATAATATTTTAAGTACTTCTGGAATGTTATTATTGTTGTAATATATGTTAAACATTGTAGTATCTATATATCATATACTCATATTTGAACGTCGTGTGAGATAAATAACATTATTTGGATTCGTGTTAATAACTATAATTGTGCAGTTATAATGAAATACAGGCAATTTCTGTTTTAATTTTATAAAATTCATTTATCGTTACCGAAAAATGAGACAGCATTTCGTAATATAATTAACGGTATGATGGGTTAAAAGGTGTTATGAATTCTGATCGTAGCGAGTGAGCTATTGGTTTTTTATAATGATGTTCTTTTTTTTTTTTTTTGTGTACAAATTTTCAACTAGAAAGAATGCCCCGATGATCTCGTCATGCGTTACGGTACCAAATTGCAGTATCTGATCGGTAATTTATTCGTGAACGTATTTCGATTTTCTCAGTAGTTCTTTACGCATTGCAATTCAAAATATCCCGAAAATTGGTAAAAAAAAAAAATCATTTTCTTGATGGTCCTCAAACGCGACATAAAAAATTTAGAGAAATTTACACCGATAATATAATAACACGTAATATTACGTTATACGTTCGTAAAAAAATTCTTCTAATTATTGAGCTATTTGTAGAAATTATTAGATAATGAGCTATTTTAATTATGAAATTGGATATTTGTTGGTTTCAATGGGTGGAAAATTTTATACAACATAGGTCCTACGCGTGACTTGAACTGTATTAAAAAAAAACTATTTAAATTTTTCCGACAAAGTGTATTTTGCACCGTAGTTCCGTCCAGAATCGTTTTGTCGAATGGCAACAAGCGTTTATCAAATGTTTTCAAATTCAAATGGTAATAACAAAACTCTTAAAACTCTTAATTATAATGGCAATTCGCTTAAACGACATCCACAACATCCGCGGCTCGCCATATTTTTTATTTTTTTTCATTTGAAGTGAATTTTTTTTTAGATTTCCCGTAAATTCAACGCGTGAAACGTCATTAAAATAATTATTATTTCATTTTACGCGCATAAATGTGGACGAAAGTGTTGGCAAGAAATTATTTATTTATTGCTGAGCATCGATTAGGTACTCGCGCTGTACATAGTAAAACTGTTCAATTCACAAGGTTCGAATTTGACAAATTAAAATACGTACGAATGACGTTCAACGGGTAAATTAGCAATTTGCTGTGGAGAGTTAGTGGAAAAACGATTATATATATATTTATTTATTTATTTTTTGGTACAAGCTGATTGATAATAAAATCGATAATGTTTTTTATTTTTTGGTTTAAAACGAATTCCCCCTCCTCTCTCTCTCTATATATATATACACAAACGGCAGTTAATAATATATGTATACATAATAAATTCCGATTTTCAAGTCATTGAAATGTAATTCAAGTCTAATCCCCCATAACATATACGAGTTATTACATCGTCAAAACGCGGCGCGTGTGCGGTGGCGGTTTTGTTTCGCGCGCCGGACACGTTACAACGTTGTATATTAAAAAAAAAATAATAATAAAAGGGGTGAAAGGGATTTAGGAGTTTAAAACGATATACAATATATGTATATAGCGTGCCAAGTAAATAGTGAAAAATCGATTTGATGCGATGAAGGCTAAACGACCAGGATATAGTGATGAACACACATAATACGAGCATCCCAAATCGTAATATAATAATAATAATAATAATAATAATAATAATAATAATATATTATGTCACGGTCGTTTGTACGGCACGATTCTTTTCTTTTTTTTTTTTTCATATTATATCGTTGAATATACATTACGTTCGTGCATTTTCAACGTGAGAAAAAAAAATCTATTAATTCCGTATAAACGCGTGCAAAAAAAAAAAAAAACCAGACAAAGTGATTTCACTAAAAAAATATATATATATAAATTAATTACATAACGGATTGACGTTGACATTTAAATTTCGCGATAAAAAAAAAACAGAGTTTCGAAGACTAAAGCATTCTCGTTTCTCGTTTTAATCAACCGACAAACCAGTTTTAGTGATTTTAAACAAGAAACGAACGATAACAATTAACGAGTTGCCGTTTTTCGACATATTGTTTTGTATGTACATAATTATAGTCGTTTAAAAATTTAAAATAAACAATCGTTTTTTTTTTTTAACTACTCATAAAATGTGTGAAAATCGATCAAATACAATTCAAGATTATGTTGTTTTACTATCGTTTACTTTTTGTAATTCGTTTTTATACGATATTTTAAAGTTGATAAATATAACAATATAACGTTTCACAAATTTTTTTATATTATTTTATTGATCGGTTTAAACGGTTTTTTATTTGTGTTTGCGGATCGTTTCATATAATAATAATAATAATATATGCGAAAACAACAAATGCGTCTTTTTACACGACCAGCCCCGGGATTTGGCGGGACAACATTAATTTTCAAACTATATTACAAATAATTTATAATGTCATATTTTCAGATTCGACGAGGACGGAGAGATTTATAAAATTTCATTGAACGCGTATGTTATGGCGATTTAAAATCATACTGTTTTGACCATGGCTTGTATACAGCTGAACGAAAATCGTTTAAAATTGAATTGAACTGTCATGTTATAATTATAGAAAAAAAATATAATATATATATATACGTTACGCTTATATTTTACCGCGTGCGGACAAGTACGCTATTAAACACTATTGTCATACCGGGCTAATGTTTGGACTAGGACAAGATAACAATTTTTCTCTAACAGATTAGTGAAAATAAATGTTTTATTAATTTCGTGGCAATCGGACCGTACGCGATTTACACGAAGAATGCGACGTTTTCGAGTTGCGGTTCAGAATCGTAAGACATGTTACGTATGAGTACAGTCGCCGGATTTTCGGGAGATGTACGGATTGCGGTCAAATAAACCGTATCACTGACACAACTTCAACAGACTAAATAAAGGACCACGACGAAAAACAGGGTTGGTAAATGGCAGGAGGTGTGGCGGAAAATAATTTTATGTCGTAACGGACGGAGAACATACAATTCAGTCCGTATCAACAAGCCGAGAGATATTCTCGATTTAAGTTCCTACACCGATCGACGACGAAAAGAATAAAAGAATAAAGAAAAGCACATAAGCCTCGGAGACTCTCATGTAGGCCGACAATAAATACTATAACGTATATTAGAATTTTACCGAATATTACCATTCACGACCGCAACTCGGATATGTACTTTCGATGCCGTGACCGCAACTGTCATATTTAATCGTCAAAAAAAAAAAAAACTCGTCGCTGACCGTAAAAAGCAAAAAAAAAAAAACCCCCCGAAAATACAAGACCGATCTAATTCCGAACCGTGTAGAGCTTAAAAAATATACGTAGGTTAACGACGGAAAAGACTGATCACGGACGTACTTTATCTTAGTCGCACTCTTCCCCACCCCCTCCGCATGACTATGTAAAAAAAAAATAATATTTATATATATATATAAAACTTTTTTCGATTAAATTTTTATTTACTAGTTAAACACGAAGGGAAACACGATTTTCCCCATTATTTTTTTTTTATAAGTACAACGATATAATAATATTCATAAAATAATTGTTTGCAGTTCGAATATTGTTTTAGAAAAAGGGGAGTGAAAGGCCCCCGTCTGATTTATAGGAAGCGATTTGTGATTTAAATTTGCGCACATTAACAAATGTACATGTAAATAAACAGTGAAGTCTAAGAGTATTGCGAGAACGAAAAAATAAGGAATAATTGTTGTATTAAATTATAATTTCTTCACTAGGAGGTACCGGTTTCGACTGTAATAGTCATTATCACGTATATATATATATATAGGGCGAATAATGAAATACAACGACGAAATAAAATAGCTTCCTCGTTTCAATCAGAAGCTTGAATGAAAGTGAACGGGACTACATTGAGATACAATTATGAACATTATAATAAAAAACGCTAAAGACGAATAAAAAAAAATTTTTTTTTTTTTTTTAATTGACGAAATTATACACTTAAAATTCAAATATGACAAAATATGCACCGAAGCGTGCGAACATTTGTAAGAAATAAAAAAAAATTCCATATGCTCTTACGGCGAGTGGTCCAAGCGGTAGGGGAACGCTGTACACTCACACTGTTTTTAGATAGCGTATTCCCATACCCTACTTATTTTCTTTAAAACTATTCGTCCCTTTTGGATTTTTAAAAATCAATTTTTTTTTTTTTTAATTCGTAGTCGTCACGTTGTACAAGTACGAATGGAAGCAGGGCCGTATTACCGCTTAGGCTGTGTAAGCTAAAGCCTAGGGCGGCAAATTTTTTTTTGGTGTGACCCAAAAGCCACGTTGAGATATTATTTTTAAATATAAAATTTATTTCAGCCTATGGGCGGCAAAAACCTTAATCCGGCCCTGAATGGAAGGAGTTCCTATAGTTGCAGTGTACAAGTAAAAAAGCGTACATTTCACATTGCCATGAAAACGGAAAATTTAGGAATTGACTGAATTGCTATAGTGACTTTATCCGTGGGTGACTGCAGGGCGGCTGTTCGCCCTCCACGTCGATGGTGGGCCGGTGTCGGAGAATTTATTTTTTAACAACACGGGACAACATTTAACAACAAATCTCTGGCAACCCTCCTCCCTTTCGAAACTTGAAACGACGTAACTGCTCTCCCATCCATTTATTTTCGTCCACTTCCATCACTGCTCATATATATTAGAAAACAAATTTCTACGTTATTCATAAGTTACGCGTTTCAATAATGATTATTCAAAAAAAAAAAAAAAAAATTAAGAATAAGTCATCCACAAACTCCTAATAAGTCCCTGGCCCTGATAATTATATTATATGTCGACGGCGATCGTCGTCTGCGCCGCACCACTCGCGTCCCTTTCTTCCAGACACCGCGCGCATACCCACACACCCACTGCGCCCACACGGAAACTTTTCACCGGCAATTACCGGTGTGGCGTGTTCGGCTTTATTAGATTAACTGGATCGTATAACGACGACGACGACGACGACGCGGCCACTGACACCCGGCTAAGTTTGTTTTACACACCCGTCGTCAAAATCGTACTTGGCTAGTTCGCGGTGCGTGCACACGCGCGTAGAGCACTTAGAAAAAAAATATTTGTTTGATACTCGTGTGAATTTTTAATGCCAATACGGTAATACGATTTTACGTTTTTTTTGTTTGTTTTAATACTGTTGACGAAACGACAACGGCCGCGTGTAATTACGAGGTGGCAAGACGTGGGGGGGGGGAGACCTTTGTAAATATACAGTATTCGCGTGTACGAAAATTTTTAATTTTATTTCGAAATTCGCGTCACGCCTATACTGTTTTAGATTTTTTAATTTAGAATAATTGATAAATAAAAATATTGAATCAGTTCACATTTGTTAATGTGAATATAATTGAACTTTTCGAAATAAACCGATGAGTTTCGGTAGCAAAAACAGACGCTTATGGTCTACGACATTGGCCCGGGGCCCGACATTTACAGTTATGCCATTGTCGTCGACAAACAGAGGACGAGAATAGAATAAAATACGATTCTCGAAATTCTCATCATTGATATACAATGTGTAATAATTGTCGCTGCTTTAAAATTCCATTAGAGTCAGCCCAAAATTGTGGGGGCTGGGGAAACATTTTATTCGTATTTTCGCACATCCATATCATACGAGTACGTAATATTCAGTGACAGTCTGCAGCGTTTCACGTATAAAATATTGTTCTCAAATCACACATTAACACCTCTTGAAGAGAGCGCTGAGGAAATTTCGCATAAAAACATATGTGGATTAGATATTGCTCTATAACTATTGTATTGCGTGTATCAGATTTTTAGATAATGCAATCCGATGAAAACGGAAACTTTTTTTCCAAAAAAAAAAAATTAAAAATAAAACAGTATTAAGAAACCATTTAAATCATATTATATGGACTCGCGTTTTGTATTAAGGTTTTGTCGTGGGGACGTTTTATATATTCTCAATTATTAAAACGTTTCTAATAGTATCATATATATATATATACATACTCGTATTTGTATTGCACATACAATACAACGGGGAAAAAATATTGTGTACGATTTCATTTAAAAGTATATTCGTTCAAGTATATTCGAAACGCGCAACGTTTAATTATTGATTTAAATAGATATGTAAACATTTATTACTTATTTGAATAATGGCCGGAATTCATTAGGGGAGATTAAACAGTAGGTATATAAAAATAGGTACGCATAACTTATTATTATTATTATTATTATTATAGAGATTAAAGATTGTTGGTACGAGAAACGTTAAAATTGTATTTAAATGTTTAAAGACTTTAATATTTTAATGATTACTTGTTTTCGGCATAATTTTAACGAATATTATTAAAATATTACAATGAAAATACAAAGAGCAAATTAATCTAGCGTTCATAACTTACATCTAAACGGAAAATAAAATAACTCTGTGAGTGTACACAGTGTTACTGACAGTGTATGATTCTGACAATAAACTATCAAAGAGTTTTAAAGTTTGAAATTAAATTTAATAACAACTATATATAATGAAAAAAAAACAACCGTATGTACCGTAAAATAATCAATAGCGAATATTTAATTATAAATAATAATAATAAATATGTATATTATATTATTTACTTACGCGCGCACATGCACGAAGTATTCAAACTCACCGTACAAGTATTTCGATTCAATTACGATTTGCGTTATTCATACTATATTTTAACGAACCAATGTCTTCTCTCTCTCTCTCTCTCTCTCTCTCTCTCTGTCAACGCAATTATAAATTATAAAGAGCATTAAAAAATACGAATTACCCCGGTGTTAAGCCGATACCAGAAATAGATTAAACTCATCGTTTGTGTGTTGGGAGTGGGCTGACATTTTATACTTTCGTTGTTGACGGGCAATAATCACGCGACCTGGTTATAGGTAGGTATACAATATAATCACAGTACGCGGTACATGGGTTTCAGGTTAATTTTAACACGCAAACTCTTTGCTAATAATTATCGACCGTTTAAATGTGCGTTAATAAAAAATTAAAAAAATATTATTATAATCGGGTCACTATAAAGGCACACGGGTCATAAACACTATTAAACTACTCTAGTAATAACAATAATAATAATAATAATAATAATAATCAATGGCTGTATCAAATGCGACGTTGGCAGAATAATATTACGACGTTTTTATTCCTTTCTTTAAAACGGTTACGCGTGTAACCGTTATAAATTTTAATTACTCAAACGCACGTACAGAAATGTTTCGCCCCGTCGTAATGGTGAAATGTATTCGCGTGATAGTTTTTAAGCATACGCTATTAAAACCAAATTAACCGGTTACAAGAAAAAATGTCACCGAATGGAACATTTTGTAACCGATAGTAAAACCCTTTAAAACTATATGGAAATAAGTACGTAAATATCGTATTATTTTTATTTCCGATTGTAATTTTCAAACGTTTACCGTTATTATGCATTCACATTGTCTTTTCCCGATTTGTACGTTTTCGTTGATTTATAAAATTACGATACGTTTCAATACGAAATATTATTATTATTATCGTTACGTGTTAAATCATATATGTTTAGAATTATATTATTGGGTATATTTATATAATATACTGAAATGGATTTAAATTGGGTAAATAATTATAAAATTAAATCGTAAATAATAATCTACGTATATTTATATATAATATAAGACACAGTATTGAAGTGAATACATTTTATTTGTATGGAATAAGAAGTGATATGTCGTTTTATAGGACATTTTAATTTTTACCGACTTCGAAGAAGGAGGAGATTCTCAATTTGACCCGTGACCAATCGATTATTCCGAAACTATTAAACCGATTTTAGACGAATCTTTTTTGTTATATGAAAGACTGTCGCATTCCGGTGGTCCCATTGCGACTCCGTGAAGATTGACTCAGGAATTCGGCCAGCGATTCAGTTCTTTATACTTATTTTGTTTTTCTTTTTGATTGCCATTAGTACACAAGCGATCGACACTGACCATATTTTTATTTTTCAATTCAAATTCACCTTTAGGAAAATTGCGACAATTCCATTATTTTCATATGACAATATATTATGCATAACGCGATTATTTTTGCATTAAGTCTCGATCTTATGGCAAAATTCGAGATATTTGTTTCGAACGCAATTCTATTTCCCGTCACGCGGTAAACGCGTTTTACTTCCGAATGTTTTCATAATGTAATTATTTTACTTCATTGCGAAAAGTTAATATTGTTTGTGAACAATAATAAACGAGGAGTTATATTGCGCTCGGCAATTTTTATTATTCGCGATAAGAATATTAATTCACCATGACTGATTAAGGTTTTTTCATTTAAAAGTCTTTAACATAAACGCTCGGTATTTATTAAATGTCTTTTTTATTCATTTTAAACAATAATAACGCCGGGATTGTAACATTATTATATTGAAATAAAGTGGCCGACACGACGAATCGTGATGGGAAAACAGATGAATGCAGCTTCTCGAGTAACAATTTACCTAAACGCAGAAGAAAAAAAAACACGAGACGTAAACGTTAAAACGGTGGTTTTCAATAAAATGAACTCCGATAGTTTTTGGTTAAGTAAATATGTGTGCCAGGTTACATGAGTGAAGAAATGAGACAGATCGATGATTTCACTGTTGTATACTTCGACTCGGTTTCCAACTCAAACGAATTCAAACAAATGTCTTAGCTTATAAAACGTTAATAATAATAATAATAATAATAACAACAATGTAGCGAGAGAAAAATACACAGCGTAATATAATCTTATTTTCTTTTTGTTTTTTATTTTAACATTAAATTTTAAACGAAATATTAAACTTATTTTGTTTGTATTCACAGTTAATATATTATGTAGGTACATTTAAATTAATCGTTATGTATATACGGCGAATATTTTCTAAAAACCGTGACGTTCAAAATAAAACGAAATAAATTACATTTTTGATATTACGAGTAAATTCGATTTGAGCACCCGTAGAGATTAAACTCCGAGAATTTCGTAATCGAATAACAAATTGAATAATTTTAAATTTAAAAATGATTACAAAAGAATTGTTTTTGACATTTTAAACAGATTCTTACGTTATTTTTTTGTCAAACGTAGCTTTTGACGTTAATCTCGTATTGCAAATAATGGGCTTGTAAGTGTTATATCCGTTTAGTTTAGAAACGAGGCCGTTTCCGTATACGAAATTGGTTATTTTACCCAAATTTACGTTTCAACACTCTGGGAACAAAAAAAAAAAAAAAAAAAAAATACAATTAATTTTTAAAACACAACTTTTGAATATGTATATTTTATTCTTATAATAACTACACGGATATAAAGTTTTTGTTTTACGTATATTTTTATCGTTTTAAAATCAAGAAATCTTTTTAAAATCATTAAATATAATACTTTTATAACAATGACAAAACTATTATTATATTTGAAGTTTAAAAATAACGTTTTTAAATCGATCGCCAATTAAAATCATAATTATTTTAAATATTATTTTTCATCGACAAATAAATATTTATATATAGTATGTACATTGATATATAAATACATATTTAATTTCTTCTCGTGTAATATGATGTTAAAATGTGTATTATGTCGATTCGTTATACAACATATTATTAATAATATTTATCAAAAAATAAAAATAAATAAAACACGGTTTATGAAATACCCGTATTATATAATATAATAACATAAAATGTTATTTTAGTTGTCAACACCCTATAAATGAATTTATTAAATACATTAATATATTATAAATACATATTTAATTTCTTTTCGTATAATGTAATTTTCGTAATTATTATTCATCGAGTTAAAACCTAATGGTATTGGATTATCTGTATACATATATTATTTAAATCGTTGCGCAGTTAGAGAAGGGATATTATATATAAAGTTTTAATTTAAGAATTTAATAAAACACAACGCTGTAAAACGATTGTGTGCGAAGACTGCGTTAACTGTCATTTTGTTACGGGGCAGGACGAGGAGGAGAACGGTGTGTGGAGACGAAGTAAAAGCGGCGAAATGAAAACACAGAGTTTACCCAGGACCGGAACGAGTGGTGAGGGGAGAGAGAGAGAGAGAGAGAGAGAGAGAGTGGCGGTTTCATGGCCCGGAGACTACGTATATATATATATGCTTTTAGAAGCTTTTTCATCCAGATGACTTGGTTTTTGGGATCCCCTCAAAGGTCTATCAAAGGCCGGTGTCCTGTGCGCCGGTTGTTTTTCCGGTTCCGCGAAAAGCTAATAAAATGCTAATGCAGTGTTTGCCGCCCAGTAATGAAGAAGTTTTAAGCGGGCCAACCGACCGGCAACGTCGACTACCACCGCTTTACTTCACGGGCTCGGGCCCCGAGTATATATATATATATATTTATTTATATACTAATATGTGTGTGTGTGTGTGTGCAGGATAAACGGTGGCCAGGGACAGAGAGAGAGAGAGAGAGAGAGAGAGAGGAATGAAGTGTAAAATGGCGGAGACCGCGTAGTACAGTGCAACGCGTTAAATTAAGAATCTCTGGAACAGCCCTTTGCAGTGGATAGACGAAATGATTTTAATTAATTGGTTTCGGCGCTGTTTATATTACACGCCCGCCGCCGCCGTTTCCGCGTTTCGTCGCCGCCGCTGCTGTTGCCGCGGGTGGGCGGGGCCACGACTATCCGCCACCGTCACGACATCCAGCAAATGGATATTTAAATATCCGCGGCGCGACGTTCCCGCGGATGAGTTAAGAGAGGGTTCTGTTTGAATTCGCATTGAGTTCACTGTCGCGTTTCGCGCAATTTAACCCAATACGTATATTTGTGTGTTTATATGGTGTAGCGATGCCGGGTAGAAACGAGCTGGTTTTAGACGTCGTCGTTCGTAATGAGCTCGAATTCGCATTCCGCCGTACCGAAACGAAAAAACCCCCCGTGGTGGTGACGTTTTATCGACAATTCGTTACAAAAACACACTAAGCGCACGTAAATTACACGTGGACGGTATACGACGAAAGAATCGATTTGATTAGACACACAGTGGATTCCGCCTAATATGGGGTATACGCATAATGGTCTGGCCCCCCGATTCCAATGTATGTTTTTTTTTTTTTTTTTTTTTTTTTTATTGAAACTTTGTATGTTCACAATTTATTCCAACAATTACAATAACGAGTATACAATTGGAATAAGCTAAAAGTATTAAGTTAAACATTTAATTAATTAAAAATAGTATCTGACTAAACGGATAGACCAGTCTCACGAATGAAGGATAAAATTCGGATTACAATAATTTCAGAATTGGGATTAAGAATAGAAGATAGTTGGATAAGTTGGATGTTTTGAGATTTTAGAAAATTGAAAAGAGTTAAACGATTGGAGGATAAAGAGGGACAACTAAAAATAATATGAGAGAGAGGTCACAGATTATTTTAGTACAGTAAGGGGAATCGTTAAGAGAGAGTTTATAGGAATGAGAAGGAAGTAGATAATGACCAACCCGTAGACGGCTAAATTGTGTAATTGAAGTTCTAGATAATTTTAGATTATTGAACCAGGTTTTTTTTAATATATTTGGAACGACAGTTTTATATTTTGAGGCGAAGTTAGCCGGAAGACTATTCCAATGTGAGGACCAAAGATAATTAATATGTTGGCGTAGAGTTGGGAGGAAGTCAGAGGAAGGGATTTTACAAGGGGAAGGCAAAGAGATGGTAGAAGTGGACCTTGCCAGGTTGTCTGCGGTTTCATTTCCAATGTATGTTAACGAGGTGTAAAAAAACACCGCGTAATACTCGATTCCGGTTGGTGCGGACGGTTTTTACATTATAGCTTAATACGAACGGTATTGGGTATACCACTACACAGTTAAGATTAAACCATTAACCGTGTCGATAAGATCGTAACGCGTATCAAAAGTAAGAAAAAAAATCGTCAAACCTCAGTCGCACTACCGCTAAACCCCATAGTCTAGCCACTGCATGTGTACGTGAATTCCAACGCGATACAATGCCTTGCGAAGGTCTTTCCGTTAGTAAAAAAAGCTATTTTGGACAAAATTAAAACGCTCCCGTCATCCGTCACAACGTCGTTAAACAGTGTTGTGTATTGAAATCAACGGTCGCGAAAATTCTCGAAGAAGAAAACATTTTATGTGAAACCTTTAATTCAAACCAAACTTTAGGTCAAAAACTAATTTCGGTCATTATGGGCAACCTGGCTCAATGTGGACAAATAGAATTCTGCCTTTAAAGGCGAACCGCACGCGCACGCTTGAGTAAAGTAAATTCCGTCGAATCATATGCGAAACTAGACAACACTTCATTGGAACAGTCCAATTAATGATGGATATGAAAAAGAGAATTCTGATTAAAACTCTTTATGGTATTTTCTTCTTGTTTTTAATGTAACGCAAATTTTTTTTTTAAATTATTATTTTAAGAGGAAATATACAATGTATATGACCCGTTGGATATACACGGTACGGGTAAAAAGAAGACGTGATAAATACAAATAGCGAGGAAAGAATGGCACTTTAATTTTGAATTTGTTTCATACCATTATAAAAGATCTCCGCATCATTTTCTTGTTAAGCGTCTAGGAGACTGCCTGGAATTGTGATGGGTGTTAAATTATTAATTAGAAGATTTGAATGTGAGGAACGCGACTGATTATGTGGAATATTTTATAGAAGCATTTAACTTATTTATGGATTGTTTTTCAATTCAAATTTGAATGGAGTGTATGATTTGATATATATATATATATATATATATATATATATATATATATATATATATATATATATATATATATATATGAGAACGAATTTATTAATTTTCATAGAGAAATGTTTTGGAACGATTGGATTCTGTTTAAACCAGACTTTTTTTTCTCATAGTTGGAGTCCGTGTGTTTGGTAAGATTGGTTTCAGCAAAGTTTTGTAGATGAGGAGTTTCACATAAGGGAAAAAAGGCTACCCTTGAACAACCTAACCATAATTGATTAACCTAATATAGATAATAACCTAACCGTCTTTGTATGCTTGAAAACCCTCTAGTTTATAATAATTACACTTTTTTCAAATTGAGTATTTCGCATTTAATAGAAATATGAATACCAATAAGTAAGTTTATGTAATAACTGCGGAAATTAAGTTTTTAACTTGAAATTCTATTAAGATCAAGCATCACGGCTCATTGACTGGCCTGATCTGTAGTTTCGCCTATGTTCCGTATACAGTAATTGCGGATTACGTTTTAAAAGTATCCCGAATACTTTTTAAAGGGCAATCGTATTTTAAATAGGTAAAAATAAAAACTTATTGCTAATATATTTTAGTGTTTGGCCTTATTTCAAATAATCGAGTACGTTTTTGATTACACTACGTTTTTTAAATCGTTGTATGTTTTATCACGGATTGGTATTATTACTTATTAGTTAACGCGTTAATTTATAAACACGAAATTAAAAAAAAAAAATTAACTACTCGCCACCCTCTCAAAAATACCATATTGATGACTGTTTATATTCAATTAAATAATAATATTATTATTTTATATTTGGTATTCGTGTTACCAAAAGCTAGTTTAAAAAAACAAACAAAGTATTCTAAATGTATTTAGAATAATTTTTGTGAAGTATACAAATAATATACTATTGTCATAAATTATTTGAATGCATATTCTGAATAATTTCTTTTCCAAATCTTCCAATAACTTTAAACAAATATTTTACCCAAGTCTGCACCACATACACACAAACGCGCAATTTTTTTTTTCATTATTAATATATCGTTTTTATTCCAATTCAGTTGAATCTGTTTAATAATATACAATACGATAACTATATATTATTTATACGTGATATTAAACTTTATTTGAAACAATTATAATATTTACATACGTATTATATGTTTATACAATATACATACTCGTATTAGTTTGTTTAATGAAATACATCTCTGTACAAAGATGCGGTTCGTAACAAGTATTGTTGATTAAAAAAAAAAATATATATATATATTTATATATATATACATATATTCAAATGACTAGTTCGATGTAATATTTAAAATAAAAAATAATAATATTTATGAAATGACAGTAATTTTACAGTATATATATATAATGTTAGGTATTGCGGGAACCACGAAACGTCTATATAATATAACAGACCACTTATTTTCTAATTATTAATATTATTATTATATACGTTTAAACGTAAATATAAATTTAATGATATACTTTATTACGACGATTTATGTACAAAATATTCAATTAATTATATAATATTATATGCGGTTTATGTATGTTACAGTCGTGAAATAGTCGAATTTTTATGAACGAAGCGAATTTTTTTTAGTCCAGTTCGTGAAACTTATATATAATATTATGACTTGTAAAATCTTGCATTTCACGCGAGCTGAGCAGATTTTTATTATTTTTATTTATTTATTTTTTTTTTTGTACATCCAATTCTCATGAACGCACCAGCTACCCAACAGTTCACGAACCGTGTTTTAGTCAAACGATTATTTTATTTTTGGTAAAACCACTGGGAATTAAACGAAATTTGTTGTTAAAAATTAATATTAAATTTCTCTCGTCGTGTCGGACGCACGCGTATTATGCGATAATCGCGATTAGGTTTGATATTTCCTTTAGATCGTAATGCGATTTATAAAATATAGAGGTAAGTTATTCAATAGAAATTTAATCTAAAAATTGTAATAGAATACATTTTAATTCCTATTTTTCTATTTGTTGATCTACTCGAAGGAGTATTCATTACAATTGTGCTGGAATCGATGTGGGATGTACAGGGGAACGGAGCTCCTCTACTAATTTTGCTCTTTATCCGCGTAGCCCGATTATTATTTTCGTTTCACTGGACGGCGTACTGGTCCCCCCCTCCCCCACACACACACACGCGTTATATTGAAGTAAATTTAATAAGTAATAAAGCGCTAATTATTTGTTAATTTTTTTCATTTGCTCCTCTTCTTTAATTTTCCCAATTCGAACGCTGCAACACCAGTGGTGTTCATCACTGCACGCGTCGTACAAGTCAACAGAAAATATGAAAGGTTTCGCCCGGTTCGTGAAATGGACTGAACGTGTGCCACAGTAATTGCTCGGTTCGTGAATCGCAGGCGATTTCGCACGACTTGAATGTAACTCCGGGATTTTAATAAAACGTATTTAAAAACATTGTCACGCCGTGACTGTCGCGATTAATCAAATGAATATAATAACGTATCGTTTTATGAGAAATCGTCGAACAATGACGATTAAAAACAAAAATCGTACGCGCTATATAAAATAATAGGTACACACGCATTATTAGAGAAATGAATAAAAGAATTATTACGATTAAAACAATATTTTTTTTATCCGCGCGATTTGCACTCGTACGTTTTGTTATACACGCGGATTCGTACAAAAGAAAAAAAAAGAAAAGAAAAACACACACTCGGGCCGGCCTACGTAAAATGTACTGACTGGAAAAGGGCGAGTTTTCCCGTTAAACGGTCTGTCGAACGTCACACTTCGGCGCTATCAAACGACTCGTCGAATAAAATCGCCGCTTTCGGATGTAACGGACGGTATTAATGGGATTCGAATTATTTTACGCGCGCCACAGACATTCTCGCGACGTGTTTTCTCCGATTTACAGTGGCGTAGCGAACCGCGGGGCGTTTTTCAGAAGAAGCGGTCGGACCAAATGCCGGTGCGGGTGGCGTACTGCTGAAACGCCCGGTTGGGATTTACGTCGAAATTGCCGTTTCGGTCAGAGTACACAGTGATCCCGCGTTGTGCCCGTCGGTTACCCGGAAAACAATGTTATACACTCGTAAAAATCAGACGCGCGTCGTTTGTAGCCCCTCCCCGCACCGTCGAAAAAACAAAAATCGTTTGCAATGGGATTCTAATGGGCTATTTATTCGCTACTCTAGATCGTTTTTGAGTTAACCCGGCGGCGCCGCTGGTCCCCGCAAGTCGGATTTCGCCGCGAGAAATTATCACGCGAAACCGTTGGAGAATGTATTCACTGCGTGCGTAGTGAATATCTCATTCCCGCCGCAATAAAACGAGTTACGGAGAACAAAATGATAATAATAATAATAAGAACAATATTGGTCCGGATCACTCCTCGGCGGCGGCGGCGGCGGCGGCGGCGGCGCCGGTGCGATTCAAACCATTTGCATGCCTTTCGTGATGGACTCGACGTGTTCTTTGGCTTTCAGCCTGAGCACGGCTATGGACGACGTCCTCGGGTCGGACGTGGCGGGCGACGACGACGGCGTGGACAGCGAGGACGACGACGGCGGCGTGACGGCGGCAATCTGTTGCGGAGACGGCGGCGATTTCATCGTCGCCGTAGTCGGCGGCGCGCTGCTGCTGTGCACGACCGGCGGGGTCAAATAGCTCGGATAGCCGGTTTGCGGGTGCGACAGGAAACCCGGTAACGCGGACAACAGCGGCGGGGACAGCCAAGGGTCCACGGGCAGCGCGAGGCTCGAGCCCGGCGGCATCCGACTCATCGAACCGGCTGCGGTCATCGTGGAGTGCACGTAATCGTTCAGGCCCAATCTGGCCGCTTCCATTTTCTCTTGTCTGCGCCACTTGGCCCTCCTGTTCTGGAACCATACCTGTGAACACGCGCGCCCGGCGCGGACCGTAAGTGTCAGTGCTGCTGCTTATTTCCCGCATTCATATTTAGTTTTTTTTTTTTTTTTTTTTTTTTTTTTAGAATTCTCTTGCGCGCGCACTTCATTTCATTTTCGTTCTTTTACAGAACTACAGCTGTCCAACGGGGGCGGCGATAACGCCCACCCCTCGTCCCCCGTCCCCCTTTCGCGGCCGGGCGGTGGGGTGGTGCTGAGGGGCGATGAACTTGTTTTGGTAAGTGTATTTTGGCCAACACGGGGACAGTAAGTATATTTTAGACATAAATTATAAATTATACCGTAAGACTCGGAATCGGCTTATCAATTATCCGAATTTATTTTTCAAGTTTATTACCCTCAAGAAGCTCGTGCGATTATCATTTCTCTTACGGTTTTGATCAGCACGGTGGTAAATTCTATCCCCTTTCCCAATAAGCACAATTATTGATATTTCATTAGCGAGCGGGAAACGTTGAGGAGTCGTTTGCTTTTGAGGGGGCGGGGGCGGTTGCTTTTCGAACGTTGGGAACCAACTATTTTAACCCGTGACTCGGCAATATCTGTTGCATTCAAACGGCAAATATCGTTTTGTTTTATTTCCTAATTGAATGCGTATGTCGTCAAAGCGAATAACCCATTTATTTTGAAAGTTAATAAAAAAAACAGAAAATACGTTTTTGATATTTTAGAAATGCATTTGCGTTAGTTTTCCTTCAAAATTCTATGTTTTTCTTTTTTTTTTTTTATCATTTGCACTCAACAGTTATACACCTAAGGTTTGCTCAAAGTTGTTTTTAAATTCGAAACGTTTAAAACGCCATGCATTGCTACTATACATTTATATAGTACATGGTACGTTCCATAAGTAATGTAATCCTCAGTGTTTTCTGACGCGAGTGCACACGGCCTCGTGATCCGCCGGTCAGAGAATATAGCGGGGAATCTCAGCTATCAAACGTGACTGAGTTCGGTTCGCTCCGATTTCCCGGAGTGGTAAGACGTGTCTTGATGTAAACCTCCGTGTGGTCACGATCGACGCGGCAAGATGGAGAGTTTCACATTGCCTTTTCGTCTCGGGATCGTACTCAAAAGCCCATGTCTCGTCGTCGGTTACCACTGTTTCCGAAAATTCGGGATCGTCTCCGCACAACCGCACCGATCCCTGACATCGGAACACTCTGTTGTTTTACGGAACTCCGCGTCTTCTCCGCGCGAGTGTACACTCGCGTCAGAAAACAATGACGCTCATTACTTATGGAACGTACCATGTGTATGCATGCGCGTTTTGCTTTATTCGCTTTATTAGATTAAAGACAGGTCGTGAGGTTGAGGTCACGACGATCTGTGAAATTAAATGGGTTATAAAACTCTGCTTCGTATTTACAAAAGACAAAAATAGTATTATTTTGCGAAGCAAAATCACGGCGCATTTATGCTTTTGTTGTAATTATCACACAAGTCATTTTTCATTTAATCAAATTTTAGTCACATTTTAATGTCTTTCTTTTTTTTTTTTAATAATAAAATTATAATTATATACCCATGATGTATATATGAAATATTATAATGAATCATTGAATATCTATGATCCGTCATCACAAACACATGTTATATTCAGTGTGAGAAATAAATATGTTATATTACACATGTTACACGAACATTCGTATACATATATATATTTATAGAATTTCTCGGGTCATAACGCATATAATAATAGTATTTGTATTTGGAAATAACGATAAGATCACAGAGTGTACACTGCTGCACGGGGCTGGTAAAAGGAACGAAAAATAATAATCTCTCACCTTGTTGTTTCATAATGCGTATATATATATAGGAGTTCGAAAGAAATTGATTTTATTTTATTTTTTTTTATTGTTATTATATATATATATATAACGTGTATGGGTTAGGAGGAGCTGGCGAAGAAAGAATGAAAGTCAATTTAATAATAATGGAAAACGCGGCATGACAAAAAAAAAGAAAAGCAAACCAGCATGGCCGTCGCGCGCGCGGAAAAAATAATAATAAAACGCCATATATTTATTTTTATATATATATATATATATATATAAACAACCCCCCGGAACGAAGAAAAAGACAAAATATCTCCGGTAACTCGATTTATATCCGTTTTTCTAGAGCGTAACTCAATTTAGCGATTACTGGAACGTAAAACGTTCTCAATGCGACCAACGTAAACGCGTTATACGTATACATAGGTACAACCGGGTACAATGTTTTTACCGCCCGTTTTTTCATGTTTAAAAGTCTGAAAAAGAAAATTGACGTTTACCAAAAAAAGTAAAAAAAAACCTTTGATGTGTTTACACGCGCGGTATTGACTGGCGCGTTTTCTCTTCTCGTTATTCAATTCAAATTTCGCGTAAAACAAAAAAATATTCGGCCGCCCCGTGATTTGTTCTAATCAAATCGCTTTTTATGTTTTATAATGATCACGCGCAGGCAATCGGCCGCAGCTGTCGACGACCGCGAGGACACGAAAACAAAATATTAACAGTTTGTTGGTGAGAAATATTCGGATTTTCAGTTCGCGGGAGAGGTGGACGGTTTTTTGCTTTTACAACATTAACACATACTCGTAGACCAAAGAGATTTTCTTTTAAGATTTATATACTCGTATATACCTGAGGTTACAATATAACCAGGGACGGATTTAAGGAGGGATCAAGCGGCCCTAGGTCCCCGCCAGCCTCGATAGAATTTCAGTGATTTTAATTGTCGCTTATGTGAATTACTTGGATTTGAAAGATTTTCTAGAGTACTTTTATAACTATAAATTTGAATCACCGCATTTGATAAAACGATTGATTCGGTGTAATAATATTTATTATTATTTTTATTATTATTATTATTATTATTATTATTATTATTATTATTATTAATATATATCTAATAATGTATAGTGGGTGTGGATTACATCATTTACGATTAACCTTACATCATATTAATATATTTTTTTTTACAATAATCTTTTGTAGCCAAACATGTTTAATTTCAATTGTAATTTTCCATCAAATTATTACACTTTGTCGAAAAAAATTAAATGTTTATATATATAAAAACCACATTATATTTGAAGTAAAATTAGGTGACATTATATTGAATGTTTAGCCTTAAACCAAAGTTAAAACCAGACGACGAATAATACAATTTTTTTTTTTTTGGTATCTATTTATTTTCTTATTCAAATGAATATAAATTTACTTTTAAAACAATTTTTTTTTTATTTGTCCTTATACGAAAAAATATTAATTTCCTCGCATGGTCTAGATGAATAGACGACGACATTGATCGGGTAATTAAATGATTTCAAAAATATTATACTGTTTTATTGTGTACGCGTTTACAGCATTTTTTTTTTTTATGTCCATAGACGATTAGGTATTTATTTATTTTCGACCAAATGTGGCCACTTTCATTTTGCTTAAAAAATAAAAATGTTTTATTCGACTTTTTTTAACAGATATACACGGTTAGCAATTCTCGAACATCTATGGTTCGCCTACACGTTCACCGAGTTATATTATTTCAAATATGTTTTGTAAGGATTTATTATTTTTTTTTAATATTTCTACGATAGTTTTTCACGAATTTCTCCCATAAACAAGAAACTTTTTGCGGAAAATTTAAAACAATAAATTTCCTTTACAAGACAGTGGGCCACTATTTATAATACTACTACTACTACTACTACTAATAATAATAATATTATTATTATTATTATTATTATTTCATTCCTATTGACGTAAAATATGGTACCAGCTTAAGTATATTAAAATATCAAATACGATTATCAAAGTGTATATATTATTATAAAAGAACATCAGATAACGACGGGGCGGTATAAGCCGCGCGTTAACAAACAATGCCAACGCGCGTTTATCTCGTATGAAATTTATTACGGGCACCAGTAAACTTGTGTACACAATTTTTATATTATATAGAATTAAGCAAATAGTGCAAAATGACAACAAAAAAAAAAAAAAAACCATCAGTAAATCGTTTCAATGACGTGTGACAGGAAATTTATTTTAAAAGTCTCGATGTAAAAAAAAAAAAAAAAAAAAATAGCTCGTAATTCAAAGGACGTGTATTATTACTTTTTTTTTTCTGTTTTAAATATCAGAACGGAAGAAAATGTTCTCGTCTGTTTATACGTAATTGAAAGAATTTATAAATCGTATTCACGACCGAATTCCAGTAATATTCATTCTCGCATTGAACGCAGCTCTGCGCATCTATCTAGTATAGATTATATCGTGTGCGCATCGAAGAATAATACAATATTTCAATCGTAATAACAAATAATAATGCGTTTAATGCAAACATTTGGAAATTTGTAATACTATCCAAGTTTATATTTGAAATTTACTTTTCTGGTCCAATCGCGATTAGATAGACACTGTACGCGTGATATGGGGGTTCTAAGCCTGCGCGCGTATTATTCTACGATTAAAAGCAACTAGCAAGTGAGTGTTTTCTCTCTTCGTCTCGAATCATAATGAAAATTAACGTTTCGTACCTACCGATGATCGGACCTGAATGATGCGGATAAATATTCTGAATACAGATTGGGAGAATCGTAGTGAATTTTACCATAAAACGTCTTTCGCATTTTATTCATTTTTTTTTTTATTTTTATCTTAAGATCTTTGAAAATTGATTATTAGCAATTTTTTTTTTATTTTTAATTCGTTCGAGTGATTTTTCCTTTTTTTTTTTTAAAGGATTTA
This sequence comes from Chaetogeoica ovagalla, assembly GCA_032441825.1. Taxonomy (NCBI): domain Eukaryota; kingdom Metazoa; phylum Arthropoda; class Insecta; order Hemiptera; family Aphididae; genus Chaetogeoica; species Chaetogeoica ovagalla. The sequence goes on along the minus strand of CM063723.1, from coordinate 13,401,150 downwards.
TGTGCACATGCAGTATATACTAAACGAAAACTTCAACAACAAAAATTCCTTATTCGTATTTTCTTCCTCTCGCGATTTTATCGTGTGGGCTATAGAACTCTCACTAGTCGGCAGCCAGAGCCAGAAAAGAGACCCCTCGAGCTATTTCCCAATACACCGCCTCTACGTTTCGTAAATAAAATATATTTAATAAAAATATATATATAGATTCAGAGAAAAATATTACGCTATGTGTATTGCACACATCAGAAATAATTATTTCTCTATTGAAATTCGAAACCTTAATATACTAAATAATATGTATTATAATTCTATTACATAATATTATTATTGTTATATTTATTAAAACGGCGCGTATCGGACGGTGGTATACACTCGTAACGATTGTGAAGTGTAGTAGTCAGTAAATGTGTTTAATTCGTGCAGTGTCGTATTTAAGTTTAATGCGGCACTTCTGGCGAATCGTAGAAAATGCGCCCCTCCAAAAAGGAACAAAAATATATATATATCATATAATAATGAAATTTTTTAATGGAATAATAACTACAGTTTTTTGTATCTGACCCTTAAACATCGGCATGGTTAAGGGGAGGGCCTATACCGGCGCTTAGCTCCCATAAAAACGTTTCTAGACCACGTTGAAATTTATACCGAATCCTTTTAAAAAGTCGGAACAATTTTTTCTTTTATTATAACACGATATAAACGTATATATTATATGTATATATATATATATTATACAAGTGTTATATTAATCGTGTTTTTTCACATTTATTATTAATTGAAAATTAGCTATAGGGTTGAGTCGATTCTTGTTTTTATCTATTTCAATGCACTGGAGTCAGGGCTATAGCCCCATAAATATTCAATCCTAGTTACTGTACCAGTAAGAATACACATCAATGATTATTATACGATGTGAAAACACAATTTAACGATTTGTGTGTTTTCAACAGGATTTTATTACACTAATCCTTTCCTAGTTTTTTGTCGAGGAAAATCCATAAATTACGTAATCGAATGAAATAAAAAAGTTCAAATTATTTAGCGCGATACATTTTCGGCGAGTTCGTTTCTTTTTTTTTTTTTTATGTGTATGAATTTTTCTATTTTGTATGTACAGTAGTGTAATACGATTAAAAAAAAAAAAATTAGATACACATAAATATTTTTTTTTTTACATAAAATATATATTCAATAGACTATTTGAAAATTTCGAAAATAATAATTAAAAAATAAATTGAAAAATGTTAGCGTTGTTAGCCTTAGTCGTTTTTATCACACCGTTGACGGTGAAAAATCGTCAAAAAAAAAGAAGAAAAAAAGAAACAGAAGATTTAAAAAAAAATTTATGTATACATATATAAAAAATAGGTCACACGCGCGTCTCTTGCTGCGACGCTCGCGCACCGAGATCATTGCACGTTGTGATGATACACGCGGCGACAGTTGTTTCAGGGACCACGGGGTGGTGGAGGTAAAAGGATTTCGTCAGGGCGCGAGGGGCACTGTACAATTTGCAGGTTACGCTCGCGCGCGTTTTTCTCTTTTACGTTATCTGATTTCGTTATAATAACAGAATATATAATAATAATAATATGTCACGTTTGAAATGAAAAGGGAGACGTCTGTCGATTATAGGGTCGACGGCCAACAGTTTTTATTATTATTATTTTTTATTCAAATTATTTTATTATAAACGCGCGAGCCGTTGCCTATTATAATGGAATAAAACGCGGCCGTGTCTGCGTATAGTATAGAGAGAGAGAGAGTGACAGAGTGAAAAAAACACCGGTTTTCTGGCCGAGGGGTGGCGAAGGGATAAAGAGAAATTGTTGCGTTTTTATTATTATTATTATTATTTTTTTTTTCTATACGTACACCGCGTTTATGTTATAATACCGTGTGGAGAGGGTTCAAGAGTCGGCATCAGCGTTCGTTGTGCAGTACACACGCGTATTATAAATATCTGTTCAACCGACGAACGACGACGACGCGCGATCGTCGCAAATTATTATTCGGAAATTCAAGACTGTTCTTACCAAGAGAACAAACGCCATAGCGGGTCGAGTAGAGAAAAAAAAATATATATATATAAATTAATAGATAATACATATTAAAAAAATTCAATCTAAGAAAATATATATAAATCGTGTAGTCTGCACCGCCGCACAAGGAAAATCGAAGATAATTTGTAAAGGAATTGAGCGGATACGAAAGGATTTACGACGCAATTAAATACAAACGAATGGTCCAGAATTGAGGTCGAAATTTGAATTTTTCATTTACCATGTCTCCAGTACCGCCCAAGGAAAACCGAGGATAACTAGAAAAGAGATTGAGCAAAAACGAAAGGATTCACGGCACAATCTAGCACAGCCGAAAGTCCTTTGGATGAAATTGGAATTTGAAATCGGCGGTGCCAGGGACACAGGCCTCTCCATCATACGCGGTGTAGAGAAATTCCGAGGGGAGAAGAGCTGGGAATGATGTAGATTTAATAAATTGAGAACGATTAGAAATATTCTACACGGCGTTCGTATGGAAAATTGTGTGAAAAAAGAGAAAAGACACCGTTTTGTATTAGTCGTGTCTGAATTACTTAGATATAGATTTTAGAGTTTTGTTATTGAGAGGGAATTATTGTTAGGGATTGTGACAATTACAGCAGCTAATATATATATATACGGAAGCGAGTGCTCATTTCTTCTTTTTTTTTTTTGCCTCCCTCCCAGTTAAAATCGACCACCGTTCAACAAATCGAAACTGAAAACGGGTTATACAGAGTGAACTACAGGGAATAATCGTACTTTATCAAGTGACAGCGACGATTTTCCCCTCGTTATGTACTGAACTCACAAAATGTTCTCGAGACACGTTTTGCGCATGTGTTAAAATCGTTAATGTTTAAAAATAATTGAAAACCGTCGTACCGTGGTAATCGGTCAAAATCGAAAACGTATTTTTCCGAGTTTGCTCTCATCTCACCGCACGGATATTTTTCAAATTTTCCCTAGATCTGCGTGTAAATTACAAATAAAAAAAAAGGGGGAAATAACGTGGGGTGTTGTGGATGACGCTTAAGTGAATTATTTAGATGAAGACGATTTTAGAGTTTTGTTATTACTATAAATTTGAAATGAACGCGATAAATCATTGCGTTCGATAAAACGATTATGAGCGGAGCTTCAGTCTAATAATAAAATTTATCGACAAATTTGATAACAGTAATAAAAGGAAATTGTAACTCAATAATTTTCGAGATTTTTTTCAACATAAAGTTGGAGTAACAAACGTCTGACATAGTTTTAAAATGTTTAAAAGCTTTAAAACTTAAAATTATCTCTTTTATGAATCATATACCTGAAAATCTACAATTACTATAATAATGGACCAAAATTAGAAGATATTATTTCATTGGTTTGACAAAAATATTGAAAATGATATTGTTAAAAAATGGTGCGAATGAAAACGTGTAGGTTTCTTCTCGGATGACTTGTGCGATCTACAAATGATGGATATCATCGAGACATCCGGTCCACGGAAACTCACGGTTATCTGCACGGATTTCGGAAGGAATAAGCGTGTTAGCCGATTACTGCAGACTGCTGGATGTTATATGACGAGGCGATCCCGATAAAAAAATTAAAAAAAAAAAGTACGCAATAGAAAATCGTTTTCCCGTGTTTCCGAATAATTCGATATCATATTTCGTTTTATATTTAACTCGTAAATATTATCGTATTCGTGTAATTTTATCATAAAAATTAATTATAATTCGAGTGCAGTGTATAAAAATGCCAAAACGATTCACATATATTTAGAGCAATTATAATACAAGTATTGCGTTTCGTCCACTATAAGCATGTTTTAAAATGTCAATTAAAAAACTACGGGGGAGTTAGTAAAAAATAAAACTAATTACATTTTTGAAATCGTGGTAAAAAGTAAAACGTCAATTTTCGTTTTTCACGTTTGAAAAACAAAATTTTATTTATACACCAATATAACGTTATTACGGATTGTATCGCGATTTTACCTTCTCAACATTTAACAGCTGTAATAATCTGTTGTAATTTTTACGATAATTCCAAATTGAAAAATGTAATAATAAAAGTGGGTATACAATATATAAAACTATATGAACGGGTTAAATATGACGGGATTACGCATATTATAGTGATTTACGTCCACGTCATAGTGATAACGGTCGGGTGAATAAAAAAAATTGTGTATTGCACGTACACATTATGGAGTTAACGGCTCGGTAAATTATAGCTGTTGTGTGAATATTTACAGGTCCGATTTTTTTTAGGTCCGGTAACTTTTATAGTTGTATTGATAAACGGATACAAAACATTTGGCGAACGAATAAAATGTGGTACACATTCGCAGAGGCGAAAAAATGGCATAAAAAAAAACCGCTATTTTTTTGCAATTTGAACTGTGTGGAGAACTATACGATGATTATTTTAAAGTTTTTTTTTATAGAAACTTATGCCTATATTAAACTTATAGTACTTTATGACTTAGAATCCTTTCCTCACTTAACTTCTTCCCTTCACGTCCATTCTTTCTCTTTCAATCATACCTCTCTTCTCCCATAACTTATCATCTTCATCCTCTCGCTCTCACCCCACCATAATTTATCTTCGTAACATATTATTCCCAAACATAGGGACAGTTGTAATTTCGATTAAGATGTTTAAAATATGCGGATAAATGAAAAATAAAACTTGGTTACGCCTTATTTTGTCTAAAAACACTATATAACTTTAAAATAAATGTTACAACCATTGAATTATTATCGGTTATAAGTGAAATCGTAAAACTCCGTTAAAATTCATAACTACGCATTTCTTACATTAATCAACGCACAACAATTCATGCCAGTTGTTTTTCAAAACATTTTGAACACTTAACATTTTTTTCAAAACAATTTTTATTTTTGGTCTGGGGCCCATAAAAATTGGGAGCTTAGAGCACATGCCTTTAATGCCCCCCTCCCCCCTCCCATCAAATCCGGGCTTTTAATATAGTGTTCGGAATACTGTATTCAAAATACTTTTTAGAATCAATCTGTGTACAGTATTACAAATACTTTTTCAAGACAAATCGTATTCTGAATAGTACCCACATAGAAATAATAACTTGTTACTTGTAATACAAAAAGTAATTGTCTCGGCGAAAAAATACTTTTTAGTTATTACGTTTGATTTATAAACGCAGAAAAAAATTATTTTAAATACCCTATTAAATACATAATATTGACGACCGTTTGCATTCGTTTAAATAACAATATAATTACTATATATCTGATATTCGTATTGCCTACTGAAAACTAGAAGAAAAAAAAGTATTTCAAAAGTATTCGGAATACTTTTTGCGAAGTGTTCAAAATTCTTAGGGGAATTGTCACACGAAATATTCGATTACACGTCGCGAATAATTTTTTTCCCCGAATGCTTTTAAAAAAAAGTATTTCGCCCAAGTCCGATGTATGGCTAGTGATTATTCCCGCGGACTCCACTTCGCAGTCGGCCACTTTTCTCTTTATTATAGGTACATTCGCATTGTATCAGGTACAAATAACGGGGCCGAGAACACTGAACGCGTTTACAAACACGCGATCGTGGAACCGGCGGGATGGTCTCTAACGCACTCCTGGACGCCCTGTAGCGTCCGTTAGGTTAGGTTAGTACGGCGACAACGACAACAACAACAACCGTATAGCGTTTCATCCGACAACACAATAATCATACGCGCACACGCCCATATATCACACACACACACACACACACACACACACACACACACACAAACACACACACACACACAAACACCGCCGGGTATAATGTGTTTCGATAAACATTGTGTGTGTGTGTACGAATACGGCGTTTTCGGTATAAAATTCGATCCGACACCGACAGAATACAATACAACAACGGCGTCTCGTAGATGTGTTATTTTATTGTTGTACGTATATCAATACTGCGACAGAAATACACTTCCCCCCCCCCGTTTTCGGGCTCCCTTTTTATCCGTCTTGTTGGTTTTTTTTCTTCGAATTTTTTTTACACCGTCTCTTAAAACACACATGGTGTTGACACGAGTGCATTGTACCAGCGGTTCCCACCACTCTTGGCAGTACGAGCGGAAAGCTCGTAGGTGGTACCAATGGACATTTCTCGACATAATTTGTTATTGATAGTATTCGACATTAATTCGGTTTGTTTAATGTCAGCCGATTTTATGAGTATCTGTAGATACGATCAGCAGTGACAGTTCAACGAAAGACGCGTTTAAAGACAAAATTTTCATTTTGGACGCTTAATTCCACCACCATTCGTTACTACTACTACTATTACTACTCGTGTGCGTTCGAACTGTTGGCTTTCTGAACTGTTGTATTTGAAAAATAAGTACCAACAGATGATGAGTAACGAGTGTAGAAGTGATTTACGCGTGTGGCAATAAGTTCCATTCAGACCGATATTGATGGTTTTGTACAAAATGTATGATACGAATTTCGCGTTAAATTAAAAAATTGTAATTTCAAAAAAAAAAAAAACGTAAATATACGAATTAATGATGAAAGACGTATTTATTATTATTATAAAAAAAAAAAAAAATTTGACTCTCTTAATTTAGTTTCAGAATTAAGGTGGTAACGCGTATTGATCATGTTGAAGCGTCTAGTGGTATTCGGCGATAAAACGATTGGGAACCCCTGCCGTATACGTAATAATTTATATTTTACACACTTTATATTTGGCGGTATACAGAATGACGGCGCAAAGTGTCAGGGCTAGGGAATGAATAGTGGCGCGTGTTTAGGCCGGAGTCATTGCAGGACACTAACCTATTATTACATTGAAAACGAAAAGTTTTTTTTATATAATATTTGTGTTGATGTAATGTGATTTAAAATACGAAAAAAAAAAATATAACAAACGTACATACCGCGACGCGGCGTTTATTATTTCTACGCGGGTCATTAGTTTTTATCCATCGGACAGTATTTTCTTTTTTTTTTATAAAAATAAACGCTTATTATAGACACGGTTAGGATGCAGCGCCACTGTTCTACAAGATGACTGAAAACGATTATGCTTGGATTAAGAGTTGTCCATTGATCCGTTCTTTATAGGAGCACGTCGCGTCGTCTCTTTACACATTTGTATTTCGAACGATTATACTTGTGTTTACATTTACTTATTTCTTCAAGAGCGCCTGGAAATGGAACTTGAAAATTACATTAAAAACGACACAAAGGCGATTTCGTCGAATTCGATTACTCCGTAATTTCGAAGTCAATAGTCACGCGGAAACATTAAAATATTCATCGAATGTGTAACTTTTTATTATACATTAGGGAAATTTTTTTTTGCTCAAAAAATTGCGCGTATTTAATTCATATAAAATAGATAAATTAAGGCTTGCGAATTCAACAACAATGTCAGACGCGTGCGTTACCTCGACCACACAAAGAACATTGAAAATCGTTTGTTGCGACTCAAAATTTTTCGACAAAACGTATTTTATTTTTTTATCATATTTAAAACGACGTATCGTAATCGTGGAATCATTTGATTTCGGTGTTAAAAAAAATAATGCTTCCGTCACTTACATAGGTCCGTTAATTTCACAGCTACGGCACTGGATGTGGACGAGAAACGAATTTTTTTTTTTTTTTATCTTACAAATAAAAAAAAACGCCAGTGGCAATAAACATTGTTCGCGGTTTAAATGCGTTCGACGTCGGTGGTTGTGTGTCCTCCACTCCACTCGTTTACTGCGCGCCACGGGTTAATGCATATTATTATTTTTTTCCGATTCACGTCCAACGGAATTTATTATTATTAATAATAATAATAATAATAATAAAACGATAATATAACCGGATGAAAAAGTCAAGATTAATGTTGGGTGATTGTTTTCATCGAATATTTACGGATACAGCGTAGCGAGGCGTAGCGTTCGATAATAATCGTGTGCAACAGTCCGCGGGCAGGTCGTATTTTATAAAACTTACCACCACCGCGTTTAATGCGAACGAAAATCCATTAGAAAATACAATTATGTATACGTTTATTTTACGAGTGAAAAACGTTAATCGATTTTCAAACGCACCCCTCGTTTTCGTTTAATCGATTTATTTTTTTTTAAAAAAAGAAAAAGAAAAAGTGTTTGTTTTTTTTTTCATTACACGTTTTTGTAGATGTGTGTGTGTGTGTGTGTTACAGCCAAAGTCCTAAATGTGACTGATTATCCGGACGACGTGCATAATATACTCGACATTTAAAATCGTTTTTACGATTATTTTACCACAAAAGCCATTAACCGGCAATATTGTATATTAGCCTTTGCAGGCGCACGATGATTAAACATCGATAGCGGGCCGTCAAAGTGGCCAGGACGATGCGGGCCACAGCCAGCCGTTCGAATAGTCGAGAAAAGGATTTCTTTTAGACAACACGATTTTCGCCTTTTTGCACTCTTAATATTATTTTATCTCGGGTAACGCGGCACTCCGATCGCCATAAAAGTTTAAAATAATAAAATAATGTTGATTAGTTAAAATATTTTTTCGCGCAATATTACTCGAACGCGCGTCGTAATAATGAGTAAACGCTGATTGCTCCAAATTTTACGCATGACGTGTACGAGAGAGAGAGAGAGGGAGAGCACATTTTAAAAACTATTCTCGGTTATTATTTATTTTTATTGTGAAACGAACAAACAAATAAGTGTACCAGTACATAATTATAAATGTCCTCAAAGTTTACAAATCAAAAAAAAAATTGTTTTATACGAATGTGACGAAAAAAATTTAATACGTTTTTTTCACTGATAATGTGCTCGTTATCGGGAAAATAATTATTTGGTCCAGCAACGGGCTGAATTTGTTGAAGGAGACCTCCCCCCCGTCATATTGAGCGTTTGACGTTTAAGTTCAAATTATTTTAGAATAATTTTGAACCATCACAAAAATACGTTATACGCAGCCATTCGTATAACTTAATACATTTTTATACGAAATTGACGTATCGTACAACAATAATACGACATTTTAATAATACAGAAATCAATATATACATATATAGATTAAATTTCAAATAAGATGTTTAAACCGAAAATTATTTAACAAAATCATTTATTACATCAAAATTGAAATTTTAAACGTTTTAACCTCGCTTTCTTTCGAACGAAATCCTCAATATTATGAATTTAATATTTACCGTTTTTTTAAATTACTTCCGTGTCATAAGCGATCATTAAGTCGATATTCCAAATATACTATGTTTTCTTTTTATTTTCATATCGAAAACAGAATAAAACGTAAAATACGAATTACTCATTCCATTTTGTGTGTCCTTTCAACGTTTCAACAAGTCCGGCCCCGCGTGTACGTCGTACACGTAATAAAGGAATTTAAAAATGTTTTAACGCTATTATTTTATACGAAATTATTTCGTTTTTTTTTTAATAATAATAATAATAATTAAGTGAAAAACAATTAATAAAATAAAATTATATTCTACAAACCGCACGCAATATGCGTACGAATTTATACGTTTCCGCGGTCTTAAAGGTAATGTTATTCCGGGGTTTGATTGGCACAGCGTTAAATGCGCATTCGTCATCAACAAACGTCGTCTACCTCGGCGCACAGGGTTAAATGACTAATCGAGTTTTCGGACAAAACAATTTGCCGGCCGTGAGAGAAAAACAAGCTGCGCCAGCAAACGGGTCGAGAAAACCCTTTTTCAATTTGCGCTCAATTGATTTTCACTCGCGTTGACAGACAGCTAATTTCGGGTCGTTTCTGCAGCAGCAAAACACGAGAGTGAGTGGATACGCGAGAGTTTCGCACGCCGCCGGGGCACAGTGAAACAGACCGGTGGGAAAAGCGCGCGTATTTTTTTTTTTCTCATATTATTTTAAAAACGTTATTATTATTATTATTACTACGCGGTATTATTTATTATATATATATATTTTTTTTTTTAAAAAACCCGACCGTCCCCGCTTTGTATAAAACAGACGTTTGGAATACGCGCGAAATTCCGTGTAACGCATTCATCGTTGATGTACAATTAATTTATATATCGTTATATATTCTATATAATTAATTATCGCTGTGTATAATAATTAATCGAGTCGAACTGCGCGCGACACAAAAATCGAATGTATAAACTCCTTTCTTTAAAAATGTATCGCCTTTAATTTTCCGAAACTAACGTGTATAATATACCAATCGGATTTATTATAGTTTAGATTGCTGTAACCGTTATAAAAACTTCTTCCCGCCCGCCTCATCGCGCAGGCCCTGCATTCGAAATTATTAAATTCCTAATGTGTGTTACAAGCGGAATCATTTTCGGAATATTATTTTACTCGTTTGTAACGTCAGTTATAAAACAATAAAGTAAAAGACTACTACGGGGAAAAAAACTTAGTTATAATAAAATATTCGTTAAATGGGACTTGTACTACAGTAATGGGAAATGCGGACGGCCTCGTAAAAAAGTATATTAAGCATAACAGTAAAAATAAAACCGTATCAAACGAATTTCTTCATTAATTTTACGAGCAAACTTTTCTATACGTATACTGCAGTCGCCAACACTGCACGAACTGTTCGGGCACAACAATTATATAACATACATTATACATATTATATATTTATATATGAGTGCGTGTGAATTTTGTATTACTATTTAATATAAATATTTATAAAGAAAAAAATTTCACCGCGATGACAACGGCGACGTTACACGGCGATAATGGAAATGAACATAACAAACTATTTAAATATTAAATCGAATTAATGATGTAACGAAATTAACCGCGGTAACGAAGTCTGTTCTCGGCGACTAAAAATATGTTTGAAACGACGACGTTTTATGACGCTCCTGTGGCTGCGATATTTGCGATTATTCTGTTGGAAACGTACAATTATAGTGTAATTTTATAACGGATTTATTACCGCGGCTGATGAATAGTCGATATTACGCGATATTTTACATAAAAATTATTATCTAACGGTTAGGTTCGTAATATTTGCAATAGCTAACGGTGAACAAAAAAAAAAAAAAGAATCAAATCATTTCATTAAACGCGATAACAACGATTTAACATTACACGCGTTCATTGATAAAAACTAGAAGAGTCTCTATCGTACGATACGGCACGGTAACCCCACGTGTGTATGTATTTTATAAAAATCCACCATAGTCATCAAATTATATGGGTTCGGCTGAGGACATGTTTCGATCGCTTTTGGGCTTAAAAGACTAATACAAATATTGTTAGGACTGTATTTGTAGTACGTCTGGTGAACATTAAAATTGTTATATTGAAAATAAAACAATTATCTGTAGGAATCCCTAAGGTTCGACCAATCGGCATGAGTTGTCGTTTACCAATCAGTCCTTCGAGCCAAGTGAACTCCTAAACTCTTCGGTTTATGGAAATGTCAACAAAGCAAACAAACGAAAAACCTTGCAGTAAAAGGGTAAAAAGCTATACGAGCATTGGAAACAATACTGGATAACCGGACCTTTGGCCGACAGCAGGAATGATTGATGTAGCACATCCATACGTTTGGGGGAAAGGAAAGTTCGGAGAAAAGGGGAGTTCGTCAACAACATGGGGTTTTAAGAGCGTGCTACGCCACTTTAAAAGCAAAGGACACCTCAGGACTCGGAGAAAGGAAAGCGTTATAGAGGTTTAGTATTGGGCAGAGAAACGTTGCAGCTAAAGGACAAAAAGTAACAGGACTAGCGAAAACAAAATACTCTCGAGGTTTACAATAAGAGGTTATTAAAATACGTACAAATGAATGGATATTTGTTTGCAATTTAAAAAAAAATAATCATTATTTTTATGCGATGTTGATAAAATTTTGGCGAGTTATTTAACTATTAGAACGAGACAATTTAGGGAAATCATGAAAAGTCTTTCACAATTCATAAACAAAACCTTTTCACGTTGCGTGCGAAAGGCTGCAAACGGTGAAAGACGTGTGACCGCTACCATAATTCAAACATCAAATCATTTTATCCAAATAATCGCACTTTTAAGCCGAACGACGACAGCAGCCAATATGTGTCGGGAAGCGAATGTTCAATTCTCTTTTCTTTTTCTTTTTTTGCCTTCCGGTTAAAATCTACCATCGTTCAATATATCGGAACCGAAAACGAGTTATTTAGTACAGGGTGAACTGCAGGAAATGATAGCGACGATTTTCTCCTCGTTATACACCGAACCCGCGAAATGTTCTCGAGATACGTTTTGCGCGCGTGTTAAAATCGTTAACGTTTAAACATAAATGAAAATCGTCGTAAACACGGTCATCGGTGAAAATCGAAAACACATTTTCCAGAGTTCGCTCTCGTTCCAACGCATGGGAATTTTTCAAAATGTCCCTAGATCTGCGTGTAAATTGCAAATAAAGAAAGAGGGTAACGTGGGGTGGTTGTGGATGACGCTTAAGTGAATTACTTAGATGAAGACGATTTTAGAGTTTTGTTATTACTATAAATTTGTAAGCAACGCCATGAATAATTGCTTACAATAAAACGATTCTGAGCGGAGTTTCGGTGTAATAATACAATTTGTCGAGACATTTGGTAATGGTTACAAAAAGAAATTGTGACTCAACGATTTTTGTGATTGTTATAGCGTATAAAGTCGAAATAACAAAGGTCTGACATCGGTCTTAAAATGTTTACGCGTCAAAACCAAAAATTACCTATTTTATGAATTAAATACCTGAAAATCTACAATTCAATTGCTATGAACAGTCCATAATTAAAAGAAATTTTTTGAAAAAAATTGTGTTGTTAATACAGTCTAAAGCCATATATTTGGTGAAAATTCCAGGTTTCTATAACCATTAGTTTCGAAATGACGGAGAAATAACCGTAATCGATTTTAACGAAATTGCGTATTTACCGTTTCTATGTAATTCTTCTGCAATTTTTTTTTAACGCTCAATAAAAATAATGAGACTATAAGAAAAATAACCCCCTTATAATACCAATTAGATGTAATTTTCAGACGGAAAACAGTGCTGAACCTAACGATCGGAGCACCACTTCTGGTAGTATTTTCGGGTACAAACATAAAAAAAATCCACGTAATTGTAAAACCAATATGTTCGTGACTTCGCCTAGAATTTAAAACCAAATATTTCGATACTTCCCGTATAGATTTATCGTAAATCGTTTTGTATGGGCATTTATAAAAAAAAAAAAAAAAAATGTAGGAGTTATAAATGAAAACGATCTATTTGATCGAGGAGTTTTGTGTAGATAATTTAACATACGCAAGCCGTGAGGAGCGTGTAACGGCACTCGTCTCCGGTTTCGTATACTCGTAATATTAAGCACATATAAGCACACTTTTGTACGCGTACGCGCGAGTCAACGGAATAAAAGAATGTTTAGTCAAAATACGAGAAACTCTGTTTCCAACGCTCTCTCGTAAGACACAACCCTAAATACAATATTTCCGGGTTTAAAATTTACTTCGAGTACGGATGATGAAAACGGACGAGTTGCCACAAACGTGACATACAAAGAGCTCGTTTTACCTCATTTTTAATGCATTTACACATAAAACACGCGACAATAATAAAATGTTACCGCAAATGTAGTTCTTCATAGGCACTGGTGAAATCTTACTTTTTAAACAATATATATATATAATAGATTTTTATTCGTCTTAAAATCGCCTGTTTATAACGCTTTTAAAAACTAACGGACCGAATCGGTATATACCTTTTTTTTTTAAACAGTGGGCCGACATGATTCGTCGTGCTGATACGATGTAAGTACAAGTTATCCTAACCAAATCTATAGTAATGATGAGTAAAAACAAATCGCGTGGCAAACAGTGGATTAAAATTAAAGTTAACGGGTGCGCAGGTTATAACCACGATTAATTCGTTGTCACAATTTGCCACGATTCTGGGGAGGGGGGGGGTTGTCAATAAACGTGGTTATGGTTAAAAGCGGAGCATTAAACTATTAACGCAAACACGAAGAATATTGTATTACGACGTTGTACGTTTAACGGCTGAATTTGTTTGGCCGAATTTGAATTTGTGAGTAGTAAAAGTGTTAGAAATACGAAACGAAAAGAGCTAAAGGCGTAGACCGTGAAAACAGAGGATTTCGGAATTGAACAATAAGCTACAGGCCACACACAAAACGTCATTTTCATTTATAAATGACATTTTACAACGTCGTTTTGTTTAAATGCGTCGTAATACGACGGGAGAAACTTCGAAATTTTAATCTCCGCTAATATTATACCCCTATATACCATAGTCGTTTGTATGATATACATTAATTGTTATAGCTGACAAAATAATAAATTTGCTCCATAAAAATATATATATATATATATATTTAACGGGCGATTCGTGCTCGCGATAACGAAAACATGGAAATTTATTTAAAATAACGAAAACGTGTTGAGATCATCGACGTGAATCGGAATAATAGTTAAATTGGCCCGTTAAAGGCCGTTCGCTTCCGCCGTGCGAAAACTGATATGTGAGACGACAGTGAACGTTTGGGACGGAACGCAGCCACGGACTGGAACGAAGTGTGTGACACGCAAACCGAGCGTTCCGACAGGAATCTGTCGCCGTTTCCCGTTACGCGGCTATACAAATAATGAATATATAACGATAAGTTTTACACCGCGAGAAAGTATATTTATTTATTTTTCCCCCTCTGTTATCCCGTGAACGAACGCGTGTATTTTTTAACTGTAATTGCGCCGTCAAAAATCGACGCACACACACACACATGACGCACACCGTCGTGGATGGACCACCCGCGGCCGCGGCCGTCCGCAGCGACAGAACCGTCGGCGGCGGCGGCGGCGGCGGCGGGGACCAGTCCAATATAATGGGAATTAGTTTGTTTCTTGTTTGTTTATGTCAACTTAATAACTGGCAATAAGAGAGCGACGGGGACGACCGGATCCGCGCGGGCACGTGCCGCGTTCCTCGCGGATATATTATTGTGTACCGGTGTGGGCGGCGAGTGACAAATAGTATCAAAAGCGACGGCGGTAGTGGTAATAATGTCAAATCCCATTGACGCCGGCGGCGGCGGCGGCGTGTGGGCCCCGGAGGCCCGATATCCGCCGTCCGTCCCGTCACAGTCGGTCACGCGCGGCCGTCCCGTTTTTAACCGACGCGTCGTCGTCACCGTCGATTGTGCGTCGTATACTATTTAGTATGCCCGCGTCCCATAATGATCGTTACTATTATTATTATTGCACGCACTGCATTTTTTCCTCCCTTCGACGCCGTCGCGTCCGTCGTCCACTGCGCGCACCCGAAACGGATTATTATTATTATTAATTGAAAACCGGGTGGTGGTTGTCGGTGCGGTATATAACGGAGAAAATTGTATAAAAACGACACGCGCGTATATCACTGCAGGGCGGCTGTGTTGACCGTTGTTTTTGTGTCAACGCCCGTTGTTCGCTTTAGTGAGTTGTACGAGAGAAAATTGCGATTTTTTTTTTTCCGTTCCCTCAGTCTCTTTTCCCGTTCATATTGGCCACGCGACTGCACGAGAAACAAACACCGACAACATATTATTATTATTATTATTTAATAACACTGCAGTGGTTCTCAAATCAACGCGGTGAATGTATGCGCGAGTGTAACGGCATTGTAGCCGCACGGAATGTGTATCGTGGACCAACAGTACCGCTTAGCGACAGACTTAAACCTAAACCTGGCGCGTACATTTAATAAATTAAATAGATCAAACGTTAATATTAACCCTATCAGTCCCAAGGTACACTACGGTTGTTTACCTTACGTTTGATTCTGTGTTCAAATTTTACACCACTTGCATATATATATATATATATATATATAATAAATCACTTTTAATAATACAATGGAGAAAACACACGGAATTCGATAATGTTGATGAAAGAAAACACGAGTTTCGTTTTATATATAGTGTCTTTGATAGTTTTAGCTTTGAAAAACTAATTCCTTTTCCCGTGTTCACATATTTACGAATTTCATTTCATATTTACTCGAATGGGGGGGGGGATAGCGTACGATGCGAACAATTATTATTATTATTATTTATTTGATAAAGGAGTTCGTAATTGTGGTTATAAGACCGTTAACAGTTGTCTAACGCTATTATTTTTTATGTCGACAGCTTGTTGAACAGTGGTAAAAAAAATACAATCACACAAACACTGTGTGATTGTATTCCAGGCATTCGTGGATCGCGTATTTACGCCGTAACTTCTAACACCGTTGTTACGCCATTACATCACTCGTTGTCACGTTACATTATTTTGTTCCCATATTGATTTAGTTCGAAAACGTAACGCGAAGAATAGTTAAAAAGAAGCCGGTTGCAACAGTGTCGGCGGACCCGAGAACGTTTTGCCAATCCTTTTCTCAAGCCTTCCGACGCTTAAATAATTGTTCAATGTAGACAACAGTACACTGCACAACAACTCAATTTGCAATCCGCTAATATAATAATATTATTATTGACGCGCGTACGTAACAAATCGAACGTACGAATTATGACATCCCCGGATTGTTCGATTTCGATTGAACTGAATACATATGCGTTTACTTTTGATAATAATATCTATTGATATATATATTATGATATAAATTATTGACAAATTACGCGCCGGTGCCGTTAAACGTAAGTCGAACACGTTATTTACACTCATCGCGAATATACTCGTTCGTGCAATATTTGAAATATTTTTTAAACCGCGGTCCGTGTGCAGTGCGCGCGATTAATATAATAATAACAATAATAATAATAATAATAATAATACGCGATATAAGCGTATGTAGTAGCCATTTAGTGCGCGACATCGGTGTTTTTCGTAAAATGGAAATCGATTTTTTTTTTTTACGCGTTGAGAAATAAGAATAGAAATTTTTCTAATATAACGCGAATACTTCTTCCGTGAAACGGTCAATCGGATATAACTTTTTTTTTTCATTACGTTCATTAGCCGTTCGTTCACTTATTGAAATAAAATAAAATTTTTAAAATTTACATAGGTTCTACGAGAGCACGTTGATATCGGCGTCATTTCGAAGCTAATGCAATTTACATAATCATTGTCTATAATATAATCGCGTGTTATACTGTCGCTCCCCACAATACAAATCATGACGATATAATAATGATCGTGTCTGTAGTCAAATAATAAATTATTCGGCCTCGTGTTATAATGTTACGTATTAAAAACGTTAAACGCAATGAATCGAAGGAATTGCCGTGAAGACAAATAAATCGTACAAATCGGTATTGAAACGTATTTGATTTAGCGTATCATATTTTATTATTATGTTTGATAATGAAAGAACTTACACGATGTCAAATTCGATTGACCGTTCTGTGAAAAAGTGTGTTAGTGAATATAAATTTTTTTTTTTTCATCTCACAAAGTGTAGAAAAAGAAAATCGATTTCTAGAACGTCGTGAGACCATCGAATTTCCATGTAAATGACGATTTTAACGTGTGGCTGCTACAGACACATCATTCGGTTGGCCGAGCGCATATAGCCGTTAAAAACGTTAGCGGGTAAGACGAAACCGCTTCGTCAATAAACGGCCGTTGGAAAAAAAATGTACGAAATTTGAAAAAAAAAAATAACGGATAACACGTTTTATTCTGCTAATCGTATAAATATTGTTAATTAATTAATTAATTTTTTTTTGTTTTTTTTTTACAAATTTACATAGTATACGCGCTATATATATATATATATATATATATATATTTATTTATTTATCTCAAAATGTCGGCTCGGGAATTAACATAAACTTACGCATCCGTAACACGTATTTAATACGATTAGTGTAATTTTGTAT
Organism: Chaetogeoica ovagalla; assembly: GCA_032441825.1. NCBI lineage: Eukaryota > Metazoa > Arthropoda > Insecta > Hemiptera > Aphididae > Chaetogeoica > Chaetogeoica ovagalla. The sequence continues at coordinate 13,383,238 of CM063723.1, read as the reverse complement.
ACGACATAATATTATAATACCTAAAGAACACTATGAGCGTCATTACTGCACACGATTGGCCAAACTACATTTATGCACGGGGACGTCGTCGTCGTAGAAGAGAAATAATTAAATTGTTTTGTACGTTTTGTAACTACGTTATAAATTTAAAAAAAAACACGAGTTTTTACATAATCGCTTTTTGTCGTTACGCAATAGTTTCGACCACTTGTGAACCGCTCGCACACATTATCGATGATTCCGAACATGAAATAATATTATTCTTACATTTTTTTTTACAAAAGAATTATCCGGCGAGTCCACTCATAATGATATAAGTTGTTTTCGCACAAACCAGATCCTATTGTATTACCGATCGACAGGATTATATATTATCATACTGCGCGCAAATATTGTGTATTAACACAATAAACGAATAACGCGAATGCGAGTGCGTTTATATATTAATTTATTCATTACCGAACGATTTTGAAACAACACAATATACATTTTTTTCTTTTAATTGAAATTCAAATTATAAAACTCTATATACGTATAATATCTGTCGAGGCGAGCTGTACGTTTTACGTTCTTATTACTGTTTGATATATATATATAAATTTATTGCGCGAACCGTTATATTATATTTGTTCGTGTTATTAATATTGTTTATATCCATATAACGTGTAATTGCGAGGGATCATTTTCATTTTTTTTTTTTTTTTATACCGACATCTATTTGTTTTACAACAGCGTCACGTGTGTATAGCCTTAATACACGCATAATGAAACTACATAATATTGAAGTGTAACGCGTATTAAAATATTTTATATATATATGTATACGAAAATCATCAGTATTATACACGGAATAAATATTTATAAACGTATTATTATTATTATTATTGTGCGTTTGCGGCAATTCGTATTATTTCTTCGTAGTAATATTATTAACGATTATAATACGATTACGGTTTGATTAAAAACCACGCGCAATTATATACTATGATCGTTATTATCTTATATTTTTTTAATGTAATAATCGTAATTTTCTTTAACGTCGCGCGAATGACAAACGAGTTTGATTATTATCGCTTTATTGTTTTAGAGCCAATCGTCCGATCAAAATCGCAGCTATATAAATGTAAATAATTCTTAAATACACACGTCTATTCAATTAGCAGTCGTGTGTTTTGAAACGTACGAATCCACTATTGATGTTCATTCGATTGTCCAATTATCCGATACACGAAGAAAGCATAATAGTAAGTAAAACGTAACGATAATTTTTTTTTAAAGTATAGAACGAAAACAATTTTTCCCCACACCATTGCTAGACAAATGCAAGAAATACGCAGTAAAAAAAAAAATAGGGAAAAAACAAGGTTGACAATTTATATATATATATATATAAATACAGTTATTTATGATAATTTGTTCGAAATACAATATAACAGAGTATATGAACATAATAATAATTGAAACAAGTAGAGCGGAAAATTGATACGTTTAAGAATTTTTTTTTTTATTGATTAAATTAACTCCGTATATCGTCAGTATAATACGGTATACATTATTATTATTATTATTATTAATAACGAACCTATATATATATATATATATAGAATTTTCGGAATTGAATTCAATCGGATACTATTCGTATGTATATGTTATTTATATTGTAGAATTATTAATTACATTCAGTATAAATTCGTTTGAATCGATAAAAACTCTATTCAACATTTGATTGCAGGAATTAAAAGAGAAAAAAAACGTATTATTATAAGTTATTTTTGGAAAATTATAAATTATTGTTCGATTATAAATTGTTTTAACTGAATTTCGTTTAATTAGTACAATATTTACTATTTATAAAATATGGCTATCTGGTGGTCGGCGCGCGACGTTGCGTTGCCCCGTAGAGGAGAATATGTTTGTGATGAAAATAAATCAACGAATTATTATGGTTTGGATAGTAAAAACGTCGAACGAAAAATTGAAGCCCACTTTTTTCTCCCGCCTCCCTCCCCATGATTCCCGTTTAAACATAGAATTTCTAAAAAAAAATCTTTTCTCGGCGAGACGTCATCTCATACGTCGTTTAAAGGAATATCCTCCGAAAAGTCCGTTGAAGTCATTGTCAGGACTTGAATTTTTATTTGAAAACATAAATTTTATATTATAAAATTAATATAGTACAGGCTCGTAGTGATTTATACCTAAAAATATGATTGGAAAAATTGTTGTTAAGTGTATACACTATATGCACTGCAGGGCATCGATTAAATTTATTATTGCCAGTCGGTCAATTTATCGGCTCCGTCGAGTTGGCACCGGCACATGGTACTATAAAGTTCAAGTACCATCAAAGATTTGCTAGGAATTTGTTAGATTTTGCTAGGCAATTTTAAGAATTTGTTAGAGTCTTAAAAGTTTATTAATGAAGAAACAAACATGCCGGTGCTAATTTGACGCTGCACCGGCACATTGGAAAAACTGGAAAAAAAATATTGAATTACGTTAATAAGCACACCCCTGATTTTGCTAGGTGGTTTTTGGAATTTACTAAAGCCCCAAAAACCGTCAGAAATTTTTCAAAAAAAAAACTTAGCACCAGCACATTTTTCATACCAGAACGAAATATACATCAAATTATATATAGATTATATTATTATTATATATTATAGATACAAATTTGCTAGATTTTGCTAGGCAATTTTTAGATTTTTCAAATCACCCCTTTCGTCTGCTGTGGTTTAAAAATATTAAAGTGATTCAATATTTTTTTTGCAATTTTTCCAATGTCCGGCACATTTCAATGTTGTGATGTCCCTATCCTTTCATATCATTTTAAGGATACATAGTTCTACTACCGATTTGTAAGTATAGTTAATCGCCAATAAAGAGAATCCTTAAAATAGGACTCGCATATTTATAGTAAAACCGTAGAATAACCGAACATTCCCGTTCCCTTCCGTCGTCAGACAAGAAATGATAAAATAGATGACGTGAGAACACTTGGAAAAGTATTGGGAACAAATTCCGTGAAAGAAAAAATCGCAAAAGAGTTCAATAACGTCGTCAGAAACTTTGTACATAAAAAAAGGCCTGGTCTACATGTATGTATACATACGCTGTACTGCCGCTGACATTCGACCGCATAGTTACTCCAAGTCTCTATATTGAAGAAACGAAGATTTTGCGAAAATGTCACGAAATACATAGCAAAATATTTGAGAAGCCTTCAAGAATTTTACATCAGAGGGATATTTCGATAAAATAGTTTATATTTATATATCCGTTTATAACATTTGGTATAAACGGATATATAAATATTTAATTTTAAATCGGTTATTATTTTATTAACAAGGATAATAATATTATTATTGATTATTAGTTATTATACGCTCGCTGCGATAAAATCTGATGGCGTTCTCATCGAATTTTCCACAATAAAAAAAATAAATAAATACGCGTTTAGAATATTTTTATTTTATAATTTTCCGTATTCTAAATATTCTATAACAAATACACATCGAAATAACCGATTTTATTTATTTATTTTTTTATTTTTGTTATTGCTCGATGCGAATAATTTATTACTATATTCGATTTATATATTACCTATGTAACATTATTTAATTTATAACTTACTAAAAAAAAAGCGCTTTAATTTAAATTATCATTTTAATATCGTTCATAACGGGTTACGAAGTTTTATTTCAAACACAACCCCCTACAGAGAGAAGTTGAAATTACGGCATTCTGTGAAAGCGTGTGTTGTAAAAAAAAAAAAAAAAATATAGGACTTTTCGATAATTACGTAGGAAAACAATATAAATAATAAAGATGAAAAATAATAATAATAATTTCAATTCGGTATAAGGGCAATATAGCGTACGATATGATAAAAACGAGTATATTATGTCAGTGTCCGTTTAAGTTTATAATACTAGCGAACGGTACGAGGCCGAGAGGGACTGAAAAAGAGTGTACTGAAAAACACTACGTTATAATTAAAGACCGGATTTAATCGCATTATAAACACACAAAAATGTCGTATTAAAATTGTATAAACGCACCGAAAAATACGTAAAAATTGTACTATAAAAATGCAAAGTTATATATATAAAAAAAAAATTAGAGAAATGTTACTTTTTTTAATTGAAATTGATAATTAGATACATTTCCGAAATCATATTCATAAAAATTAAATCTTCTATTACTTCAAATATGTTTGCACAGAGAAAAACTACGTGACTACTTCCACACTAGTTATCGGTGCATATTTAAAACAATTCAATAGCTTTTTACCCGACGTGACATCATAAGGAGATTTAATATAGTTTTATACCCTTAATTTTTTTGTCAATTACATACATAAATTTGTCTTTAAATTTTTTTTTTCCACCTGGACCAGGAATACACGTTAAAATATCTCCAATCCTTCTAAACATATTTATACATTCGAACAGTTCACTATTCGGTGCTTCAAAATTTGTAAGATTAATGGACGACTCGGATAATCGTAATTTTATGAATGCTAAATCACATTCGACTGCATTGTTTTGCACAAGCCGTTTCAGCTTTTCCACACTAATAGCTTTCAATCAGATTTCGAAACATTTTCGTATGTGGTAATAGTGTTTTTATGCGATACACTTAACCGATTCAAATATTTTGTTCATTTAAACACACGAAATTGTAGAAAATCGCAAAAACGTGGATTATAAAATTATAAAATTAAGTAAGCATAACACATAAAGTATATATCGACTATACGTTCGATCACGTTTAGTTTGTCTTAACTGCAAAAAAAAAGTTGCAATATCAATTAAATCCGGTCTTTAGTTATAAAATACATGTGTGCGCGTGTAGTGTGTACTGTAGCAGTACACACTCGTATATAAATAAATATAAATTCGACGAATCGTCGTTGTCACAAGAGCCGGTGGTGGATGAACGTGTGCAGGGTCGAAAAGGCGGAAGGGCTCCGTTTTCGCTGGGATCCCTGCGGGGCGTCCGTGCGCGCCGGAGGTTATTTTTCTCTCTTGCCTGCACACTTCGCTCCCCCCCCCCTCTCACCGCAACGTCGTCCGCGCCGCTCGGTCGTTGCCCACAAACGCAAATTGCTTGTTAATCTGCCATTCATGTCCCGGAAAATGCAATTCGGATCCTCCCCCAAGGATATATACCGTCTCTCAAACTCTCTCTCTCTCTCTCTCTCTCTCTCTCTCTTTCTCTACCCCGAGCGAGTGAACCCCTTTCCCGAACCGTACCTGACGGCGCACAGCTCGCAGATCCTTTTACAAGTTTAACGTCCGTATATAATGTAACGATTCTCGCATTCAACGACTGTTGCAGACGCGACACGCGCTTTTCTATCCCCTTTTCTCCAGAAATTTTTATTCCTTCCGTTTTTCCCCTTGTACCTCGTCCACTCCGTAAACGTTTCAGAAACTAACGTAATCGAACGCGTATTGCCGCCGCGCGGGTAATTTTAAAACGGTCCACCGTCTGCATCACGGTCTCGATTCATCAGACTCGCGACAGCTCTGAAAATTTAATAAATCTAATATGTAAGTGAACACAACACGGTTTAATATTTGATTTTTTTTTCTTTTTTTTTTATCGCACAATCATCATGATCATTATTATTATTATTATTATTATTATTATTATACGCCGGTATAAAAATATATAAATAATTTGTATTTAAATTATAACGGGTAATATGATTATTATTTCCTATTTTTATCGAATTAAAAAAAATTTGTTTTTTTTTAATATTGTTATTTTTCAGTTGAAATATCACCGCGTTTTACCGATAATCTCGTTGAAAATCGTTGAATTTCGCACGGTACGAATCTATAAATATATATATTTTTTTAATAATAACTACGAGATCATATAATAGCTGATATATTACATATAGAGAAATGAGATGTTTGAAACGCGTTTTAACGAAAGTGTATTATTGTAAAGAACGTCGTATAACGTAATTTCGTTCTATATAGATTGATACGATAACGATTGCGAAGTCTACATGTAAACAATTAATATCGTCTGTTATTGTAATAACATTATGTAAACGATTTTTCGGTATAATAATAATATTATATTATTACACTGACTGATTGTCCCTCGAGTCGTTTGTATACGCAAACTACAGTAATTATACGTTAAGGCCGTTAATACTCGTATTATTCGTATCACACACACACAGAAACATTACGATTCCTAACAAATCAATCGAGAGATGGCGACAGAATCGTCATAATATTTACGACTCCGGTGGACAAAAGAAACAAAATAATTAAATTGATCAAATATAAATCATATTTCATGATAATACGCATAAAGTAACATATCGTTATTTGTACAATGTATGAATAATTTTAAGCATCTCAGGGAAAAAAATGTCGCACTGCGTTAACAAGGATGAATAAACGACGTGTAAAGTGAGGATTTGAATTTAGTCAACCAATCTTTTTTTCGTGGTTCAAACTGAATATCCAACGGCGTTTCTCAAAATTCTCGGGTTTTTGCAGCTGTGCAGCTCTATATTCAGATTTTACCATATTTCCAATTTCTTACTCAGTGGATATTGCAAATATTCAAACGGTATAATAATAACGCAGCTTGCTCAACCGTCGTCCAATGATTCCAATACAGCCACGGCTTCTCTTTCCATCAATTTTCTGTTATTATCGAGTAACTAATTACTTATTTATCGTAGGTTTACGAAAACATTAATTATTTCGGTGTGAAATTATTATGTTATAACACATTACGTCAGATTCACATTAAGTAAAATAAATAAAAATTAAGAATATGAATAATATTACTTATTTAATATGAGATCTCTTTTTTTTTTTAAAAAAAATAAATAAATAAACCTATAATAAACGATGGAAAAGGGGAAATTTCAGCGTGTGACTACTAATGTGTTTAACAGTGTTTTTTCGTTATTTCGTTCGTTTTCTTTTAAAATGAATGTCCAGTTAATTGGAATTAATTTCCTCTCCCAACTACCAGCACCATAAGATCAATTAAAAATATTAATGCGCATTGGTGAATATACGTAATATGAACAAACACAGAAATACTCTCCAAAACTCTATGTTGAAGAGACGAAGATTTCGTCAATGTCACAAAAGAGTATAGTGAAATTGGAAAGACTTCGTTTGAAAAATTCTACATTAAGCGTATTGATACGTAGTTAATATTTATTTATTTTTATTAAGTAAAACGTTATATTTAAAACTGGTTTGTTAAAATTTTTAATTAAAAAAGACGTTCCCACTGGAACACTCCAACGAAAATAGACGTTTGGAATAATTTTCTGTTTTCTAAATTCTAATAGACATATCGAAAACAACAGTGTTTCATTAGGCGATATGTAATTAATTATTACTATTTGATTTGTGTACACTATATTTTATTTTATTTATTACTGAAAAAAAAAAAATATATATAATCGTTTTGAGTGAGGTAGAATTCTCTCCGTTTTATTTTAACGTCACGTTGTGGCTATTTTTTTTATTTTTTTTTTTAACAAGCCGCAGTCATTAGCGCGCTTAACCTCGCGAATATATTCGCAATATTTATCCATTATATGTAGTAAATTGGATACAAATGAAGTGAAAATTTCATCATGAGCCGTGTATTGAGCGAAAAAGAAAAATACGACAAGATAATAAAAAATAAAAATGGAACAAGACTACACAGAGAAAATAACGAATATATTAAATATATAATTAAACAATATATTTATACATATAATATGACGTATTATAGTATTATTTAATATATATTAACATTTTTTTAACCTTTTCGCCTATATAAAAAAAATATTTTTAAATTTTATTGTTTTCCATAATATAAATATATATTTAATTTTTTAATATTTCATTACGCGTTCAAATTCGTTTATTAAATTCGGAACTGTATTTATATATTGAATTCACATTATACGTTTAAAATTTTCAATTAATGATTTTTTTTTACGTTGAAAACTATATGATTATTTTTTTGAAACACCGTTCGCAAACATTTCAATTCGTATTATACGAGTATTTTGCACGATAGTAAAAATATAAGAAAATTGCACATATATATATATTTTTTTTTGTTATTCATAAAACACCGTTTTGACTTTGAATTTTATATTTATATACTTTTCAGAGGCGTTTATGGGATAGAGCCTCCCGAAATTTCGGGAAATTTTTTTTCGCGTTTTCCTATAATATTATATTCCCCATAATATGTTTCGTTACAAAAATATTATTACAACGACGTTTTTTTTTTTTATTTTATCGTTTACACGACGGCGTAATGTATTCGTTGAATTCTTTCTTTCCAATCGGTCCGAGAGAATTCGGCATTTTTTTCCAATTTTAAATTTTTAATCTTTGATTAGAATTTATAAATAACAAAACGACGATAAAACTCAATGTCTCAGCTCCTCCACAAAACTGTGTGTATATATATATAAATAAGCCTTCCCGACATACCATTATACGCATACGTATTTGTGTTAATATATCGTATAAGTATTAATCTTAAGTATTTCTAATACTATATAATGCGACACGTATTTTTTTCTTCTCTTTTTTGTGTTATTAATTTACGATTTATTATTATTTTATATGCGTACATTATATTATATAAATTATTATTATACGTCGCGAAATCGCGTTTTAACGGCATTACGAGCAGGCGATAAGAGAGCACTCTCTCTCTCTCTGTCTGTATAAATATATAGAGCGGGCAGCGAAAGCGTGGCGGCGAGACGAACTTAATTATCGACCATCGGCCGTTTTCATTCGACCCGCCGCGACACCCCCCCCCCCCCCGTTACACCCGTCCGCCGACGATCGCCAAAACGGTTGCGCACCCTGTCCGGCGGCGCGTATACGCGTGTAACGTTTGCGCGCGCGTCACGCGGGTCCCGCCTACATTATATTACACTACATAAACTGGGCTTAATTAAACCTCGGATTAACGATGGCTAATCGAGTGTTAAATTCATTAAATTTCACAAAGTGCGCCCGCGGCCAGCGTCGACGGCGGCGGCGTATTACGGTGCGGCGAGCGGGCGGACGCGGACCTTCGGTTGCGGGACGGTCGCGCTGACGTTAGCGGTGGTGGTGGTGGTGGTGGTGGTGGCGGGACTGGGGCAGAGGGTACATCAGAGCGCGCGTGAGAGCAGGACCGCCGAGCGAGACGTGGTGCAAGAAGGATCGGAGGTTGGCGCGGCGGGTCGGACGAGCGCGTGAGCGCGCGCGCGGGCAGGAGACTAATGGCGGCCGATCGGTCGGGGTGCTTTGGGTCGCCATTTTCATCGCCGACGTCTCTCTTATCGCATTCCTCCGCGCACTGCACACTCCGCCGTCGCACGAGCGTGCGCCCGTGGCCCACCTGCACCGAGCCCTTTCACGCGCCTGCACGGTCCACGCCACGGTTCTACCCCGAACCGGAAAATACATTTACATGTGTACACTATTATATTATTATTATTATTCCCCAGCATCCCTCCACCGCGCGTTGTAAAGGGCGCGTAATTATTATTATTATTATAAGTCGTCTCGGAATCGGCAAATCTCTTTTGACGAGAATAAATCGAATTTCGCGTCAATATATTAATAATAATAATAATAATAATTTGTATTTACGTATATGTAATAACCGTACTAAAAACAGGGTTAAAAGGAAAAAAAAAATAATCAAAATAACGTTAGAAACGTTTAAAAAAAAAAAAAAACAAAAACAAGAACGTATTCGCACGAGATAAACGACATGTTTGATTTTTATGATTCGGGAATTTTACAGTCTACACAGTACTCTTAGGATTTGTACTATGATCTACGCCGCTATAGTGTTTCTTCGCGTTATTAACGTCACCGCTCGAATTATATCTATCCGCGATCCGCGCCATTTTAATATGCCTACGAGTATATTAAAAATCATATTAAACAAAAAAAAAATCCCTTTAATAATACAACGAATAATTATTTTGTTTCGTACACAACGAATTTTCGTACGGAAAAAACAAGTGCAGTTACCCCATGACGATATTTTACGAATGAATTAATAACGCTGGACCGCAATCTGGGTAGCCAGAATACATAGAATATTATTAACTGTATATTTCCGGCAATTTCCGGGATACTTAATATTTATAATATAATTTTTTTTTTTTTCTAATAAACTTCTCGCGACACGCCAGTTTGAGATACACGGCTGCACGTTATCTTAGACTCGGTTAACTTTTATGTGTGTGCGTGTCGACTTTGGATCCAATATCGAACGCCGAACGCAATAATTTTATTTCAGCGACAGTAAAACAGAAAATAGAAAATCGGTAACAAAATTCGAAATGCAATTTTTTTTTTTTTTTGAATTTCGTATTATGCGAAATATTGCGACAAGAAAACTCGTTTCCGTGACGGTTTTATGAAAAATAAATGTTTTTTTTTCTTCTTAAATCTATATTCAGAGATCCGGCAGCTGCGTTTTTAAACAGAACACATTATAAGATCGCCCGTCAGCGAGACAATACGTATTGCGAATTACGTGTTGATTATGCACGTTAAAGTATATTTTTCGCTTACGTTATGTGTGTATACATACGTATTGCGGATTATAATATTTTCATTTTATTTCTGGAGTATATCTCGCATTTGTTTTTTTTTATTTTATTCGTATACTAAATAAACGCACGGCCGATTGAACGGACGAATTATAACTGAAAATTACAATAAAGGTATGCGAAATGTTTATTACGATTTCCTTCTATGAATAATTTATACTTATATTTATAATATATCTGTCGCGTCGATAAAAATAATATAATCGCTTAGTTTGGACGCTGCGGGCGTACGGGATGAAGTGTATACAATAACTTTTTTCACATTATAATATATTTATCGTCATATCGTATCTATTTAAATGCGTAAATTATTATTATAATTTTTTTTTTTTTTACGAATAAAACTATGTTTAACTACTATCAGCCGCCGTCGTCCAGTCTGTAACATTTGTTTTTAATAATGTATAAAGGTTCTCGCGAGTAATCTGTCGGTAGTTCACGTCGAATCGATATACGTATATACGAGTATATAGTGCGATTCGTGACGTTCGGCGTATCCGCAAAATAAAGTTATTACACAGATTTAAAGGCCTCCAAAACCACCCCCAAGGGTCTTAAAGGGGAACTTAATTAATTTACAGTACCTATATATATATATATGCGATCTGTGTTGGGGATGACGGAAGGGTATATGGTTGGGAAAAGGGTTTGAACGCGCTGCGAGTGAAAGGCAAATATAGAGTGAATTCCCATGGTAATTATTTCTCCCGGTTTGTTACATGCGTTTAAAGCGAAAACCAAACGGTTTTAACTTTACCAAAAAATAATAATTCAAAAAAAAAAAAAAATGGTAGTGAAACACTTGTTTGCACCGGGTAATTGCTTTTGATGTCGTATAACAATTCGTTAAAGACCGATGGTAAAAATCATTTAAATATAACGTATATTGTTAAAACGTCGCGCGCTGAATTACTAAATTCGTAATAAATTATTGGGGAAAAAAAATTTTTTTTTAATATATCTAATATGTTTGGCTTTCAATATGTTTTACGCAGTGCAAAAACAAAAAACAAAAATACTTGTTAAATGTACACAAAATGATAATATAATAAGGCTTTTCCGCCTCGTAGAATTTCTTATATTACGATATATTATATTTCCATCGTGTGAAAAAGAAAAAAAATGGTTAAAAAAAAAAAAAAAATAAGCTACTTATAAAATATATAGGAATTACAGATACCCACCCCTCAAGAATATATGAAACGTTTTTATCGGTGCGCGCGTGTTACTATTGCGAAACAAAATAAATCACATTATATTCGAACGTGATTTATAACGAAATTATATCGCCATAGAAACGTATAAAGTAACTTTTTATTTTTAAAATAAAATATATATAAAAAAAAAAAAATGGCTCGTAGTAATACTTAATGTGATAAATTAGAGGTATTTGTCGTAAAATATAATACGCTATATAAACTGTATTTCTTTTATACGTCTAAAAACGTATACGTATAATAATAATTTGTATATTTAAATGTACGTTGTTCCGCATGTGTTTTCTAATATTATTGTTTTTGGAATAACAATGTTATTCGTGTAAAAATTTTATTATTTATTTGTAATTTGAATTATATTTTTTATTTCGTAACGAGATTCGATTGAACGTATTCGATTCGTAACGATTGTCGTAATAAAAACACCGTGTGTGTGTGTTAACGTTGAGCAGCCGCCGATAATTTCGCTCACTATAGCCCCGTTGGCTAGTATACTCGTCCGGCACGTGTCGAGCGATACGAATTCGGACGTGGCATTTTTCACACCGCGTGTAGAACGAGAAACGATTTAAGGAAAAACGAAAAATAAAAACAAAAAAAAAAAATTATAATAATAATAATAATAATAAAAAAAATTCGCGCATAAGAAAACCGCACGATTACCACCACCGCGTGATATCGATTCGCGCGGCCGGCGATTACGACGGTTTCGTAATATCGTTTGCCGAAAACGCGTTTAACAACAATCCGTCGTTTGCGCGTGTACAGTTAAAACGCCGCGAAGGGCTTTCGTTTAACGGCGCTCAGCGTTTGCCGTCCGTTTTATTCGCGTAACAAATAGTTCGGCGGACCAAAAACATTGTTGTGGGAAACGAGTCAAGTGTGCCGGGCAGAAGGATATGTTTAATGGACGCACCGTCGTACACGCGCGGTCGCGGCGGTCGTCGCTTTCGTCGCGGTAAAAGTGCTTTACGCAAGGAGGCGATGCGGATGCGGCCTACCGGAAAATACGATTGTAGCCGCCGCAGCCGCAGTTTTTCTTCTCCTCCTCCGGCCGACGACGACGCGCGGTCCGTTACTCGCGAAACGGCGACCCCGCGAGCGAATATGATACGATTAACGGCAATTTGCCGCCGCCACCCCACACCGCGGGGAAAACGGCTATTCGCCGCCGTGTATTTCACACGGCCAAATCCCTTTGCGCCCGCCCCGTGTTCGCGCCGCGAAACGAACACGGCATATTCTCCGTGCTCGTCAACAGAAAAATTCGTTTCCCCTCCCCCCCCCCCGCCGTTCTCACGCGCATTTGATAAAAACAAATATTTCGTTTTGACAATGCGAGAAGATAAATTCAGATGGAATTTACGGGGAAATCATAGAGAGAGAGAGAGAGAGAGAGCAATCGATTTTAGATAGCATATCATAGATGATGAGTCGTTCGCTAGAACCAAATGGTTTACGGAGTGGCGCGTGGCAGCGGGAGAGAGATTGACACGTCTGCACCGAGAGTTCTTTAGATCGGGAAAAAAAAGACGTATTAAAAACTAGTGGAGGGGGAGAGGATGACAAAGAATCTCGCAAACCTTTACAATCAACGTCTAATTTAAATTGGGGATCAAGAGAACAGCGACACTCGACCTCCGGACACTCTCGGAGTGTGGTTCCATATCGCTCCGATGACCACACGAAGACACGCGGCCAAATGAGCCAATTACGTTTATTACGATCGACTTTGGATGCGGACGAGAAGATCCATGAGAAGACTTTTACACCACGAATAACTCGTTTAAAAAATAATCGCCAATATACGACCGAGTCAATTGATTCTATTATTATTATTATTTTTTTTTTTTTACTAGCTCCGAGCCAGTGTAAATATCGTTGGTAACACGAAATGGCGGACTCCCTGGCAAACACCGCGACATCTCTCCTTTCCAATCTTCGGTGTGTTCAAACTCCTTTAACCCGATATCATTTCTCATATTCGGAAATCGGTTTAGAACGCCCGCGGATGGATAAATCGGCTTCTTCTAATTCCTACGATATACGTTGTACCGTATCGATAATAGCTCTCTTTGGTTTTACAATTCAAAACATTCAACGTTCCACATTTGTGTCTTTTGTTTGACAAAGATTCCCGGTCATAACCGATTAACGGCGCAATATTTTTATTTTTTTGTTACGTATCAATTCTTTTCTTTTTTGGACATTTTCATCCCCTTCGGAACCTCCGAACGGAGATTTCAATCTTTTTTCTTCTCATTTTTCTGGATCGTCTCCTTTTAAGGCTTACACTTTTTTCATTTTTTAAATATTTTCTTTCATAAATGAAACGAAAAAATAGATAGCGAGTAGTTGTGAAAGTCATTCAAGTTACTGTGGATAAATCATTCCATCCGATAAAACGATTTTGTGCGGACCTTCGCGGTATAATATTTATTATTTTATTTACATATATATATAATGTGTTCCTATAAAATATATAATTAACGATTAACCTTATAGTATATCGTTTTAATATAATTTAATCTAGGTAGGTAAAAGTTTTCAAAAAACTGTTATCGTTAATACAGTAAAAAGTTACATGTTTGCTACGAATTTCAAAACTCTTAGGGCCGTCAGTTTTAAACTAATTAATAAATTTCCCTCACAAAAAATAAAATACACTTTGTCGAAAAAGTTGAAACGTTTATTAGGAAAATGATGACAAACGATTTTTAAGATTTTGTTTTGAATATTATTGAGAAGTAACGTGCATCTGACATTGTATTGAATTTTTAAGTGTGTTAAAACGAAAAATTCTACGAGTTAATTACTTCGAAATCAATGATTGTTAAATAATAGTACAAAATTGAAAGAAATATTTTTGAAAAAATTTTTTCTTAATATTATAATAATAATAATATAAAGTTATATTTGTGGTGAATATTTCAAGTTTCTATAGTTTCTATTAGTTTCAAAATTACGAACAAATAACGATTAACGCGTTTTTACGTCATTTTTCGGCAGTATTTAAGTTTTTATTTTTCTAGACCTATTTGAGAAAATCAAAAAATCACCTCTCTAAAATACCAACACAATGCAATTTGTTACCAGAAACAAACTTTAACTGTAAAGATTGAAGCACACATTCTGGTAGTATTTTTGGGAACAGAAATAGAGGAAAAAAAACACTCAACTAGTTCAAAACCAAAATGTATTTAGAATCTAAAAATGATTGCATTATAATATTATCGATTTGAATTGTATTTTAAATAGTCGAATAATTACAATAAAAACATTTGTTGGCACGTAATGCGAACGGCGGTTAGGAAGAGCAAAATTATTTTTTTTAAAACGAGACGATAATTCCTCTCCCAAATATAATTTATTCGTAAGTCATTAGTTATTCGTATAATTCTTGAGCTCGAGATAAATTCTTTTATTTCGAGTGAAAAAAGTATTTATAAATGTTTTATATATTTTAGACGAAATTTAATAAAATCTGAACGAAATATCTCTTTTGAAAATTGCATCTCGTAAGATAAACACGCGGAATAATATTATTTGTGGATGCGCATTCAAATGGCATGTATACGTCCATTATACGTGCGTATGATTTCAGTACATAAAGCCTCTTGAGGCGGTAAAAGATGGCCGTGCTCGTACGCACTTCACCGAAAACACATACACACACACACATTTGTATTTATCTACTCTCCAGTGATATTTCTCCGATCTACGTTATTAACTGTACGATTAATAAATTAATTCAACTGATATTTGAATGATAATATCAATTAAGAAGACGGCAATTTTGAATAACGATAGAATAGGTTCTGGATCGCGATCGGTAACGTTTTCGTCGTAATTTATACCTACATATTACAAATTATTAAATCCAATTTAGAACATACTCGGATACATCAATAATTGAAATTCGATGATCGAATAATACGAGTTTAACCACATAATAAATCATATATATATATATATATAGTGTACATTTAAATCATTATTACGTTATTTGTATCGATCTATTATAATAAATTATTACCATCACTTGCTCTACACAATAATAGTTCATAGAATTCGTATTATGCGTATATTATAATGACGGAGTTCATGGAATTGTTCGATCGTTATGTAGTAATTAATTTAGTTAATTATTATTATTATTATTTTCAATATGGATAATTAACAACGTCAGAAAAATTTAAATGTACATAATTTTTAATAATAATAATAATAATAATCAATCTGTATCATTACCAGAACTATTATAGCTATTAAATTGTGTTTAATACACTGTTTATGATAACGACGACGTGATATGAAAAAAAATAAATAAATATCTTCTATGCAGTCCTATAGCAGTCTATTGTTTTAGATTCTAAGGTCGTGTTTGTGCATAATTATAACAATAAAAATGATTATAAAACCATAGAAAAATTAAATAAATACAATAGACGAAGAACGGCGTGTAAATAATAATAAGCAATTGTTCTCACACGCTCGGTTTGCGTCACATTAAAATATAGTGAAACGTACAAATACTTAATTATATTATTATTATAACTAATAAGTTAATTATTTTTAAAAATAAATATGTAGTTTTTGAATAACGTGTACGCGTGTAATTTAATACTATAATTTGTAATTCGATCACTTATTAAAGCATTAATGTTTATGGAATAATTCTGATTTTTCTTTTATTATTATTAACATTATATTATGTATAATATATACGAGTTATTTTATTTCTTTAATTATTATTATATTATTATTATTTTACGAGGTTTTTTTCTTTATTAAAATTCAAGGTTATCATTAGTTTATTTTACTATGCTTATATTACAAATATTTATATATATATATATGTATTTTTAGTTCATTTTTGAGAACATCGGTACACTGAGTGATATTCTTTTAATAATATATACGCAATTTTTTTTTTTTTTTTTTTTTTGTTTGCCACAACTCGATTTATTTTAAAACTCCGATTTACCGATAAAACAACGCGAATTAAAATCTTCATATTCACTGTATACTTACGTCGTTTTATACACTTTGCAATAGGTATTATATAATATTATTTAATTCGAAATATTTAAACGAGTTTCCTGAAAAATCACGTTTTCGTTCTTTTTTTTTTATATATATATATATAGTTATACCGTTGTCGCAATAACAAATAAGCGATACACTGTAATAGTGGCACATATACGTATGAGGCATATCGCAAGATTTTCAAAAACTCGTCACCGATATTTCTTCGCGCTTCCGAACAACCAAATAAAATATTACACGTATACGTGTGAGTAAATATACTATCGTCCATAATAGCTATATGTGGATTTGCGGACTAATAATAATACGATGATATTGCGAACGATGGCGTTTCTTTTTTGAACAAGTACAATATTGTTTGATCACGCAGCAAGTGAGCGTTTGACCGCGCGGCGATATATACTCGTATATACATTCGTAATGTTTATCATGCATAATAAATTCCTGTACGAATGAAGTGGAAATCCACTTAAGAGACTAGAGTTCGTTTTGTAAGCGTATTGTAAACGTATGAATACTAAAGGTCTATGGACAGATAAATACATACGTACTCGTATATTTATTACAAATTTATAGCACATAATTCCTATGTATTTCGAATGAACGGATACATTTTGTGTTTAATCTTTTTTTCTTTGACACATACGAGTATATATTACGGTCTTGTGGCTGAGGTGTCAATTCTATAGATTTGTGCGACACCGAGAGCGTTACCAAAACGTCATGAACCCGGCTCATTTAGATGACGTCAATGAAATATATAACAAGACGTATACCGATGTATCTGTTGCACGCAGTGTACCATGATAACTCTTTCATTTTTTTTCTTTCTCTAAAGTCCCCGCGGTCATGTTATTCTTCGTACAAACGTTCTCGATAACATTCTACGGAAAATTATCGGTTAACCGGGGCCGGGGGGGGGGGGGGCGCAGCAGCGTGCAAAATAAGTCTAACAGTTCGATGTACTCTTTAAGGCAAAAAAATAAAAAAAAATAATAATAATTAAATAATGATAAAAATGTACACTGAATGACCAAACGAGAACGGTAGTAGGGAAAGGGAGCTCACCTGTACCCTGACTTCGGGCAAGTTCACCTTCATGGCCAGCTCCTCGCGGCTGTACACGTCCGGATAATGTGATTTTTCGAAAGCCCGCTCGAGTTCGTGCAGCTGATAGGTGGTGAACGTGGTGCGGTTCCGACGGTGTTTCTTCTTGTCGGGCGGTGACATGCCACCGGCCGCGGCCGCGGGCGACGCGCTCGCACGGCCACCCGACAGATGATCGTCGTCCTGTTCGCCGTCCGTGCTGTCGCCGCAACCGCCGCCGCTGCCGTCGTCCACGTCGCCGGACCGCCGCCGCTGCTGCGGCTGACACCCGCCGCCACCGGTACCGTCTCCGCCGCCGCCGCCGATACCGGCCGCGCCGCTGCACATTTGCTGGCCCGACACCGCGTGCAGACGGTGGTGACGATTTTGCTCGGTATCGCTGGAATTGCAACTGTTTTCTCCTGAAAAATTTAATTTTTAACTTTTTTTTTTTACGAGTATTTCAATGTATATTTGCGTGTCTAGAAAACGCACGTTGGCTTGGGTTATGAAACGTATAAAATGGACGTTAAACGCGCGCGTTTACACATTTGATGACTTTCGTAGAATTAACGACATCTGCTGTTGTAGCCGACTTATATGATCCACTTGTAAGACGACGGGAATATTTATAAATCGAAAAAAAAAAAAAAAAAAAATGAGCGATCACGGACGACACTCTAGGGCGATAACAGTGAATCAATCGGCAATGAAACCAGATGTGAACGGTAGGTTAGAGACAATAAAGACATTTTACGTTTATAATTATGTCAGCACCGAGCGCACTCGTGATTTATACCACCATAATACGCACAACAATATATGTACTATGCGATAATATGACGATTTTATTATAATTAAATGGCCTCACTGGACGCGACATTTTCTTTTCTTATATGAAATGTCAAAATTTATATTTTATTTGGCCCTAATGTTTTTGCCTCCGCTGTTATGATCGACTGACTCACGTCGCCGTTCTGTATTGCCCGTATAAATTGCTAACAGTGTCCGTTTTTTGGTCGTTAGTTATTCGGTACTAATATATCGCCATCTCGCGAGAAAGTATCATACATTTTTACGAAATAAAATCGAATCTCCTTACCTATTAACTATACGACAAAAACATAATTACATCCTAGTAACAAAACGTTTTTGTATCATGCATACTGTACATGGGGGGGGACTTGTAAAAGTTAGAATTTTTTTCAAATAATCATATTCAAAACATATAGGCATATTATATATAGATAATTGACATTCGAATTTTTATTTTAGAATACAAAGAGTTTAAATTGTAATAATTTTTCTCATATTTTTAATTCTTTTTCGCGTTTTGCGTACACATTTCACGCATATTTTGAAATAAGTATTTAATTTTTCTACAAATTGATAAAAAAAAATATGGTATTATATAATTGGCAAAAGAATTTGATGAAATTTCCTCTGCTCGTTTTAAAATATTCACAATTGAGATTAACGACCAATAATTAATATTTTATTTACACACTACAGACTACGTGCACGACAAATCGTATTTCCAATCCGTAATTATAATTTTATTTTTATACCAAAATAAATTAATCTTTTTTTTTTTCATTAATATTTATCATTAAATTCTAGTCCCTAGCCCGAAATCCTAATTATAAGTTATATGGCACGTACGTTGATCAATTAAATCAATTTAAAATTCAATTATTTTTACTGGAATGTCCCTTCATTAATTGGATTTTCTCTGGAATACCTCTGAAGAAATTGTACGATATTTAATAATGATGTTAGCAGTGCTCTAAATGGAATTCGTAACTTTCTTAACTGTTGTTTTAAAATTATATTTATTAATTTAGCGGTTTTTGCGGAAAAACAATTTTTTTTATTTGTCCATAAAACAGTATTAATATGAAAATAAATATTTAATATAAATGATTTTTTTTTTTTTTTTTTTTTTTTGGAAAATATGATTTTGTAATGAAAATTGGTTCAAATGACATCTTCAGTTATAAACAATAAAAATAAACAGGCCTTATTAAAAAAATTAAGTTGAAAAGCGTCCCGTTCGAAATTTACCGAAACAACAGGACCTGATGATGAAAACTAGGAAAATCTTATTAAGTTATGTTAAGTTATTATAGGCATGGGGCATGAAATCGTTTTGGAACAAAATTTATTTTTATAAAATTGTACGGTGGTTAAATTAGGTTCGTTAATTTTGTAAGTTCATGTGCATACGAGTACATTTAAAACCAAGAAAGTAATAATAATAATAATAATCAAAATTAAAATTAAAAAATTAAATTATTATAATTCAGATTTATTAATTTTTTAATTATTGTAATAGATATAATAATATATTACGTATCTACACACACGCACATAGATATATAAATTATATTATAGCTTATAATAATATCAAAATATTTTGTTTAAATGAAGCTACGTATTAGAAAAAATTAATTTTGTAAATTTATGTTATGATATATTTTGATAATAACGCGGAAAATTTTTTTGAAATTTATCCGAACATTTAAGTGTTTAGAACATAGGTTCTCAAACAAATTTCATACACCGCCACTTTGACAATCAAAATTTTTTTAGTGCCCCCAAAATTTTTAAACTTACCAATTGTTGTTTATTTTTAAACAGTTATTACAATTATTATATCTAAACATGCCATATTGTATTTTAGAGTTCAAACTTATATTTTAAAGGAGCATTTTTAATAAGAGCAATAAAAACGCATACTTAATCGAATTTCAATGTATTTTTATTAAAATTTAAACAAATCTTTGAATTTAAATTTATCAAGTTTACTTAATGTGATGGATGAACCTGATGTAGGTTAATCAATTTGTTTTATATCAGGCCCGAATTTACTTAAATACAGTCGTAAGTCGCCACGTTCGGTAACAAGCAACAGATTTCTTTTTTTTAGTTATTAGTGTTGTTACAGCTCTAAATCCACGTTCGAACAAATACGATGATGGAAACGCTATTAGATATCTTTGAACAATATCGACCATAATCCAAGGTAAAGTTGCGGGATTACATCATTTTTCGCTTTTTTAATCAGCTATCGCCCCCCAAACTCCTTTAGGCCTTTTACCGCCCCCCTGAAGGCCACTAACGCCCACAAGGGGGCGTTATCGCCCACTTTGAGAAAGAATGGTTTAGAATTAAAACACGGTGAATGATATAGTTTTATTTTTTATTTTTCGGCCACGACGGATCTAAAGAAAATGAAAGTACGAATTTAATTAACGAGGTCATTAAATAATCATAAAACTTGGACTCGGTGGTACCACGCGTAATTTCTGAATTGTAATTTTAAAGTGATATTTTTAAATTATACGCGCCTAATAAATACGGAATTTAATTTAAATGCGTACGTAATACAATTATTATTCTAACTGAACTTTGAGTTCTTATATTATATAAATATACATGTAATGCATATCCAGTTAAGTACATATATGAATATATAATGAATTTAATGAGAGAAAAAAAATTATACTCGTTTAAAAAAAAAAAAACCTCTTAACAATACATTTAGCGGCGTCTAATAATAGTCTATATGTATATATGAAAGAAAAATTAAAATAGTAATTTGTTAATATGGCGTATAAATTAACAGGCGTTCATACGAAAACCCGTTTAAAAATGCCTAATTAAACTCGATAAATTTTTTAATATGTAAATTATAATTATTATTAAATAATAGAGGGGGGTTTTTCCCCCTCTGATAAAATGAAATCCGTTGTATACAGACAATATATTCCCTTATGGCCATGGGCTATGAATAAAATACGTTTACAACATTATTTGTTTGTGTTGCAAATGGAAAAACGGAGTTTCTAAAGGATTTCGAGTGTTGTCGCGTTGTCACCCAAAACGTTTTTCGAGTAGTAACATCTTATATATAAACAACCCTCTTGAAACGCGTGTCTTTTTTTTTTCTTTTCCTTTTGATCGCGACGTATGATATTTCCGTGATCCGGTTCCTTTTTTTTTTTTTATCACATAAATGTATATAAAACGGTTCCGTAGTCTTCGGATCAATTTAAAGATAAACGGACCGAATACGTCGTTGACATACGCTACCTACTGTGTAAACGGATTTGCGAACGTTTTTAAACTGTTTCAATGAAAGGGTGTCAGGGCCATTTTAAGACACATAAGGAGAGTTAAGCATAGAGCGTAGAGCAGCATTTTCGGATGAGCGGCATTTTCCAAACACGTGATCCTTAAATTCATATTTAACATTCTATTAACATATTATAGCGGAATAAAGAAAGCTTCGATCGATGTATTATAAAGCGATGACTAATAAATTAGAAAAACACGGACGAAACGTAGTTGATCAAATAATACATAACAATCTCCGCACTCCTTTCGATCATGTTTAATCGGACGAATGAAGTGTTTTTGGCCTTCTTTTTTTTTTTATTCGCCTATACAACAATAGCGCAATAGTAAGACTTGTTAGCGTTCCGAAGCTAAACACAATATTAAACGTCTACACTCACTTGTGACTTAAATATTACACATTGTGAACGATTTCGATTGATGTACACCAATATTGTCGGGTATGTGTGTGTTTGTATAAATGGACTTGTTCAAATGTACGTTCAAATTTAAAGTACAAAATATCCAGAAAATAGCAATACCAAATATCTGTACTGTAGTGTACGGTGATAAATTTAGAGACGGAATTTTTTACGTATTTTTATGCACTGTTTTCCAATGCTCATAGTGCGACGCACATGTATTGTCACTGAAAATTCGTTTTACGTACTTTTGAACGGGAATAAGGAAATTTATTTCGCGTTTTTTTGACAATTTTTTCTAGCATTTTTAGCGCGCTCATAGCATTTTTTTGGGGGATACAAAATACGAATTTGAAATTGTATTTTATGATTTTTACACAAACCAACATGATTTTTATATAAATATAACAAATCACAATGTATCAGTGGCGTATCCAGGGAGGGGGCTGCAGCCCCCTCCGAAATTTCAGGAAATCTTAAATTATTATTTAATTAATTAAATAATATAATATACATAGGCACCATACTGCAATACGACATAGTACGTTGTTTCCATTACCAAACTATAATATCACAAAGACAGAAAACATGTACAACATCATGCCTATCGGTATCAAAAGCTGTGGAAAAGCTAGACGACTAAAATTAACAATATGATGTAAATAATAATTTTTTGTTTAAACATTTTAAATATAGTTTTTTTAATCACTTATTTTGCAGTTGTTATGTTTTTTTTTTGTAAATGATCAGCCCCCCCCCCAAAAAAAATTCCTGGATACGCCACTGCAATGTATACAACATTATCGGACAATAGCTGTTGTAGTGATATATATTTTTTTCGGATTAAAAGAAGTCGATGAGTTTTTTTTTAAATTCATATTATTCACATAGAAATTATTGGAAATAAACACATATTATCAATGCGTCGTTTTGGTAATATTCGGGATATAAATGCGTATTATTTAAGAGCGTTTCTGATGTGTCTTATCGAGGCGGCTGATTATTATTGTCGCGCGGTCAGACGGCGCTTTGCGCACGCTCTCGTCGCACATACGCACCCAGAGCGCGTATGTTTTATTCAAGAGCATAATTCACCAATTCCATTCAAAAAAAAAAACAAAATATAAAATAATTCGAATATTTTTTTTGGTTCGGTACGAGCATTTAAAGTCCATTTATTTTATATATACATACTAACATTTTTCAACTAACTCAACACGGCGCGAGGTGTATTTTGATATTTTATACATTTATTTTTATCTATTTACACACGTTGTAAATGGTTTACATTACAATCGTTGTTTGCCTGTATTGTTATTGTAGAATATCAAATATTTATCCAGTATACTATGGCGACGTGCATTATTGCAGTGTGTTCGGCCTGCACAATTAACACTTGTAATTATTTTCCGGACGTTTGTAAGAGTATTTAATTTTTCACTTGAAAACGTATATTGGACGGTGCGCGGAAATTTCGTTAGAGGTGGACGGGGACGTCTCGTATACGAGAACAACGAAAATTTATTACATTTTAATCTTTATTATACAAAAAAAAAAAAAAAAAAAAAAACGTTCGTTATTGTCGTTACCTTGTAATAAATTTTTTACGGTATTATAAATAGTATTTATTACGTTTTGTCATTGGACTGACGATATCGGGCATGATTTAACAAAACTTATTAAACATTTGCGTTTGAAAAAAAAAATGATAAAACGCGATTAATCTTTAACCGTAACGAATAATACGAATTTGTTAACACAATTCATTGTTTAAACGTTAAAACGTTAAATTTAACGATTTAATTAGAAATCAATGATTGTTATTAAACAAAGATAATATTATTTATTATTACTATAACATAAAACACAAATAAAAAAAAAAAAAGGAAATATATATATATATTATACGCATAGGCTACAACCGCGGTTAGAGTGTAATTGTGGTCAATGTATTTTGTATCACATATCACCACAGCACACATTTCACATTTATACAACAGGCACGTAAAACATATATATATATTACGTTTTTTAAATTTCACACAGCAAAACATATTATGTTGATGAACAGGAGTTCAAAGTCATGTTTAAAGTATAGAAAAAAAAGGCCTACATGCGGGGGATACGTTCCCCATGCGCACGCCAGTGTCCTCTTGTTTAATTATTTAATATTTACTAATTCTTTTAGTGACAATTCGATTCCAGATATTTCTAAACGCGAATTTAACGTTGTTGTGTCGATATTGGAAATAATAAACAAATACATGCGCATATATATAAATTCAATACGTTTTTCACGAAAATATAACACATCAATATGTTCATTAAACGCTCATTATTGTAATTGTAATTACGCGTGCATAATATTATTTTCATTTAATTTCCATTGATGTTTTATTAAAATTGAATTCGAATCATAATAATAACATTCGTATTTACAATTTTTTTTTTTTTATATATATATAATAATAATATTTGTAAAGCCTCCGTCGTATAGGGAGTTGCGAATTTATTTATATACCGCAGTAGGTATATAACTGCGGATACATAGATACATAGAAAAAAATCGAATTTCGTATTTTGATTTCAAAAATTACACTAATAACAACACGGCCTCCCGAAAAAAAAATAAAAAACGCCGATGGTATTTCGTATTTGACGACCGCATAAGTATTCTCTCTACGTCGTCGTTTTATGTAATATGTGTATAAACGCGTACGTGTTATACGAGTGCTGCGTCGTATAAACGATCGTTTTATTGGATTTACATAATATATAACCACTTAATATAAACCGCGCGCCGGACTCCACCCACGAAATACGAAAAAATTCCATCACGCGCAGAGAGACGCGCGCGCTAAGTGATTTCAAAACCTTTTAATTCGGACCGCGTTACAGTATACAATCAGATGTTTATCGCAACGGCGTATATTTCTTCTTTTTTTTTTTAAAGTATATTTTATTTTAATACGTATATTATATTATGTCTTGAAGCAGTGTGTATCTACTGTATACACACACCCGGGGCACTGGTGATCAACACACACACACACACACACACAAATATCGTTACAGTATACGAATAACCCGATCGGCAGCCGTCGAGAAACGTTATAACCGCTACCGCGCGATCGCGTATTAATAATAATAATAATAATGCGATGTGGACACACCCGAAGATATATATTAACCGGCGGTAGCGTGTATTGATAATAATAAAAATATATCGTAGATCAGGAGATAAATTATCGTTAATAATAATAATAATAACGAATAAAAAATAAAAAGCGAACCATCTGCATATGAAGTGGTGGAGTAGCGGTTGGAGAGTGAAACGCGCGCGCGGCTGGACCAAAAACGCGGGCACACTACTCTGCTTGTATAGCAATAATAGTAAAAGTGTTTCGTAAATGGACCCAATGACTCGGTCGTTTTTTCTTTTTTTTTTTTAATTTTTCTCTCTTTCGGTTTCGTGTATAAAATATTATATTATATATACACACGTATTAAATATTTTTCGTCTCTCTTTTTTTTTTTTTTGACATTTTTGACAAGTTAATCGATATGGCATGGGCGTAAATGTGGAAGCGGCTTCTGACTGTCACCAGTCACTGCTGTATAATCACACACACTTATTATATACGTACGTACAAAAAGATACCGGAGCCGAGGAAAGCCAACTATAAATCGATTGTACATTAATTTTTTTACATTATTTCTATTACCAACAGCGCGTAATTTCAAGAACGATTCCGCCGTTAGCCGTGAGACCGAGATCGACAGCAGGCGATATCGTACGAATAATATATAATAATAATAATAATAATAATAATAATAATAATAATAATAATAATAATAATAATAATAATAATATATACTCAAACGGATACGAAATATCGCGGTAATTTTAAACGATGCGACGAGCCGTGAAACGAAACACGTTATTGATTCCATAAAACGAACGGGGTGAGAGGAAAAAAAACGTGTAATATATATATATTTTTTTTTTTTATCGGAAACGTTTGCTGCATTTGTCGACAATTCCAAAATAAACAGTCATAAACGGCGATAACAATGGCGTGGGCATGGGGTTTTTTTTTCTCGCGTGACGTTTCAAATAGACTATTGGAATTAAAAATATATTTCAGTTCCGCCGCACTGATTTCACTGTGTTCTCACGTCGGAACGCAATAAATTTGTATTCGATATTGAATTTCAGCTGAACGATTGCGGGCAATCGACGGACAATTTTAAATGTCGCGAGAACACGCCTGCATTTCGTAGTGGTTTTTTTCTCTTTTTTTTTCAGGGGGGAATGGAAACACGCTGCACGGACGAATTGTCCTTAGCGCATTCGTTTGAAATGCCGATCGTAAATCCTACTACTTCCTAAATCTCAGATTACACGTACGACGATTTTCTTACGTTAGAACGGACGAACGAATGTTATCCTTTTAAAAAAAAAATAAATAAATAAAAAATAAAACTGTATTATTAGAATGCGTTTTTATTAGCGTACGAACGCCGATTTTATCAATAGCGACGACCACCGTCCGAGTTTGGCCACACAACGGAACACAATATTACCGATGGATAAAATATATAAAAGAGAAAAAAAAAAAATTGAATGAATATCGGGATAAAGATGTGTTATTTTAGTCAGATAAAATCGAGTCCACGGATTTTCGAATTCTTGAAAACTGGAGTTTTTTTTTTTTTTTGTGGATATTTAAACACCTCATATATACATAATATAAGCCTTTCGCCATCGTTTACGCGCCTACGATTTTCTTATATTAACGACTGCGAAACGAACGCGTATTATTATTATTACTTTTTTAATCGCCATATACGATCGGTAACCGCTTGCCGGACGGAGCCCCGCGCGCGTATCATTATCGCGGAACGGGAAAGAAGTGAAAGGAAAAACAAAAATTTTAGTTTTTCGGTTTTTTTTCTTTTTAATTTTTCCCCCGATAATCGGATTAACGTCGGCGCCCGCCGTCCGTTGCCGGTGCCGCACTGTCTGTCAAAACACATAACCCGCGTGTCGTTATTATAATATTATCCGGACGACGTGTATGTGGGGGGGGAGGGGTGGGCGGCGGCACGCGATACACTCGTTAACGGGGCGAATAATAACAATCGGTCTCGGCCGCCTGTACATAAAAATTCGCGCCGTATACTTTGTGCATTATACAAATAAGTGTACATAAGGTAAGTATTATTATCGCTGAAAAGTCACTTGCTACTGCTGTCGCGCACATATGTATATAGAATAAAAATGAAAAAAATTGTTTTTAACATTGCACACAGGTCGCCGCCGCCCGTTGTGGGCCGTAAATGGTGTATACGCGCGTTGCCTCGTCAAACCGCCTCTGTAGCGCGCCTATACGAATATATATATTTTGCGTGCGTTGTGTTACGTATCGGTTTAATTTTTACCCTCTCCTACAATTACGGAAAACGTTTTATACACACCGTCGTCTTGGTTCATTATTATTATTATTATTATTATTTTGTTTATATATATATATATATTGTACAAACTACAAACATAATTCGACACGCGATCCGTTTTAATAATAATAATAATAATAATCCGAATTATATTTAATTGGACGGCGAGGGGCGCCTTTGCACGAGACCGTGTACGTATGTATTATATACGAAATTAGCCTCTGTTTATTACGTATTATTATTATTATTATTATTATTTTCACCCCGTTTTATTATTTTCTCTCCATTTTTTTTTTTTTTATATTTTACCCTTATCGCCCGTAACGGCAGATTCGTTGGCTGATAACCGATTTTCTTCTAATTTAATTCGGACGCGCGCGCGCGCGCCGCGCACGGCCCCCGTGCGTACGGCGGTGCCGGTGCTGCGGCGCGGCGGTGCGTCAGTGTGGTGTACGCCGCGGGATTACGGCTTAAGCTAACTTGGGGTAGTGTTCCGAATAATTTCTAAACACATTTCAAATAGAGAACGTGAAAATAATAATTTGTTATTTAAACGTTCAAAAAAAAAAAAAAAGCGGTAGATCGTACAATACACGTATGAATGACATCGATTATTTTGTCAATAATCGTGTAATGTTCAGCGTTTGAAACCAGACCCATTCAAATAATAATCGAGTGCTGGTCGAGATTACTACACTGCGTTATACTACAGTTGCGTTATATTCGTTATAACCAATTATTATTAATTGTTATTTTTAATTATTGCGTTGATTTATAAACGCAAAATTTAGATAAAAAATTCAGCAAACACCCTGAATACGCATTGACGAGTGAAACGCAGTAAAGAAAACAAATACAATTGTCAAGTAATCTCAAATCATTCCTTGTCGGCCGTTACAAGAAATTATTGTATTCGCGTTTAATAAAATATTTTCAATTATTTTTATAATATTACTATTCATTTTTTTCTTTTGCTCTCGTTTTATATGGTCATTTTTTTTTCTAGATTTTTCAAGTCGTTAAAATTCGATTCCTAGTTACACTACGCTATCCGTTTGTTATTTACAATAATTATTATCCTATCGCCTGATAACGTGCTGGACGACGCGTCTATGTAGCACTGATGGTTTTTCATTAATTGACGTCCGTGGATTTCGCAAGGCACGAGTTTTTTTTAAAGACCAAAATCGATTGTCCCTCCCGCACGTCGCCCGTTGTTCACGAAGACCTCAAATCGAAATTTATAAACGCGTATGATGTCCGCGCGCGGCGATTCAACGTTTTCACCAATAAGAGAGCGAAATTCGATTTCTTTTTTCTTTTTTCCTATTCTCGAGAACACTCGTCGATAAAGCACTACTAACGTTTTGTTTTCTCGTACAGAGTTTTGTGTTGCGAATCGCGTGAACCGTGTAAACACGTGACGCCGTCGACCATTCGTCACGAGAGAGAGAGAGAGAGAAAGTCCCTCCATAATTCTTTTATACGCCCCCTCCTATAAGTTCTCACTGTGTATAATACACACACACACACTATAACGTGCATTAATAACGATTTTCGACGCGTTATCAGACGCCATAAAATGTGCCAATAAACACATTGGTATAACGCGACGACGATACTACGCGAGAAGACCGTGGCAAAGGGGATTGATATACGCGCCGCGAGGCGGACGGAGTAAAACCCGAAATATAAACACGTGTAAATTTCAAATGCGTCGACCCCGCGCAAACGGCTGCGGCACTCGAGCGTAACTACGTTTGTATTATGTGTGTAGTGACTGTGCCAGCAGTACAACGCGTTTATTTGCGGTTTTTTTTTTGTTGCTTTTTTTATATATATATATAAGCCTATATTTACGGGAATAACA
Organism: Chaetogeoica ovagalla; assembly: GCA_032441825.1. Classification (NCBI taxonomy): domain Eukaryota; kingdom Metazoa; phylum Arthropoda; class Insecta; order Hemiptera; family Aphididae; genus Chaetogeoica; species Chaetogeoica ovagalla. The sequence continues at coordinate 13,353,382 of CM063723.1, read as the reverse complement.
GTAATCCTTAATGAAGCCGACGTTCCCGTTGTCGTCGCGGCTGACGTTATAAATTAACGTGACATTTATTATCGGGATCACAGCGATTTCGTACCCTAAATATAATACGGAGAGAGAGAGAGAGAGAGTGAGCGAGAGAGAAACCGCGTGCAATATCGTTCGCAGACACACACACACACGCATAAATAATATTAATAATAATCGACGGCGTTTGCCGCGACGGCGCGCAAAAGTCGCGCATCGCCCACCGTTTTCCCAGGGATCCCATACGTTCCGTATTTTATGGTTACACTCCGTATTTCACAGTAAAGCGTCCCGGCGTCCCGACGACGAAATATTGGAAATGTCCCGTATTTCGAAATAAATTAATAAATTATAATTCTTATAATTCGTTATGAGTATTTTTTTTATTTTTTTTTTTTTTTTTTTTTGATCAATAACCAATACTCAACATTATGATACGTTTAACAAACACGGAATAATCAATAAACGATTATTCGTATAAATAATATTCGTTTGTTCAGTGATAAATAATCTTGTTATTATTAAATTTGCCGGTAAAGGAATGTATTCGATTAGAAAAATTACTTAATTATACATAATATTATAAATTGTTAGAATTGCAAAAAAAAAAAAGTGTCCCGTATTTTTTTCAAATAAAATCTGCGATCCCTAGACTGTTTTCGGTATTAATTGTCCGCGCGTATATCGTTCAAAACGTAGGAAAAAAAAGTGTTCGAATAAAATATGGATTAAAATAAGGATATTATATTATATAATCGTTCATAATATTACACGATATACGACGAAAAAAAAACCCCTCTTTGTTCGGAGAAAATAAGTAGATTTCTGACCATCATCTTAAGCATATTAATAAAATATCTCCTTCGTACTTCGAATTTAAAATTCTTATATTATTATTACAATTTGTTCGTTAGTTTTTTTTCCAATATTTGCGTGTTAGGACTCTTTAAATTTAGCTTATATAGTTAAAAAAATATGTACAAAACAGATAATCATAACGTAACCTAATCGAACAAATTAGAAACTTAACACGTACACAATAATTAAGAAATTAATTTAATGAAATTCTTGTATAATATTATAGTTATTTATTTCAATAGAATATACTTAAACATTTTATTAATATTATTATAGTAGGCAGTTGTGACGGTCATAGTACAATGTATTAAAACGATTACGTTTTTATAATAATAGTTAAATTGATAATCCGTAAATACATAATTAAAATTATATTACACACAGTGTCGTAAATTGGGCTGATTATTCAGTGAATAGAATTTTATATTACAAGCATTTGCAAAATATACTTTTGAGAAATCGACGTCTGTCTTGAAATTACGATTATGATAACCTTTTAATTTTCTAATACATATTATTTACTATTATTTTTGTTTAAAATTCTCACTACGATTTATGTCATAAATATAAAGATGAAATTTTGAAAGTTAATTGTAGAAAAAAAAAAATCATTTATCTCCAAAATCGTTTTCTTCCGCTGACTGCTATCAATTGCTGAGTCACATTTTATATCAATTTCCTATATTAACCGTCTTTTCATTAAAAAATATATACACAATTTAATAATAATAATGAAAAAAACTTATCGTAATAAGATTACTTTATTATTATTTGTGAAAAAAACATAAGCGTATAATAAGATTAATTTGTAATTTATTATCAACTAATTGCCCGTCAGGGAATTATTGTATACTTTTGATCTATAACAGAATTCATGTTTCTAAGAATCGTTTTTATTATATATAATTAGAGGAGATTAACGTTATTAGATTGTATTTAACAAATAAAATCAATTAAAATTGTTATGTTCACAGCTAACTGTTAGAGTTGTTACAAGTTAAATGTTCACATATTAAACGCAATGAATTGAATTCGCTTTGTTAATATAATAATGTTATGTAATTTAACGACGACTGCGGATATTTGTGAAAATAATTACTATTTTAACAGTTTACGAAAAATGTCTTAAATAAAAACTATCCAAACGATATTGAAAAAAAATAAATAAATAAATGAAATTGAAATAGTTTGAAATACGAAAAAGACAATAGTATTTTTAAAGAAATTAACTAATAATAATAATAATTGTAAAAAATATCAAAGTTCGCGATAACGTTTCTTTAGATGCATATGCGTAGAAATAATTTAAAATGATGCTTCCTTCAGTGGTAATAAAATACCTGCATTCATACTGAAAGCATCAGTGTATATCAGACGCAGTGAATTAATTACCTGTCACAGTTTTGTTACAACATATTATTTTAAAATAATAATTTATTCGAGAATTATTTATGTTCCCGAATCGCCTGTCATGTCACGTGAAAATATAGTTAATAACGTAGTGTGTATTAGAATACAAAACGTGTACCGCGGTGGTAACGCCGCTGAAACGGTTTTAAGAAATCGTTTTACATATTTGTACACGAGATTAACATTTGTCTATAGACTATATTAAAAGATATTTATATAAATACCGTGTTATATTATCAATCCGTAAATGTAAATATATATATATATTTAAAAAAAAAATATATATAGGGTGTGATACGTGTTACAATACTCCTTTAACACGTCAAAATTTCAAGCTATATTTTATATTAAAACCATTCTAGATGGCGTGTGCAAGTGCTGTCTTATATACTTATAATATTACAGTATTTTATTATATTACGAGTTTACGATGGTACAGTGGTGAGTGGTGTATTTACAATTTCGTTGCTCTAATGTACGAATTTAAAATTTTTGACCACAAAAATGGATGCAAAAAAAAAAACCGTATAAAATATACTTTATTCGCTACGGAAATTTGCGGCACAATATTATTTTTCGTTTAGTAATAAATGATAATTAGCGCTGATTAATGTTGGAAATTGAAGGGTTCGACTTTCAGACAACTCCATTTTCTCTCTTTTTTTTTAACGAAATAGATTTATTTAATTAAAAACAATTATATTTCTCCCAGTAATTCATTGTTGAGACATTAACGTGCCGAATTTGGCTACTGAAAATTGCCCAATCATATATATATATATATTTTTCCCAAACTGTGAAAAAAAAACATCGAATATTTCGAAAACAAGTAATAATATTATTCAAATGAAATCCTTAAACATTTGTTGCCCCCAAAAACGTAATGACCGAAGCAATCGGCCTCCATAGTCCCTTTAAATACGATCCTGGGTACAGTAAGTGTAGTATTATAAGTGGTGTTTTTTTTTTCAAAAAATTTAAAGGATCGTGTTGCCACGTGGGTGAGATAATAAATCGTTAAAAGAATACAACATTTATTTATAACAAAAAAAATATATTAACATTATAATGTTATAAAGTTGATTTCACAGATGACTTACAGTCTATTAAAAATCTATGTTAAAACGTTTAAATACATTTAAATAACGTTTTACAATAAAAGATCCCGGAGTAATTTCACTGTTGAGATTTAATCGTTTCAAGGAAACATGGATTCGCCGGACCCGGTCATTCAAAACGTATATTATAGAAAACAAAAATAAAAAAATCGAAATCATTATTCATCATAATTATTCAAAAATTGTTTTATATATTTCAAAAACATATTTGAAATTAAAATATTTCAAATGTTTTTTTTTTTTAAGTTCGGTTCGACATTAAAGTTTTGTTTCTCCAATGCATCACCACAGTGTAATTTTCCGTACGTATAACCAGTACTCGAATTGGAGAATATAAAATACGTAGTGGAGCTCAATTGGGAATTGAAAATAGCGTTCCAAATGAAATATTCTGGTATCGCATACCCACCCTATTAATCATTAATGTATAACCTAATTTCTAACTGTATTATTACTTTTTTTTTCATTTAAAAAAATGTCTCTATACCATTTTTAACAAAATGTATTGTACAATGTTTAATAAAAATAAACAACTAATAAACCCATTATAATTTTATTGAGAATAATATATGTAAAAATAAATTATATGATAATATGCAGTTATCCGTAGATATACGACGTGTGTCATTCGAAATAAAACAAACGTGATTGCGTTTATATTTATTGAAAATTAATAATAATAATAATAATAATAATAATAACAGCTCGTATCATTAACGATAATTTGTACTACCACAGATATACATTTTGATAATATAATATTATACCACATGAATCTAAAAACAATTGTGAAATAATATTATTCTACGATAATAAATATGCCGTTATCATCAAGTACTTGAAATAGCACAATAAAGTAATAATAACAATAATAATAATAATAATATCGTAATAATAAAAAGGTAGCGAGTTGCAAGGTGTTGTGAATATCACTTAGGTGAATTACTTAGCTAATGATTTTAGAGTTTGTCGTTATCACTATAAATTTGAAAGCAACGACAAATCATTGAATTGGATAAAACGATTCTGAGCGAAGGTTCGGTATAAATGTTTTGGGTAAATAACAAAAAAACCAACCATTTTTATAAATTAAATACATCGAAACCTATAATTGCCATTAATAGTCTAAAATTAAAATAAAGTTTTTGAAATTTTTTTTTCTTAATATAATTAGAAAAGTTACATATTTGATGAATATATTAATTTTCTACATCCATTCGTTTTTCAAAATTACGAAGATAATATAAAGATAATCGATTTTGACGAAATCGTATATTATTTTATTTTTTGTTTTTAATGTAAATTTTCGGTATTTTTTGAGTTGATTTTTTGAAAAAATCGAAAAATGACTTCTCTGAATTATCAACTAGGGGCAATTTGTTACCGGAAACAAACTGTGACTATAAAAATCGGAGCATTCTTTCTGGGAGGATTATTGGGTATAAGCATACGAAAAAATAACACATCATATTATAAAACCAATACCACCAATTCGTTGCGCTCAGAATCTAAAATATTAAAAATAATATAACATTAAATATACAATTTTTTCGTGGTATTCTTATCCATTGTATTTATGTGACGTAATCGATCCCCGCGTTCCTTTGAAAATTCTAGTAGTAAAGTGACAGTGATTTTTTTTAAATGTAATAGAGGAGCTCTGTCCCTTTGTGTCCTCCCCTCTCCCCGCCCGCCGCAATTAGAGCACTGGGTATAAAATCATATACATCTATTATATATTTTAATTCGTTATTTCGCGGGTTACGAATAAAGTTTTTTTTAACCAAAATACACGAGTAATCGTTATTTATACGTTTTCCGAACGTAAAAAAAATACGATAGAATATGACGCGCTGCTGAGAATTAATAATAATAATAATAATAATAATAATAATAATAATAATAATAATAATAATAATAAATCGATAATAAACGATGAACGGATATTATATTACATTAAGCGCACGCGGTGGGTTCATTTAACGAGCAGGACTTCGCAACAAATGCGGCATCTCTCTAATACAGTGAATAATATTAATAATAATTTATATTAATACAATAAAACTGAAGAACTAGTTTGTTTGAACACGCTAATCTCTGAAACTACCAGTGGGTTATCAAAAATTCTTTTTACATTTGATAGTCCAATTCTCGGGAACGATTATTGGCTATTTAACATCTGGCTACGACCCTTAGGAGCCGAGCAAAAAGAAAAAATAGTTAAAAAGAACGCTAAGCGAAAACGAAATAAAAGCGCGAATAGGTCAGCAGGGGCCGACAATGTCCACAATATCAGTTATTGACGAAATAAGTTTTAAAAAGTTGGTGAAATATTATTATTATCAGTCATAGATCGACACGTTACTTTTTAGTCGAGCTGAAAAATGTATTGTTATTATTTGTTTTTATTGACATTTCATAAAATCAATGAATAATAACCTCAATGTAAGTTAAACGCAATGGTTGAGATGAAATTTGCAAAATATAATTATTGAATAGGAAATAAAATAAAAATCGAAGTTAAACTTATATCTTTTTTTTTTTTTTTGTAATTTCTTAATATCCTTACACCGCGAGTATTGAATAACGAATGGAACAAGATTTGAATCATATAAGAAGTGGCATTTTTACGGGCAAAAATGTGCACGAAGACAGCTAGTAATGTAATAAAACGTCGTACGATAAAAAACAAAAAGGCAGCAGCGGGGTGTCGTGATGTAGCTTAAGTGAATTACTTGGATAAAGATTTCAGAGTGTATTTTTATAACTATAAATGTTAAAGCAATGATAAATCAATGCATTCGATAAAGCGATTTTGAACGGAGCATCGGTGTAATACAATATGTCGAAAAATTTAGTTATAAAAAGTAATTGTGCGATTAATAATTTTTATGTTTTTTTTTATTTTTTTATACTCAGTTCAAGTAACGAATGTTTGATATTTTTTAAATTATTAGGTTAAAAATTACAGACCCCTTTCTTGCCATTGGGAAATTTTACTAATAAATTGTGCCGACATTCAGCACACAATTGGCATGAACTGGCACGATCGTTTTCAAAATTTGGACGGCTCTAGTTTCCGGGTAATAAGTGAAATGATCGCTTTTATGAATCGAATGCTTCAGAATCCACAATGGTTATGAACAGCTCGAAATTAAGAGAAATCTATTGACAATTTTTTCTCGACAATACAATGCGATGTCGCATATGTGATGAAAGTTTCAGGTTTCTACGACGATTCGTTTCATAAACTACGATGAAATAACGCTAACCGATGTTGAAGAAATTACCGTTTGCATGTAATTCCTCGGTAGTCTTTTCCAACGTTCAACAAAAGACTATTGGGAAAATCGAATAAAACGATCCGTCTGAAGAGTACTCGACTGAATGTAATTCGCTACCAGAAACCTACTCTGCGACTGTAAAGATCGGAACACTCCTCCCGGTAGAATTTTCGGGAACAGAGACGAAAAAAAAACATTATTATTATTATTATTTTTCGACGGAGTTTTTGAGTTGTATTTTTAAGGAGTTTTTGGGAAAATCGAATAAAACGATCCGTCTGAAGGACCAGTTGCGATTCGCTAAACAACAAACTGTGACTGTAAAAACGTTTCATTTGCTAGAATTTTTCGGGTACGAAAAACGAAAACAACACAACTCTGTAAAACCAGTAGAGCAGATTGCGCTCAGAAAACGTTACATTCCGTTGCGGTTCGTTACGCGCGTGTGTTCACCACTTGTGTTAATCCGAGAACTCGCGGGCAGTGTTTCTTTTAGACAATTATATTACATCAAGAAAAATGCATTTTTTGGTAATAATTACCTTTGTCTGTTATTATTATTGTGAACAAAATTATTAAATACACAAAATTTTTTGTATAACCTTTTAGCTTTTTTTTTTTTTTTGGTTCTGGTGGGGGTTTTAACCTGACCACTCCCCCCCAGGGGCGTATACAAGGGGGGGGGGCGATGGGGCGATCGCCCCCCCCCTAGATACTTGTGTATGTACCTATATCTACTGACAACTAAAATTAATCGAACTAAAACTAAAATGTCATAAAACATTTTTTTATTTAAAACTTATTATTTTTATATAATTTTTCGATAATTCTAAGTCGGCAACAGATTCGACGGGCCGTTTTTCTATTCGCCCCTCCCCCCTAAGGGATGAAGTAAATACGCCCCTGCCACCCCCCCCCCCCGTAAATACGCCACAGACGAATTTGTCTGATATTTGGAATTTCTTTACTATTCTTCAAATTTTCTCCGGGGGGGGAGGGGGCCTTGGACATTGAAAGAAACACAGCTCGCGGGGCTGCCGCTGCCGGAACGTGTCCGCCCCGGGTTTTACCGCGGTACATGCGTTTACGATGACGTGCACAACACACGCGTGTACTGCAGAGAAGAGAAAAGTAGAGAATCCCGGGAAAATCGGCTTATCCGACGTCGCAAACGTAGTAGTAGCAGTAGCAGTAGTAGTGAACGGCAGCAAGTAGCGGTAGTAGTAAGAGGAGTAGTGAACGGCAAACCCCTACGGGAACAGCGGCAGTGTGGCGACCGACCGGATGGCCGGCCGACGGCGGGTACATACGGCCGCGACCGACCAATTACGATAACAACGTAAAAAAAAATAAATACGTTATACGCGTATAATCGCGCGCGGGCTTTGTTGAGAACCGAACGGTATTACTACTACTATTACTACAACTGCGAAACAATAATGTTATGTGCGTGTGTAGTGGTACAACACACCGAAACTCGTCCCGCGGGATTTGGATTTGCGATGCTGCACGCCACCGCGTATACGCAAAATACACGGTGCGCGTATTATGCGTTATTAAAAAAAAAAAAAACCGCTCGAAGTCGCGAAGGGATGTGCGGGGTGGGGGGGGGGGAAAGAAGTAAATAAGGTCGCCGCGGCGGAACTCGGCCAAAAGCTGACGTACGCTAACGAAGTGCAATGGCGCCGCCGAGAAGAACCGTTGTGTGTCCCCGGGTCCATAGAAAAAAAAAAAAAAGGACGCGCGGCGACACGACGAGGAGAGAATACTGTATACGCGCCGATAACGAATGGCGCGTGAAAAAGAAAAGAATTTACCACCTGCACGCCGCCGGGAAAAATCCGGATTTCAGCGACGTTTCCTCGTGACGGCGCGCCGCTTAACGTTAAAAAATTCGGGAAAAAAATAATAATAATATTTTTCTTCTCGGCCGGCTTTCCGTAAACGCTTTTGAATTATAAAAACTATCCCCTTCCCCATCTGTTAACAAAACCAAATGTCTATAAACGCCGATTCAATAACATAAAACCTCCTCTGACACTCGCATCCCCTCGAAAAAAAAAAACACCTTCCCCCGCGTACAGCCATGTCCAATATTGTTTGTGTCTACGGATAAATGACGTTTTTACCGTTCCACTGTTGTGATAACCGTTTCGTTATGAAATAATTAGGTTGACTTATCCCCTAATAACTACTGTTCTGGGCACACAGCCTACGGAGTGCGAAATACGCGCCACGAACTACATCGATTTGTAGTAAAAAGAATACCAAAAAAAAAATAAATATATATATTTTTCTAAAATTTTTTTATAAAACGAAATTGACTCGACTTCCTCCCGAGATCTTTCGAACTTTCGATAACAGCTTTCGCCTGTAGTAATTATTGAATCAAAATGCGTTCACACCGCCGTCCCCTCGAAAACAGTTTACGCACGTCCCTGCCGCATGATTCATTTTCCAACGTTTTTCTAAAATAAAATTATTCGATATGTCGTTAAATACGCGCCGGCCATTTGTTTTTGCTGTTAACCGAACGTTTCATTTGGTACAGAGCGGCTCGTTGAACCACTGCTGCTGGCGCGGTGCGCGGAAAAATTTGAATGTTATTTCCATTATTTTATTTCGTTAACCTTCCACCGCGAGTCTTATAATCACGGTGTAGAAGAGCGTGTTATATAAATGTTGAAAATCGTTAAAAGATTTAGTTACACGACGGAATGTGTATAATTGTATTATATACTTGGCGATTCCTATTAATTTAAAATGGAAGAATCATTTTTTATAATCATTTAATAAAATGCTGTCATCTTTTTTTCAAAAATAAAATTTAGCATTAACATTAGGAATTAATGTTTCAAAGGCATTAACATTAAATTTAGCATTTAACAGTAGGCGGAATTTTCAATTATTCGTCCGTAATGCGCGAAAAATTATTGGCGATCGCTTGTCCAGCGAACATGCGTCGCAGTTTCGAGAGAAATTTTCATGAAAATCCTAGTAAATAACTACAAAATACTAGTATTCTTGACAATATACGATTTTCTAAATAAAATAGGAACCACGAACTCATAATTCCGAATTCGATAAATATTATTTTTAAAACTTAGAACTCTTCCAACTGTATTTTGCATGGCCCACGATTTATATTTTTAGAATATTAACTGAAACACAATTATCTGGCACCAATGGAAACCAATTTTTTATTACGTATTATTAAAATTGACGCGTTTCTTTTATATCGGTATAATAAAATTATACCACACGCGGTATAATAAAATTATAATCAAAACGTAGAATAGTTTTAGTTTTTTTAAAGTATAACAATAAATCACCATATATATATAATTTATAAGTAGGTATTATACCGAGTCGTTAAATTAACGTAAAGGTTTTTTTCTTTTTACGTAAATGAACGGCAGATTTAATTAATTAATTCAGTATTAATCACATACTAAAATCGCCTGCATTAAAAAACGTAGAAATTATAAATTTCAGTTTTTTGTTTATACGGATATTATACTATCGAATACGGAAGACAATTTACATGTACAACAGTAGGTTGTTTACAATCTAACTAACCTAACGAATTATCCTTGAATTTCATATGGCTAAACTCGTAGAACCGCAGAGGACATTATGTGTTCAATCGCGCATTTTTTCAATACAAACGTTTTTTCCACCAAGAACGAAAATCGTGCCATTTAAAATAATTTTTATACTGTTATTATCAAAGAATAATAATAAAACGTAATAGACTGCTGCTAACACGATTGCAGTGGCACAGGAAACTACAAGAAGTAAAAATAAAAAAAAACCATTGACCGTCGTCTACATCCATTCAGTACGCACCACTGCAGCCACCGACCCATCGTGGTAACAAAATAAGTAGCTACCCAAGACATCAATACTTTTAGGAGCGGAAAAATGTAGACACGACATGATGATACTATGAAAAATTATGTGGATATTCAAATACTAGTCTCAGGGAATGGCAATTCCAGATATAAATGCGCGAGGTAATAAAGTAACAGTGTCTGAATTATTAAATATTTCACGTATTGCAGACGAAAACAGACGATAATTTTACACCAAAAAGTAGCCATCATACGTGTTCGATGAACAATCTGTCGTACCGTGTGAAAGGAAATTTTCCAGGTCGAAGGTAATAAAAAAAAAAAAACTATTCGAGGTCCTACAATGAATCAACTGGAGAAAACAAGTGATCGTGTTATAATTCCATTCGAAAATATTATTATATAAACATAAAGATTAAATGGACTGAAAGAGTGACAAATGAAACAGTATTAACTAGAGTAAAGGAAAAACGAGAATAGTATTAAGGTTAGAAAAGACAAAATGATAAGACACATACTACGCCATGATAGTTTGATGAAGAATTATGTTATAGAATGCGACGTAGAAGGGTATATTGGAAGAGAAAGGCCAATGATGGTATACATGAAACAAATCATGATCGACATGGGAAAGGATAGCTACAAAGAACTAAAGGAATTAAGTTACAATAGGGAAGCATGGAGAACTGCAGCAAACCAGTCAAACGACTGAAGACGCAAGAAGAAAAGATATGTATAAATAATTCTGTAAGAATAAAAAAGGAAAACAATCAGGAAATGATTACAAAAAAGAGCCACGGGATGTTGTGAATGTCTTGTCTAAAATGAATTACTTGGATAAATATTTTAGAATTTTGTTATTACTATAAAATTAAAAGCAATGGAATAAATATCATTGCATTCGATAAAACGATTCGTGGTGTTATATTATTTATTATTAATAATATATAATAATTAAGCGTGTATAGAATACATAATTTACGATTCACTTTGCAGTATATTATTTAACTATAATTTCTTACAAGAAACCCGGGTAGATGAAAATTTTCGTTAAAAATTGTTGTCGTTTATATAGTAGAAAGTTACATATTTGACAAACATTTCAAGGCTCTAGGATCATTAATTCTGAACAATTGTAATTCTCCACAAAAAATAAAATCGATTTAATAAAAAGTTGCGATGTTTATTAAGGAAAATTGTAATAAATGATTTTCAATAATTTTGAGTATAATTGAAATAACGTACGTCTGATTTCGTATACAATTTGTAAACCTTAAAACTAAAATGATCTATTTATGAATTAAATATATACATCAAAATCTATAAATAGCCTAAAATTATAAAGACATTTTTTTCCCCTCTAATATAATTTAAAGTTACGTATTTGATAAATATTTCAAGTTTTTATAATAATTATTAGTTTCAAAATTAGTAATTTCAACGAAATCGCGGTTTTATTTATTTTTTTCGGTTTTTTCTTTTTTAGGTGCATTTGAGAAAATTTAAAAATGACCTCTCTAAACTGCCAACCAAATATAATTTCACAAAAACAAACTATGACTGCAAAGATCGCAACATTTCTTCTGGTAGTATTTTTCGAGTACAGACATAAAAAGAAAACACATCATTGTAAAACCACTTCGCTCCGTTTTAAATCGAAAATGTGTATAATATCATTCTTGTAAAACGTTTTTATTTTATAATTCTGAATATAACATATAATTAATCGACTCGTTCATTTTTATTACACTCCAAATTACAGAATACACCTAACAAAATATATTTCATATAAAGCATAATAGAAATTAAAACTTTTTTTTTTTGAACATTGAGAGTCGAAAAAAATCATTAACACGTTTTAATTTGTTCACAAAACCATATAATTAAAGAAATGTATAAAGTTTCTGAAAATAAATTAAATAATCTAGCGAATCCGAATGAAATTATAAAGTGTAAGTAAACCGGCGAATAAACTTCGATTGTATACAACAACAACAAAAATTATTTCAATAAAAATTCTAATGAAAAAAATTAACGTTTTTACATATTGCACTCGTGCGTAAAGTTAAAAGAAATTATTGTAAAACGTTTCGTTCAACGGAAATATATTAGTTTGTCGACGAATAATGTGGAACTTCAAAAATATAATAAATATATTGCCTGCAGTACACAGCACATTGTGTTACTGTAATATTTGGAATGTTCAATTACAATTCGAATATACGAGGCACGTCTCCAGAAAGTGAGTGTACTCGTTTTTTGTAGGCTTCAAAACAATTTATTAAAAAAAAAAAAAAAAATTACGTAGTTACATTAATATATTTATAAGTTATTTTTTCACATTTATTCCTCTCAATGCATGTGGTGGTGAGGCGGGGGATCAATTTCTTACGCCCGTTTCAAAAAACTTTACCGCTGCTCCCTTCACTTCCTCGTCTGTTGTAAATTTTTTTCCACCCATACGCATCTTTAGGGAAGTGAATAAATGGTAATCCGAAGGCGCAAGGTCGGGGCAGTACGGGGGTTGATTCACAACGTCCAAGCCAAAGGAGTCCAAAAGTCGCTTCGTGACGTTGGCTGTGTGCAGTTTGGCGTTGTCGTGCAACAGGCACACTCCCTTTGTCAGCAGACCCCCTCCTTTTTATTCTGAATAACTCTTCTCGATTTTTTTTTATGGTCTCACAACACCTTGCTGCGTTGACGGACTCCCCCTGAGGTAAATAATCGATCAATATGATGCTTTTGTGGTCCGAAATACTGATGCCATATGTCCCACCCCTCAAATCGTCATGCACATTCGTACGGCCTTCACCATAAACGGTTCTTACCTCATTGGAAATCTCAACTGGAGATCTTACCTCCTTTTCGCAATGAGGTAACGGACGACTTTCGCACTTGGCGGCATACTCGACCGACATGTTTTACGGAAAGTGATCCTGTAACCACAGTTTTGGTTGTACTGGCACGTGCTTTGGCCCGTTGGAAACGGAAGAACATTATGTGCACGATAGCGTGATCAATATTGCAAAAAAAAATATTCCCTCTGTCCGTGAGAACCCTAGTACACTTACTTTCTGGACGTGCCTGGTATTATTTATTACAGTTAATTTGAAAAAAACAATTGTTACGTAAAACCGTTATTTTATTATATTAGATAAAAACCGTTACAGATCGTGTTCCAAGATAACTGAAAAATATCACGTTTTCGTATTTGAAAAATATCTACTTTTGAAAATATGTATGGGTTTTTTTATTCGCGTAACAAAAATACAATAAATACAAATACGGTACGCGGAAATAAATAAAAATAATAATTTTAAATATACCCATAAGTTTTTAGAGTACGTAAATATTTCATTTGATATAACATCGTACACACTCATTAATACACACTAAAGATAGGTTATTACTTTATTAATATAAAACGATAAAATTATTTGAATTGACTAAATTATTTGAATATGACTTATAAAAAAAAAAAAAAAAAAAAAAAGATATTTTTTCGTACATTTATAGACCGTAATATTGCACTCGTAAATAGACTGCGTATAAAAAATATACGTTTCGCTAAAAATCAATGTTTGATTTAAGTACATGTAAATAAATAATAAGAACATTATATTTGTGATTCGAAAAAATTATTAATTAAAATAAGTCATTGCGAAACGTTTAATATATTTTTTCTGAAAATTCTTATCATGCGCGCGCATAATACGTCTAAACGTAGAAATTATCGCTTTTGAAGCTATTTGACTTTAAAAACGTTTATTTGAAAAAAAATATCGACGGTCCCAATAATAATTATAATAATAATAGTTAATTGTCCATCCCCCCCCTCCCCGTTCACTGCACGACTTATTATGTGAAGGGATTATAAAATGAAAAATAATTCGAGAAAATTAAGAACGATATGTATGTGACGTGCACACCGAACTCCGTAATATATTATTATGTTATCATTGTGTAATATACGAAAGGGGAAAAAAAACTCATAACGTACTTATTGCTCATGTATTTTATAAACATTTCTAATTAATATATGTCGATATTTTTTTTTTTTTTAACAAATGTTTGAAAATTTCCAAGTATTTATATCAACAATCGTAATTATCGATAACAATTGCATTAATCCGTTTAGATAATCGTTTTCTGTTTAAATTGCGGCGTAAAAATAAAATTTGTAATTTATTACAACAACAATAATAATAATAATAATAATAATAATGTCATACGCGTTTGCAAGCGCGCGTGCGATAATATTATAATAAAGACAAAACGGACTCTATTATATGTGTACATTTATATTGTATTTGAATCATACGAACGCGATTCAATATACGAGAACACGTTTGAAACGAACACAAAGTAAAAACACGCTCACATTGCCTTTTTTTCCGTTCGCGCTGTCGAAGATTTGCACGAAATTTCATCGGCACGTGGAAAAAATGTGTATTCATTACAACGAACGTTTATAAGAGTTTAGATGTTTTAGTGTAAAAAATTCGAAGGAACAGTACACTGTTTTTTTTTTTTTTAATATAAAATAGAATTGTTTTTCCGTATGGAAATTTTATAGATAGAATTTTTTGCTTAGAACGAATAGAATTTTGTTTTGTTTTTTTGTACTGCGCGCGAACGTTTTTTTTTTTTTTGTTGAAAATCTCGATTTTCGGCGAATCGACCGGGAAAAACAGTGTTGTTCGTTCACCGTTCACCGCGGTGTGTTTATATAATAAGGTTTCGAGTTTAAATCCGCAATAATAATAATAATAATAATACATCCGGACGGTTTCGATTCAGTTTTTACGCCCAATACGAATCGACCGGCGGCACGTTAACTTGTCGCCGCCGTCTTGTGCGTTATACACCGTTGTTAATGATTACGTCGCCGTATTGTCGTAACGCCGTTTAATTATCATTTTGGTAGTGGGTACGCGCGCGCGTTATAAACTACGTTATTACTCTTAAACACGAGAACGTTGGTGAATTGACACGTACACCGGACGAGACGCGGTGTGCACACAAGCCCGTGGGGCGAGTGATCGATATAAGTTCCTAGGCAACGGTTTTCAACCAACTACCGAATACCGCGCGAATCACGGTAAAACTGTATCGCGCGTGGAGGAGCTGTTGATTAACGCTCGCGATATTGATTTGTTTATAATTTTTGTACTAATTGTCATATAGCGCGATTCAGTGAGGCGACACGTTTTCGTAACAGCTGTACAGCTGCAGCAGACACAGTTGCGGACGTGAACACGAAAAAATTTAATTCTTTCCGTTGTACAATATCACAATGCTCGATGTGTTGACGGTCTCTCTGTAACCGTAACCGGGATTTATCGGGGGGGGGGGGGCAAACCCCTCTTATCGCCTCGTATTGGGGCGTTTCGTAAAATACACTGTTCTTTCGAACATTACGGAGATTTTCAATAATAATAATAAAAAGAAAAAAATCAAAGTGAAATCCCCCCGCACAATACTCATATAAGTATTTTTTTTTTTTATTATTATTATTATTATTATTAAAACCGATTGTTAATCACAATAATTGATTTATATTGTATAATTTTAACGAAAATATGTATACCATACGATTTGTTCGACTCCTGTGTCGGACATGCAATAATTACGACGATATTATAATTCGGTTGTAGGGTGAGAGGAGGAGGTTCTCTCGTTCCGTGTTTCGTGTACATACTGATCTCGTGTAATCGACGGTCCGCAAAAATATCTAGGATAAAGGCTCGGAAGGCTATAACGAATATAAACAAGTAAGGAGAAAAGGGGGATTTCGCTAGAAGAAATTATGCCCGTGCGACAATTTACATAATTTTATAATGACAACACACTTCATAATATATAACTACGCGCGCAGTCGGTGTACGCGCATAAGATTCAAAACGAATTGACCGGAAAAATAAATAAACAATATCGTGTTGCTCTGAAAACAACGATTTATTTTACATCATTTTAACGCTTTTTTACTTAATTGTACACAATATTCTACGCGAAAACAAAGAAACAACAATAAAAGTTCATTTATTATTATTATTATTTTACTTAATTAATTAAATACTAAAATGCTTTATATATATTTTTTTTATTATACAATTAATTATGGTTAAATTAAATATTTACATTTTTTCTATCACACATAATTTTTTTTTGTAAACACTTTACAGTTTTTATCATATAACCTCAAACTTTCTATTGCCGCGTATTGTGTAAAATGGTTATTTATTATTATTTATATATATATATATATATAAAACAAGCGCTACAAGTCCCTCGGTATAGTGATTTCATTATATTATATTATTAGGGCGGACACACGCTGAAATGCTCGTATAGATACCTAACGTAAGTCATAACAGCAGACATGTAAAGAATACGTTTATGTTGTGTTCGAAATAATTATTGGAATAAAATGAGAAAAAATTCATTTGAAAATAGATTTTCGAATATTAAAAGAATAATAATATTCCGAATATTTATATTTAATTCCGGTCGTTTTCAGTTTATTCGCGGTACTAAATTATTCGTGTACCGTATGCTGCAGTGGCGGCGGATTTAGATTTTTTTTTTTTTTTTTCGGGAGGAGGGACAGGAGAGACCTATAATAATAATCTTTCATGATAATTCTGTAAGCACCTTATGTGTATATAATTTGATTTTAAGCTTGTAACCAAAGAGTGTTACGACGTTAGGAAAAAAAAACACGAAAAGTTAGACTTGTAATCACTATCGGAATCATATTTTTACAATTATTTACAAATCGTATTATTATCGCGGATATTACATGCGTAGGACACGACGATTTCATTTTTTTTTTTTTTATAATACACAAAGAAGATTATTGGCGCGGTAAAATAATATTCAATACGAAGTTCCGCGTTTCTTAAAATATATTTCATCGCAGGATATCGGCGATTATTTTAATAACAAAATATTGTAAAAGCTAAAAGCTAAATAATATTGTTTTCCCATTCCGAAATTCGATAATTTTTTTTTTTTTTTTTTTGCATTCTTACGAAACAAAAGTAATTTTTCGGCGAATACGCCGGTAAAAACGTTCCCGGACACACGTGTAATCGAGTGTGTACATTGAAAACAGCGTTGGAACAACAGGAAAAAAGCGTTTAAAACATACGCTTTTATACGAGTGTGATTTGACAATCAGCGCGCGGTATATGAATATTATATTACGCGGCGGCGGGGGAGGGGGGGGGCAACGGAGAGTACAAAGAAAAAAACAACAAAAACATAAAAAAAATTTGCGCGCGTTAATTTCGATATTTTAATTAATAATTGGAACAACACGCGGCGCCGCCGAGATAAGACGTCTGATTAAAAAAATATTACGTTTTAATCAATTTAATTGTTCGTAATTATATAATATTATTACGAGTATATACGAGCAAACGACATGCGAACCGATAACGGCGTCGATAGCGCACGACGAATTAGGCTTTTCGCTATATATATACACACTGCGCACACAGTTTGTGTTATTTTTATTTCTCTCTCTCTCTCTCTCTCTCTCTCTCCCCTTTTTAAATGACGAGCGCGTGAGTTCACACACACACACACACACACTATTTTTTTTTCCCTCGTACTATTATTAATATTATATTATGTGTGTTTGTGTGTGTGTGTGTTTTTTTTTTTTTTTGACTTTTCCTGCGTGTGCCGTATAAATTACAAACCCAATACGCTCGTATATATTTGTATAAATTATACGAAATGATGCACGATTTATGTGTGTGTGTGTGTGTGCGTTGCAGCAGGGCCTCGCGGTTAATAGATTAATTAATTCCGCCGCGGTATAAAAACAGATATTTCGTGCGGTCGGCCGGCCGACGCGTATATTTTGTGACGCAAGCGTGTCTTTATAAATGTGTAACTACACGGCGTGCGCGGTAATTCGAGGAAATTTACAAACGAGTCTCACCGCGCAAAAGTCAAAAAAAAAAAAATTGTAAAAAAAAAAAAACGTGTGAAGAGGGCAGCGAGCCGCCGTCTACATGGTTGATCTTCTCGCCATACCCTGTTGTTTGTCCGCGCAGAGTTTCAGGGTTTATCGTCGGCAAAAAGTGTTTCGAACGTAACTTCTCTCAGACGAACGAACGAGCAGACGTGAAAGTAAATTCAAGAAAAGTGTGCGCAAAACGATCCTGAGCTTCGGTGCACACTTTTTTATAGGAAAATTTAAAGCGATAATAACAAAAAAATTGTCCCGTTAAACGATTGTCGAAATTCCTTAAGTGAGAATAACGCGCGTACGACCGGCGTTGTATACGATTGTCAGCCCTTAAAACCAAACCTAAACCTCTCTCTTAACTTTCATAATACCTCGGATATCTAACAATTACCGAAATCAGAAGAAACGTTTCTATATGTGCATACGTACAGTGCAAAGTTAAGTATATTCGGTGTACATTTCAATGCACTATAAGACAAAACACACACACACACACCCAAAAACAGCGTTTCTTTCGATTTTTTTTTTCCGTTTGATCGTTTTGAATTACGCATATGCATACGTACCGAAAAGATCGAAAACCCTTTCGAATGAGAAATACAATTCGGTATCGGAAATCAACGCGTGTTCTGTAGATGATCCGAGCATTCTTTCCAGTCGAAAACTTGTGCACAGAAAAAAATCAATAATCAAACGACATCGTGAAACTAAAAAAAAAATCCGCTCCTCGTTTCGCTCTACGAATCTAAAACAAATATGTTTTACCGAATGTTTTTTTTTTTGAAAACGAAATGCGCCATACATCTACGCGTTATTAACGGTCCTCCAGATAAATAATAATAATAATAATATCAGTGTTTAAAATTAGCGCCCGCCAATCCGTGTCCGCCGCTCGTTACGTGCAGTAATACACGCAGTCAGGGCCGTTCAGAGGGGGGGGGAGGGCAACGGGACCATTTTGCCCCAGGCCCCAATTTAGAAATATTTTTAGGGGGCCCCCAAAAGACTAAAATGTTCGGATAACAAATGTTATTTTCGTTGCGTCAGTCACATAAAATATGTAATACTCCTGTAATCTATATTATATTGCGACAACGAGGCTCGTTTTGCTACGGTAGGCAATGGTGCAGACGATATTTTTAGACCAAATTAATAGCCGATACGTTGATAACCGATATACGCAGCAGAATAGTCAACTACAGCCCGCACATCCGCACGCCCGCTCCAGTCAGTAACTTTAATTATTAATCGACAGTTGACGGTATAGTGTCACCGATAAAATTGATAGATCATAGATGACAGTTACCGTAGGTACCTACTGTAGATATAGTCTATAGACTACCTGTCTTCCTGTAGTATAAAGAAACAAGAATGAATACCAACACCAATAACAGTAAGTAATAATAATGAATTAAAATAGTATGTACATATCATCCTTTATTTTTATTAAAATAGATATAGTACGTAAATAATAATATATACATAATACCATTGATTAAATATTATCAATGACAGTACATATACGAACACTGTTATAGTTTTTCATCGACTTTCCCATTTTTACATACTCAATAGGTACTATCATCCCAAGTGTAATATCATTGAGCATAGATTATACCATATATTATAATTTATAATCAATGGTAATATTAGGGTAAATGAATAATATAGTGCCGGATACATTGATTTAAAAAAATTATTTTTCACACTATATACATTTCACGTGATTTCTTTAAATAATTATTATGATGGTCGAAGGGCCACCAAATTAATTTGCCCCAGGCCCCGAAAAACCTCGGGACGGCCCTGCACGCAGTTCCTGAAATCGATCAGCCCTTTTCCGTTGCAAAGAACATGTTCGTTCGTCTCTCCGTGGGAATCGTCGTAGCGACTATTTCTCGAATTCTTCGATTTTCAAATCGACGGTATTGTGTTGCAAAGCGAGTGGTGTACCAAGTGGTGTAAGAGGAACCAATAAGTTTCGCTGGTCCCCGCGAGATAACACGATCACCGGCGAACAGCTGTCGAACGGATGCCGTTGACACGGTCTCGGCATTTCGTCGATCTCTTAGTGCAGGTTACTGTTAAAGAGCCGAACCGCCCGTCGGCGTTTCGCGGCAGTCTATATAATATAGGAACCGCTTATAAATACCGTCCTCCGGTATTGGTTTAAAATCGCTACGAGTGTATTACGATCAAATACGCATAATTCTTACAAAAATAACGGAGTGTTCAGTCCACTTATCGAAACCCGTCGTGTTTAATTTTAATTTTGCATTTCGTTTTTTTTTTTTTTTCGTAACGGTTTTACAATTCACCCACGTTCCATTGATATTGACAAAAAATTTGTTTGACGTCATTACTACCGTATGTCCGTATTCAAGACCTGTGACAATCTATTGCAGATAATTTGTTTGACGTCATTACCGTATGTCCGTATTCAAGGCCTGTGACAATCTATTGCAGATAATTTGTTTGACGTCATTACCGTATGTCCGTATTCAAGACCTGTGACAATCTATTGCAGGAAGCGGGGTGACAGACCGGCGGACATTTGTGTCGTTCGAATAATATGTACAGGTAAGAAGCGAAAGGATTTTTGTAAAAGTCATGTTGACAATCGCGCGTGCAATGATGCGATGCGCACAAATTCGACGAGCCCAGACAGACGGCCAGAACGCAAACACTGACCCGATGCCGTCAAACTGGCGCGGCGGCGGTTAGTGTCATGCGCGAAACATAATACCGTGCCTGAAATTCCAAATTGTCCCGTTTTCCTGGAAGATCCCGCCGACACTGTTACAGGGGCGTATACAAGGGGGGGGGAGGGTAATGGGGCGATCGCCCCATCGCCCCCCCCCCGTTGTATACGCCCCTGACACAGCGGAGGTCTCTCTTCGGGTAATTTATTAATTATAAATTAATTTATTAATTTATTTCGGTGTACACAATATTGTATAAAGGATCGGGGGTGCGCGCGACGTTATACGTGAAACGCGTAAACGGAAAATTATGAATTATTATTATATTTATGCGCGAATTAAATTATCGTATTCGTGTATTGTGTTTTACGGTGCCGATAAAGCCGACTGGAACGGCGGCGGAGGCGATGAATAAAACGAACGCAGCCGCGTGGAAAAACGTGGCGCGCGCACATGCACGGGAAATGACTGGCGGTAATTGCGGGACGGCGACATTATTGGAAGTATTTTTTTTTAAAACAAAAACGTTTTAACGGACGGGGGGGGGGGAAAAGCGATTAAAAACAAATGGGCTTGAAAACGCGCGTTTCCCCCCCGGTCCGCCGGCGGTTTATCCACAGACAATTATTATTACCTCCTCACCCGATTCCCGTATATACGTGGTACCTACGCGAAAGCAACGCCGCGCGCGTTTTTCCTGCCCGCAACACAATCCGCCGGCGCGCACGCGGCGTACGCGAACGAATCCGCCGCACCACCGCGTCGAGCAGCGGCAAAATGTTTTGCGCCGGGCGTGTCGTCTTCGCGAGTAACGTTTAAACGTCGTAATAATTATACGTAATAAAATATGAGTTTCAATCCCCTTCCCACCCTCAGAAAAAAAATCTAAAAAAATATATATTTGTTATAATTATCCTCCGGTGGTTTCTTCTGCTCGCACCGTTTCTAATATAATTATTCAGTCGTCTGGCGGTCTCCCGTCATCGGCCGACACGTCTCATTCACACCAGAATATTGTATTTATGCCATAAAACAAGCGCTCTAATGGTATTCAATCGTCGAATATTAGCTACTCTCAATCTAGTGTTCTATAGCAGTATATAAATACCATTCCAAACACACGTCTGTTGTGTTAAACATCCGTTATATTCTTTGGCATCTCAGCTCCGTCAACTATCACGTCGGTTTATTGCGGGTTCCTGAATGTCAGGAGCAATGAGCTAGCAGTAGCCAATACCACTAACAGTCGTCCGGCAGATCCGTCATCCTCTTTCGCGGTCTGCTATCCTGTCGTATTGGGATTTCAATTGGTCTAACTTACCCGGGGACCTTGTGTCAGGTGTTACAGAGTCCTGTTATCCTCTATTCCTCGCTATCCTTGGTTCTAAAGTGTACACATCAGTTGGAAGAACACTTCTTATTGCAGACTTCGCTTTTAGGCATAATTGCCAACCGGCGTACGCCTTTCAATTAGGTATTAACAACTGTCCCGGTTGTATTCTAGACCCGATTGAGGTAATGAAAGGTGTGATGCGCTCCGCCCTTTACTCAACTATACTTTTTCGACCCAAGCAGACTACACAACTGTCTAATTTATGTGTATCATCCCATTAACAACGATCCCTTCTCCGAATTAGGCCTTTTATATCTTCTAAACGCCCAATCATCGTTGAAGCTATCATTAATTTTATCATCTCTGCACACTCCTCGCACATTTGAACGATTTTTTGACTTGCCGGTTAGTTATTTAATTATATTTTCGTTTGTCTTGTTACTTTTTGTTATACATGTTATACCCATCAAACTAATATTAAGTGACTATTTTCCGTTATATTTTCAAATGTAATTGTTGAGTTGTAATAGCTACGGGCTAATGACTATTGATCAAGAAAAAATTTACATTTATATAAATATATTCTCCGGATCTTTTTCGGGACGCTGAAACTTAAAATCAAATACCGAGAACAG
The DNA here is from genome assembly GCA_032441825.1 of Chaetogeoica ovagalla. Taxonomy (NCBI): domain Eukaryota; kingdom Metazoa; phylum Arthropoda; class Insecta; order Hemiptera; family Aphididae; genus Chaetogeoica; species Chaetogeoica ovagalla. The sequence continues at coordinate 13,330,180 of CM063723.1, read as the reverse complement.
ACTCTATACATTATATTGTAGTGTATTTTTATTTTCACGTTTCGACTTTATTAATTTACACGACTGTCTGCAACGAGGCAAGACCGCGATTATTCGATTATACTTGCAGCAAATATATATATAATAATTTACGTGTACATCGTATCGGACGTTTTAATAATAATAATAATAATAAAAAAAAAAAAATGTAAAAACACTATATTATAAAAAACCAATACTGAGAGCAAATATAATTATAGATTTATAATGTCAAAAAACATTACATATAGTGTATGCGGGTATCACCGCAAAAGCGTAAAATGAAAATGACGTATAAGGCAATGAGGATAATCCGATATGAGAGTGTGGTGTAAAATAAAAATATTTAATAAGACGGAAGGACAATGTTATTCAGTACCTACCGCGAATTTAAACGAAATCTCTTAATTAAATAAATTTACTCTGAGGCTGAGTCCCCCCCCCCCGGAGAATGTCCAAGGCCCCCCCGGAGAAAATTTGAAGAATAGTAAAGAAATATTAGACAAATCTGTCTGTGGCGTATTTACGGGGGGGGGGGAGGGTCAGGTTAAAACCCTCACCAGAACCAAAAAAAAAAAAGCTAAAAGGTTATACAAAAAATGTTGTGTATTATAATAATTTTGTTCACAATAATAATACCAGACAAAGGTAATTATTACCAAAAAAAATGCATTTTTTCTTGATGTAATATAAACGACCCCCCGATTTTTTCAAATGCCCCCCCCCCCCGGAGAAAATTGTCTGAAAGAAACACTGCCCGTCATGCCCAATCGTTATTTATTATATTACATATATATATATATATAGGTACTCGCCTCCGGATTCTTGGTCTTTCTGGTGCGGGTTGTTGTTGTCTGGCCGTTTCAGACCGAGTATGGCGTCGATTGTGTGGTGTTTGGGCGGCGGCACGGACGTAGCCGCGTTCGCCAGCGCCGGCCTGTGCTGCGGCCCGTTGAACGCCAGACCGAGCGCCGTGACGGCCGCTTGATGTCTCCGTATCAGCATTTCGATGTTGGCTCGGCTGTAAGGCGGCATTTGCGCGACGGTCGCCGGTACCGTTTCGCTGTCGCTGTTGCTGTCCGTCTCCATTGCCCCGACTGTTGACGGACACGTGCACGTGTGTGTGTCACGCGTACGCGAAAAGACGACGGATACGCGTGCAAAGCGCAAATGTGCGTAAGACGGTTAATAATTATTCGTAATATAAACAAAGAGAGAGAGAGAGAGTGGAAAACAAAAAAAAAAATAATAATAATAATCACCGGCAGATGAGATAATGTGAAATACGGTGCGCGTGACAGTAGTACGCGAAACACCGTTTGAACGACGACGACGACGACGACGACGACGTGAACAAGAACCGGAGCCGGTACTGTTTCGGCAATCGCCGCCGCGGCGCGCGTACCGGTCTCCGGATCGCCGTATAACCGTCGCGCCGGGGTGGGGGCGCGGCCTCCGCGGACCAATGGTACGACTCCGGGCACCCCTCCGAACGGTAACGTCAACCCCCCCCCCACACCGAACCGTTCGAAAATAAACGGGCCACTCGTGTGCACTCCGCCTCGCCGCCGCCCGGTCTTCCGACCGACGACGACGACGACGACGATGATGACGACGACGACGACGGGGTGGATAATTCGATAAATGTTCTTTTCAAAACCCTAAATGCCCCCGTGGGTCTGGGGTGCAGTGGCGGCGGCGCTGGTGGTGGTGATGCACGTGAAAACGTGGGACGAGGCGTAGTCCCCTCCCCCACCCTGCTCTTATTTATTTACTAGCGTGTAATGTTTAAATGAGATGTTATTGTTTGGCTCAACACACACACACACAACACGATTGCACTCCGTATTATATTATATATACATAATAATAATAATAATAATAATAATAATAATAATTCGACACAAAATCGTTGTCGTCTCCGCGGCGTTATTACTTGCGTTCACCGCGACTCTACAACAGGGTATGACGCGCATATGTATTATTATTATTATCCGGAAACCTCTTCCTTTTTTTTTATTTTTAACCACTAACTTGACGGCGGCAAATCGCGTGCGCGCGACATCGGCATAACCGGCACCGGCGGATACGCGGACAAACCGGGACATTGATGAATACACGGGGGTGGGGGGGGCTCAGCCCCTACCCAATATAGCTCGCAAAGCCCCCCCCCCAAAAAAAAATCATTACCGAATTATACAAATATTGTATAGTTCAATACTATCCAATACAGCGTTTCCCCCAGCGTGTTTCGCGGGACAATTTCAAGGGTTTCCGCCAGACGTACGTGATTATTGAGAAAATTATTTCACATTATATTTGGATTATTTTATATTATTAAAAATTATTATTTTTTTTATTATTATTGTTTTTATAGCCCCACCTGAGCCTTTACCCGAGAGAGACTATACGTACTCGTATATATAAATTAGAAAGTAATAAGGCGTTGTAAGCCGTAGAAAATTAATAACATAAAATCATCAGTTGACTATTGAACTGGCTAATCAATCGGCTAACCCAACCAGTATATTGTTATCTTTAATCGTGGATCGTATTTAACATGTCCAACGTCTATGATCAAAATGTTATTGCTTCATCGTTTTGTACCAATTACCATTAACCATCGCCTATTGGTTACCTACTGAATACTGTTGTTTATCGTTCGTGATATGTGCTTTATCATCAGTTATCACTGTTCCGTTTGTTTTGCCGTTAAATCGATGAATTGATGAATTGATGAGAGTGCGAAATAACGAATAATGATTGTTCACATTTTCCAATCACCGACAAAACGATCATTTCGATGAAGTATGTATAGTGAAAATTTCCATAAACTTTTTCTCGGGCGACCGTGACGGCGGTGAGGGGCGGGGGAGTGAGTGATCAGATTGAATTTAGCCGCCATACCTGACTCAGAAGTCTGCGCACGTCTATGTATGCGCACATACGTGTATATATAATATATATATATACGTTTTTAAAAACACATATAACACGCGGAGAGAAATATTTTTAACGGCGCATTACCGAACTGTTCCCCGGACGCGCTATAACAATCTCGGAGCGGCCCCGCGAATCGGTCCCGGAAAACGTAGGGACGGAGGGGAGGGGGGGGGAAACAATATAAACCTTATCCACGCGTATCGTTTTTTTCATATATTGTGTATGGCCAACGCGCTCTCACAGCTCACTCGATATTTTCAATTTCCCCGTCGTAATGTGGTCTCTGTGGTCTCGTCGGACGCGCCGCGAGTATCACGGGGGATTGCGAAATGAGTTTCCGCCCCCCCCCCCACACATTTATTCCCAAGTCCGTTGCAAACACTCGAACGCCGCCTATCCAGGGCCCCTGTCGCCACTTGGCCCCACGCGAACTGTCGCGTTTCGCACCGCGCCGCGACGTGACGCGCAATAACTACGGATCGGCTTAAAGCGCGCTGGATCCGTTAATCCCGATTTTCGGTCCAATTACTACGTGCAGCGTGATAAATAATATTGTACGCGTTGCCGCGCGTCCCGCTGCGTTTCCGCCGCGGTGCGCGCATATTGTGTTACGGTGTGCGCGCGAATCGCTCCCGCGACTGTTGTGCTCGGTGAAAAAGTGTTTTTTTTTTTTGATTTTTAATTGGACGACACCAAAACAACGCGCGTAACGAATTCCCCAAAAACCAAACGGGTATCGTGAACGGCACACGCCTCGTTTCCACACGCCGCCCGCCCGTCACGTTATTGCGGACAAGGGCGGTATTTTTTTTTTTCCTACGTTCAAGACCGGTTTTTCGGCGTACCACATAATATGATATTAAAAAATATAATATATATAAATAAAATAATAAACGCCGGTACAATAAATGTATTCCCTCTCCGTCCTCCACCAGCTTCTTCCTCATTTGCCGGAGATTTCGATTTTTTTTTTTTTTTTTTTTAACGGTTCTATAATAATACGTAATGGTAAAACAACAATACGAATTGTTAAACGTTTTTAACCGCATAACAGAACATAAAGTTTTAATTATAAATAAACCAGTGGCGTTATAGGCCGCGACTTGCTGGAAGAAAAAAAAAATTCTAATAGTAATTTAAATCGGATAAAATCCGATAAAACTATTTAATCGTATACAAAAATACAAATAGAAGAGTGTAAAAAAAAAAATTATAAAAAACATCTCTGTTGTGATGATATCGATATTTCGATACAGACTATAATATATTATTGAGGATCACTGCGACGAGGTACACGTGTCGTATGCTATCTACAGTCGATTTATTGGTGTCGTATGCTATCTACATTATTAAAGTTATCTACACATTTTCCCATCCTATTTTTTTTAATACGTTACCCAACTACGAAACAATTGTATTCGTATATGTTGTGTCGTTTAGTATGCGTTTTGGTGCTTGATGAATGATAAACGTGTTCGTTTTTTGTATTTTTGTGTTTATTTGAGTTTTATGAAAATGAGTAATTTAGGTGATTTATACAGAAATATTATTTTTAACGACGAATCTTGTGTCAAATTTTTAAAAAAACGTGGGTTATTACCGAGTTCAAATGTATGTACTAAATTAAATGCTACGGGTGAAGTGCGTGGTGGTGTCGTGAAAGAAACATTAAAAAATAGTCGAAAACGACATCTAAAGGTCGACTACAATATAAGATCACGTGGTGCAACAAACCTACTCAAAAGGGAATTACAGGAAGAATGGTGGCGTTCAGTCAATCCAACCAATACGTTCGAAAGTTTTTTCAGAGACATAAAAGATACATTTTTATAAATCTATTATAATTTCAATGACAACTGTAAAACTACAAGCTCTAATAAAATTATTTAGGTAAGGTGACATTTTTTTACATTTTTTCGCGTAGATAGCATACGACACAAGTATTAATTTTTTGTAGATAGCATACGACACGTGTACCCACTGCAGATTACATGTACCTATTTTTTTTTCTCTTCCTCATCCTTTATTATCAGTCGGACAATCGCCGATTTCCTTGACCACTTACACAAACATTTATAGCAGAATTTTTTTTTTTTTATTATTATTCTTGTAAACTGTATAAAATCACATTTTACGCCACCGAATAAAAGTAATTTGTATATTAAATGGTCGCATACACGAAATAACGCCGAGTGAAATATAACGTCTATGTTCGATAACACTATAATTTTTTACTGTTACGTTAAAATAACTAATAAATTTTCACTCGTATCAAACTGACGAGAACCGGCTGCGGTTTCTCGTAATCGATTTGATTGTCGAAAACAAGAAGAATAAAAATTACACAACGTTTAAACTTTCCTCTAAAAAAAAAAAATAAAATTCACGTACCCATACGCGGTAAAATCACATATATTTTTAAATTTTTCATTCGAACGAAAAGAAATATTGAATCTGAACACCTTTTTTTTTTTTTTTATATATATAAAATAATAAATACGTTTTGTGTACAATTTAAACGTTTTATACTAATAAAGTATTTCCCATTATCGCTTATATTTACATATATTATCATCGATAAATATATTTGAAATCGTTATTTGCGAATCCCAGACACATTATTAGATATATAGATATGTATATATTAATACCGGGGCACTCTTTGTTTTACGCTGTAATGTTAAAGTTTTTTAGCTCACGAAATTGAACCGCAAATAATTGATATATTAAATATAATTCGTCTCTACGGTTACCGTACAAATATTACGACTTATATATCTAAACAAAATCGTCTGTTTATCAAGCAGAGGCTCTCAAACGATATCACCTCCAATATTAATGATAATGACAATTTATTATTTATTACATTATTATTATTTATTATAAATCTCTTTTTGGAAATCGTTAATTTTAATAATAATAATTAATATATTCTCCGGGCAAATCATTCGAATCGTTTCCAAGATAGAAAATACACACGCGACATACGCGTGTCAATACTTTCGCATGTGTAAAAATTTAACGATTTTTTTTTTCTTTCGTGTATCAATAAATAAATATATTTTTAATTGAAAAGAATTATAACACGTATTAGCAGCAGCTATTGTGTCAACACTGAAATGGAAAAAACAAAATTCATAGAAAATCGAATTAATTTTGATTTTTTTTTTTTAACCCATATTCGAACTAGGTATACGGACGATCATGATATCGTTTACGCATTGCCTGTAAATAGTTAATAGTATTTATTTAAAACAAACTATCGTTATGTATACATAATTGAAATTCAACATACGCATACCACAAAACGTTAATGAATCTCGTTTGTTTACTTGACTATTTATGTTGGAATTTAATTTTTAATGGGATAAATTCAATACTCACGACATTTTATTGTCATCCGTAAATAAATAATAAATCGAAATAACGCGATATTTGTTATTCAAACTGAACTCTTGAAGCATTATAGACTTTTGGACGGTTTTGCAGATAACGGATATTATTTCTCGATAAATGATATACCGTTTTATAATGTGGAACTACGCGGGAAACAAATAGAAAGAAAGAAAAACCTCATCCGTTGCAATATATTTATTTACACACTAATTCGTTTTATATTTGTTCAAGTTAAAACATAATGGCAATACGCGCAAACAATTGAATGAAATTACCAACGGTCAATTTCACGATCCCTTATAAATATAATATATTATTATATACCTAGTTAATTACAAGCGCTATAAAAGTCGTGTACTATACGCATTTAGTTTTGATTATAATTTCACTTATTATAGTTCATATAAACACAGGGACGTGTTTACAGGGCAGGCCGACTGTGTCCTATAACGATTTTTATTTGAACTTTTAATTAAAAAAATTAATTTAGTAAAATATATCAGATACGGTTTAGTTATTGTATAGATCATATATAATAATATGATTTAATATTTTAATAAAATTAAATATGCTCTACTCCTTTTACATTCCTGATTTACATGTTTTTGTTCTATAATAACCTTCCTCCTCCTTCGCCTTCATTTTCTGCTGAATGTTATGCCATTATAGAAGCCCTTCTTCTAATATATTCTTTTCCTCCTAACAATTATCTAATTGTTTCTGATTCTATGTCATGTCTCCAGTCTTTAAAATCTAACCCCTTTATCTCTGACATGTTCCTTCCCCTTATTTTACGCATCAGACTCATTCTTTTTTCCCTTTGCCAAGGAAATTTTAATATTAAGTTTCTTTAGGTACCCAGCCATATTGGTGTTTAGGGTAACGAAGTCGCTGATTCTTTAGCCAAGTACTCCTCTAACATCAATTTTCCATCCCTTTTAAACTTCCCTCATCGGACTTCATTCCTATTTTAAGACATCACGTTAATAACCTCTGGTCATCACAATGGAATAATTTACCCCCTAATTTTGCCTTTAAATTCAAAATAATAGTCCCTAGAGTCCCTAAAAAAATTTGGTTTAACAATCTCAAAATATCAAGATCATCTATTGTCCAATTTAATCGTTTACGAGTTGCTATTCTTTACTTCCTTCTCATTCATATAAACTGTCCCTTAATAATTCTCCTCTATGCATTTCAATGAACGTATTTGTGATCTTCCACATATCCTATTTCATTGTCCTCCTTTATCTGATAAACGTTCTACTTTATTTTCTTTTTTAAAATCACAAATGTATCATTTGACCTTCTATTTATCCTTAATTGTAAAAATAAATTGTGTTATTATTAAAATAATATCTTTTATTCCGGAACCTGACTTTATCATTTAATTTTATCTTGTAGTATTATATTTTTATGTTTCTTTTTTTTTTCGCTTATTACTCATTTAACTTTTTTTGTGTATATTTTTAATCATCGAAATAAATTGATTTACAAAATGTCTTAAAAAAAAATAATTTGTTATATGTTCTGTGTTATAACTTCGCATATTTAACCGGCAGAAAAATATGCAACCGTTGGTTGAGGCAATCGTAGATGATACAATTATTATCTATAGCAGCAATTATCACTATCAGCTTGATGGAGCCCTCAGGGTTGAATAAGTATTCTTATCCTTTTTAATGGATGAAGACGTTGTCGTTTGGCCATAGAATTTATGTATATATATATATATTCTATTCTATAGTTTGGCTTTCGAATATTATTAAGTGATAATTATAGTTTATTTGTTGTTACGCTCTTTAAATTATATATTTATATTTCTTTATATTTTACGATGAAATTTATGTTTGAAATCCGTATGCAACCCGTGTTCTTCTAATAAAAATATAGAGCCTATATTATAGAGTCTATAATATAGGCTCTATATTTTTATATATAGACTATATTACGAAAGTACAGTGGCCAATATACAAAAATTCGCTCCTCGTATTCTAGGCCACATCTTCCCACTCCAATACTGCGCAGAACACAAAGGGCCTATCTAAATATTTTGATCTGGACACGTCACTGTATAAACATAATATGTCCGTATAATTTATACGTTAAACGATAATAAATAACACGTTTCTGATGTAACATTATTGTTTGACGCGTGTGCATTTGTTTATATGAACATAAAATTACAGATACTTTTTCTTTGATCCCTTCGGCCTGCAACGTTTACGTGTCGATATTATATTTCTCTTAAAATCTAATAAAACACGATGTGAACGTTAAAGGAAAATTTTAAATAACAATAAAAATGCCTACTCCGAATCATAAAATTTAAAATATATTGGTGGTATAAATAGATATAAACATAATATATTTTGATATTGCGCTTATTATCATTATTATTATTATTATTATTATTATTATTATTATGAACGTTATACTATATTTAATTAATAACTGTTTTATAAACAAAAAAAAAAAAGCACTGAAGTACACCGTACTATATTTAGGTTTATTTTAATACAATACATATATTTACTGAAACTGAACACAGAATAAAAAATAGTGCGAACCTACTTAACCTGGCATATTATCATTTTCAAGAACTTACAGTTATTGTTATACGCGTCATAAGTAAGATGTACATTCATGCATAAGTAAGGAACGTAACTATTCATTGTTGTAATACATTCGGTTATACTATAGAACTTAATTATTCATTTAAAAATTGCGAAAACATATTTTTAAAAATTTGAATTTCGGAAAGATAAAAGATCGTTTAATTTTTCCGGCGCCCCCACATAATACAATGTCATTTGGTTTGTTATAAAATAATGAAGATAGATCACTGCGGCGATAGATTTATCACGATTTCGACGAGTGTTCAGGTGAAATATATATTATCGTTTAATTTGCATTATCGATTTCGTACGGTCTTTGATACATTTCAAAATCCAAATTGCTTAAAATTTCTATTTCTTTACACTCATTTATATATATATACGACGTTTTGCAATTAAAACTGCTTGTGGGGTGTTCGCGTTAGGGCACGAGCGTATTTAATATATGTTTAATTGAACGCTTTTGACCATATTATATTAATAAGGACGCAGCGACCCGAGCGAGTCTGGCATGCGACAACACTCGCTGCTATTGCGTAATACGTGTAAGTACGTTAAATATTTTGTCTGCGTACATTTCATAATATACCTTCTATTTCTGCGTGTTAAGCTCTTACCTGTTCAAAACGTGCGTGCGTGTACGTATGATATTATGTACGAGGCGAAATAGCTAAATAGAATATATTATAATAAATATACCTACGCGGCGAATACACCCTGCGAGTGCGTGTACACCGGGATTACAGGGATCCGGTATTGATGTGTGTTCTCGTGGCCGTCGCGTTGCTGCAATATTTTATTATTATTATTTTTTTTTTTGTCCGCAAATTGTATTTCTACAAAATAGATTGCCGACGAAAATATTTTTTTTTTTAACAAAACGGGTGGAAATAAAAAATAAAAATACGAGTATATTTTCTACATCACACACATATATGTAATGTCTGTGTGTGTGCAGTTATCAAAGGGTTTTTTTTTTTTTTTTTGTTGGTATTATATTATGTAGTTTATTTGACGGGGACCTGCTGATTTTGTCACTACCAGCAGCAGCAGCAGCGACAACGTGTGACAGTGGTGTTTATAGATTTTTTTTTTTTTTTCACTTTTCGTTTTAGACGTTTAACTGAAAAATGAAATATTATCGAAACCACTGTCGGCAAAGAAAAAAAAAAAAACGACTTTGGATTGGTCAAAGGGCCCATTCTATGATTCATCTGTGTGTATATATATATATATATATACACGCGTACTTTTGTGGAAATGAAATAAAAATATAAATCGCGTGCAGTCAAATAATGGGGAGAGGAGGAGAGAAGAAAATCAATCTATAACGGCAATAAGTTAGGCGGTGGTAGGTTAACATTTTTGACCAATACGGCGCGCGGCTTCGAAATGCGAAATGTGTCGACACGCACCTGCAGTAACGTACACTACATTGCTCACGGATATTATTCGTTCAAGTATAATAATTAAATATCGGAGGTATTTCGGTGTTACGCTTAACGCATTTTACGTTCTATGTCGATTTATAACACATATAATAACCGTATATACGGTTATACAATTTATTCTTCACATACACTTACAAGCTCATTTGTTTTACATTGTTTTCAGTAGAAGTGATAATAAAATTACAATTATGATAATAACATTACGATTATTATTACTTATAAAACTATTATTTATAAATTATCTACGTAAGTATGCGTAAAACAAGCCGGGTTTAAAGTGTAAATAATAGATTTTTTGTAAATTTTGAAAAAACGCCTAAAAATTTCGTTTGATTACTACAATATTATATACTGTTTAATAACTTATAATTGTTACATCTATTAAATATATTTGTAAATTACATACGAATATATAATGTATAATTTAAATTGAGAATTTACATTTAAAATTATAAATGTATAATATAAGAGATCTGATTGATCCGGCTTCGCCCGCGGGTGGTATATTACTATTTTATATTTAACGATTTCGGTACGTATTCAAATTCGATACTAAAATAATAGGAACGCCAATTTTCCAAGCGAGTTCGTGGGGAAAAATTACGGGAAGATTCAACGAATTCAAAAGAAATCCGATTGGGAAATCGTTCGCTTGAGACGAACAACAGAATCTATACAATGAGATAATTGTTTCTCGTTCAGCGTCAAACGTGTCAAAAAAATCAGTCGTTGATTTTAGAAGTCGAATCATTTTCGGAAGCTAGAAAAAAAAATACGCGTTCTTGCAGCCACTAGCTATTTTCCTCTGTGATTCTCAATATGCCCGTGTAAACATTTGCAATTGATTCGTCTTGCCGTAAAACGGAGGGACGCGAAAAAAGGGGACGGATTACTATTCTCCCAGTAGGTTTATAACATGTCTAATATTCAACTGAATATCGGAAAATTTGGTCGTCCTTTCCCAATAATTACTCGTGTTAGTTTTACAATTTTAACGTGTACCCGCAGATTGTACGCTCAAACTCTCAAAACTATACATTTTTCAATCTTCTGCATAATTTTCGAAGATTTATGTTCCAGAATAATAATTGCATAGACTATAGAACCGTCCTTTATTATTTACGACGATAAATAATAATTTAAATCCGAATGTTCACCACGATCACCGGCCACTTTTCAACACCTAAAAATCCTAAATATATTTCCTTATATTATATCACTTGAATATAATATAAATTACAAGCAATATATATATATATATATATAACATTTTCTCGTGAAACACTCCATCGTCCATTAGTGAAAACCAGGATAAAATCCGTTCAGCATTTACCGAGAAAATCGTATGCGGACGCGATAAAGGATTTAATGCTATACAAGTAATATAATATGACGATTGCCGTTAAACGCGTTTTGGAAATAAAAAGAAATTGTTTTAAAATCGGTGCATAAAATAAAATAGAAAAAAATTTACGTTATATATATATATATATATATGTATTCGAACGAAAAATGTTGAATTCTTTTTGAGTGTATAAACGTTTAGATAAATTTTCGTAATAAAAAATATCGCGCATTTTTATTGCGAAAATACCCCTTTGGTCGTATTACGATTAAACATGATTAAAAAAAAAAAAAAAAATACACTAATCGATAAAAATACGATTAATAAATAATTTTTGTAATTTTGTTTAAATCATTATACTTAATCGTAGTATAAACTGTTTTTGTTTTACATAAATACGAATTTCGATTGAAAATATACGCTGCAACGCGAATAACAATCTCCGTACTTAACGAATCGTACTAATTTTATTACAAAACGATTATCGTATCAAAACGTAACAGAAATGTTTACAATAAAAATCTACATCGTCGTCGTTTTAATCAGCCGTTTTAATTGAAGTAAAAGAAAAAACCCAATAAACAATTCTAATTTTTATGTGCCAAATTCTAATACCTTCTATAAAACATATTTCCAGAATCGCTATTAAATAATTACAGAGCGATATATCTTGTGACTAGTGCGACTGGCTTGATGGTGATGATTTCCTGTTAATGAAATAATATCTGGCTCACGCTCGACATCAGCGTCGTTCTTAAGTCCACCTTTTCGGATGTCGTCTCTGTATATTACTTTTGGTATATTATTTTAAATACTGATTTTGATTGTACGCAATTTTTCATTGCCATAATTTATGAACAATAACGAAAAGAATCACAGTATGGAATCTTGTCCTTAGCACCCCTTTAAGTAAAATGCCTCCGTCAAAATTAAAAAAGCCCACAAAAGAGCGGTATGGTCTACGTTGAGAATCATTGGACTATGGTCGACTTACTGTTAATAAAATTTCACAATCAGCGTACGTATAATAATAATATATAATCATCGGTGTATAAATAAATCGTCGTGTCCTACGCGCGCGATATCCTGCGGTAATGTACCTACGCGAGAAATTCGCGCAACATCGACTTTTGTATACCTACTTACACAGTTCAAAATAAGCAAAAAAATGTAATCCAGATAGACGGTATCTGAGAAACGAATAATAAACTGTACAGCGTATAACTGTCGATAAAGTAAAATTGGCCGTAATACGTTCTGTTTTTTTCAATTATTCGAATATCCATACCGGGCACTTTGTTTTTTTTTACCAGACCATTTATACATACGAGTATATATTGCGCTTTGAAAATAAAATTTTGAACGTGGTACGTCCAGTGCCGTATTTAGAGGAGTTTGGCAGGAAAATTGCCCCCGGCACATCGTATTTTCGCGGGGGACAAAAATTTTTTTAATGTTTTATTCGAACAATATTACTACTTATTTTTGAAATATTCAATTTTTTTTTCGAAAATCTGACAATTTCCAGTAGTCACTTTCGGCACAGTAATATGTTTGCAACGAATTACGAGAGAAATATAATAATGGCATCCGTAGGCACATAACTTTTAATTCTAATTATATTTAAATAAAAATCCGTAGACACATTTGTGTCATAATGTTTATAATATCACAATACGAGTGTAGAATCGTTTTTAAATGGTAATTATTTAAAAAATATATATATAAATAATTACATAATCCGTTCAAAAACCGTGCGCGGGCAAATCCACGGGTAATTTAGCTACTTAGTTCTTTACAATTAGTGTCTGCGTATAAAACTAATAATTATTACTGGATAAAATGAGAAAAAAAATAAATAATTCGCGTCCACTGCGATAATACAATCCGTATGAAATCTCGGTTGTTTTTTTTTTCTCGTCTGCCGAACACTTCAGAAGGGGAGTAGCAACAGCAGCAGCAGCAGCAGCATCGATCTTGACGTCCTCATAATATACTTTATTTTATATATATATATATATATAATAAATACAACGGTACGCATTGTGTATTATAATGCAGCTTATATAATATAATAGCACCACGGCGTGTTTGAAAATCATCAACAGCAGCAGCTGTGTTCGGCGAATTTCTCGCAACGCCACAATAACAATAACAATAATAATAATAATAATAATAATAATAATAATAATAATAATAATAATAATAATAATAATAATAATAATATGTAATAATAATGATAAATAACATAGTCTCGCGTTATTACTACTATTACACGCGCGCATTATATTATTATAACGGTGTTAACGTTAAATTCGGCGTAAACGAATATTTTTTTTTTTCCCCGCTCGCCTCTTATCCTCCCGGCAAAATCGACGAGATATTTTCCATCCGCGAGACGCCGTCGGAACGCCGTCCAGTCTGACCGCGCGCGCTCCTGTGCGCCGCGCGCCGCTCGTCGTCGTCGTCTACCGTAATCTCGACGCGCACTCGTGCACCGCGGGGGCAGTGTTATTACCTCCTCTTTGTGACAAAGATTTCCGCCGCCGACCCATTATCCTCTTGTCATCCCTCTCCCACCCTACCGCGTGTCGTCGGTAATACGCGTTTGTTGGCGGCGTAATAATGTAATGTGAAAGAGAAGACGAAAAGTGGGGGTAACGCGCGTTGAGAAGAAAAAGAGATCTCGGCCGGCTGCCGCCGCGTGTGGATATATATTTTATGCGTTAAGGGGGGGGGCTGATACCCGGAGCAGGGGTATCAGGGGGGGGGAGTGGGGAAATCGACAAAAACGAATTCGCGAAACGCGTACACGACGACCGGGGTGCGCGGCGCGCGCGCGCGCGCGTCATTATACTGTTTCGAGTAATGCCGACGGCTATTATTCTGTGTGTACCTACACGTTTATGCGGCGTGCGTGTGTATATAAAACATAATGAAAATAATGTTTCTGTATTGGGGAATAAATAAATAATAATAATAATAATAATAAAAAAAAAATGTAACGCGATAATACCGGCCGACACCAGGAAATTTCGGACCTTTTGTGAAATATTATACGGTTTTCATGTGGCCGCGAGACTGCCGGCCGTATTATATAATGCGTGGCCTATGGTAAGTGTATATATATATATGTGTGTGTTTTGATACCATCTAATATTTTGTATAAATACCGGGCGTGGAACGGTCCAGCAGCTCATCAAACACTCCTTGTGTAGAGCACATTCGCCGCGTACGAGACGACCGTTTTCTTTATTATTATTATTATTACAACAACAACAACGAGGTGTATCGGGTTTTACTCGTACTGTGCACGTATTATTCGTAACGATATACATTTTTTTCTTCTTCTACTTTTTATAAAAAAACGATTTGAATTCTGAAGGATTTATAAATATATATATATATATGTATTTTTTTTTCTACTCCGTTTTTTCCTGCATAACCTTAGTTCTGGATTTTTCTTTCTTTCTTTTTGCTTTTTTGCTTTTTTAAACCCACCGATTATTACCATACTATTTTTGTAGACGGCGTATAGAATATTAAATAATCGTCCATCGTACGCGAAGTTGCCTACGCATTTTATCCGATCGATTCCGAACAAATTGTAAACAATGGTAAATTCACTTTTGTAAATTACCAAAACACTCAGAAAATTCATAACGAAATCGGTAAGAAATGGGTTCAAGTCTGTGGATCGTTCGACATTGCGTGATCGACTCGAACCAATATTATAAGCAAATACGAATAAATATATTTGAAACTATTATTTCCACTAATAACTACGTTAACGATGTGTACTCGTCAACATTTATATGACTAATTGTGTGTAGTTGTGTTCTTCACAAATAATATTATATATGGATATGTGTATTCATATAATATAAATAAATAAATATTTATATTTCATACGCATGTCAATACAATAATATCCATAAATATTATTATATAATAATATGTGTATATTACATGGAAATTATTAAAACTATAATTGTCGGAAACGATTGTGAAACTGGAATAAAATTGATTAACGCAGAACGCGATGTTATATTTATAATTTCGGAACTGTTTAAAGGTGTGTCTTCAGCTTTTGAAAATTATACATGTATACTAATGGAGAATACGATATATCTGAAAAAAGCACAGCACTTCTTCGTACAATTATGTTAAAACATCAAGATCTTATAGATATTCATAATTTAGAAAGAGCAATGAATAATTAATAAAAATTACGTTAAAATTCAATACAGCCAATGTCACCGACTTTTGTGTAATGAACAAATTGAAAAAAAAAAAAATTTTCAAAATCATTTATTTAATTGAAACGGATCAAGTAAATGATATATGTGATTCCACGATGGCCGATTTTCCTACACACTTAAAAATACAAAAATATCGGTAAGATTTTAACTATAAAATTGTGTTTATATTGATTCCGTGTGCTCATAATACATTTTTGTGTATTTGTTTTAATAGATTCCCATTTCGCGGAGTTGTAGCGTATGGAAATAATCACTACGTAATTCAATATTCCGCGTTCGGATAATTATTGGGAAACACATATTTCCTTATTCATTCCGTTTTAAATTATTTCCTTACTGAGAGTTTTGTCTTGTAATTCCTTTTTTGTATTTTTTTTTTTTATTACTATTCGTACGAGTATTGTTTTTATTTTTGTTTGTATTTCTTCTATTTAATTGTCGCGGGCGTATATTTATTTAATTTACGTCTCTCAAAAAAAAAAAAAAAAGTCCCGTTCCGTTCTCAGCGTCCCATTATGAGAAATCAGAACGAGCGCGTTAAAATGTTCAAAAAAAAAAACTCCGTCCGTTCAATTTAAACATTAAATTATAAATATTAATAATCGAGCAGCATCGGGGCATAACGATATTATTGTGTTATGCAGCGGAGGTATGCTGAGATTCGGATCAAATCGTTAACATTTCAGGGTGATTTGGTGGATTATCGAGTGACAGCGCGTTTCGGACGTCGTCGTCGTGAGACGCGGCGGCGGCGGCGGCGCGCGCTTTGACCACGCGGGCGCACAGCATCCCGACGACATCGATAGGCAAATCGATTTCACACGCGCGATAGGTATTGTTCGCTATAAAAACATTCGCATTGAAAGGCCGACAACGACGACGAAATATATTATTTATACAATGACACATTATTATTCGTACGTTTAATCCGCAAACATCGCACAATGGCTGTTTTTCGTGTGTATTATTGGCCACATACACACACACACACACAATGGTCAGCAACGGAGTGAACACCGCCGCCGGTACATAAGTGTTGTTTGTTTGGCCCGCGCGCACGTATTTATCATAATATTATGTTATTGTCGCGTTTGTTTATACGACGACGAGGTATACGCGAGACGAGTAAACGCCGAGAAAGAAGAAGAAGAAAAAGAAAATAATAATAATAAAATAAATCGGAAAAAATAAATAAAATACACGGCGGGCGAATGGATACAAATAATACGGCACTATCGGGTTTGCGGTTTCCAGTTGTGTTCGTCGCAAACACCGCACCGCGCGCACACACAATATTATTGTAGTAGGCTGCAGTGTACGTATTCCGCGGCGGCGGCGGCGGCGGCGGTTTTATATATTTTGTTATACTGTACGCGGGTGCGCGCGTATTTATTATATTATGTATAAACACAATAATAATAATATATTGTGTTTAAATATATTATTATATTATCTTTAAGGTAGACGAGTACACGACGCACGCTGCACACACGGAAACAGCGGATTTTCAAACGGTGTGTGTGTGTGTGTGTATAGAGCGAAAAATGTAAACGTTTTGATAAGATAATAATAATAATAATATTATATTATAGTGTCGTATTACCGCGCGCGTATTATGTTCTAAATAAATGCGTCTTTTTACGTATTATGTATGTATGTATGCGAACTAATGACAATACGAAGGAAAAGAGAAGAAAAGAAAAAACACTGGGTGTGTCAGGAGAAGTAAAATCTTGAAAGTGCCGTTGGATGGTTGCTGATTCCGCGTGATGAATTTAACATTTCGATATTAAAACGATGTTAATTTGTTAAGAAAATAAAACGAACTAAACTAGAGCAGAATAAAGAACTTGGTCTTGTGTTTGCTATTGGTAATGAAATTTAATTTGTATTTTTACTATCACATCGCGATTGTTTAATTCCATAAAATATACAATAGGCTCATGAAATTAAAGACGTGCGTTTTTGACGCAATTGTTATCATTTGGAAAATACAGCTTCCGTAATTGTTTTCAATTGATTAGCAGCCGCGCTTGGACGGATCGGCAATCGGCGGAGTCGTTTCGACAGAAGATTCTGACGAAACCAGCCTACACGCTACACCAACGATTACAAATGTACTGCACATTTAAAACGTTTTGAATTTTTTTTTTCTCCCCGCCCAGTAGTGTCGCAGTGAATGTTTTCCTTATTTCGGAAAGAATTCCGATATTGTATACGTAATCGAATTAAAACGTAAAACGTGTAATTACAGACACATTTTACCGCGCGGTCGAATCTCAATCGGTTTGCATATATACCAATGCAGGAAATAATCTGGGGGAAGGGTTTACGATTAATAATTGTGATTTAATTAAACGGTAGTTTTTTTTTCCTTTTTTTCTGTAGCGGGACAAAGAATTCGTCAAGTTGGTACTTCACATTTGTGTTTTACACGTGTATTTGTTTTTCGTACGCACTAGTATAATAATTTGTTTACAAGAAGATAAATAAATTCGTTTCGATTTTAGAACACAATTGTAATTCTCCTCGCAGATATTTGTCTGTAATCGAACAATCGACTCATAGAACTCGTAAAAGAAGAAAAAAATATATATAACACTGATAAACTTTATGAATCGCATATTATTTTATCAACAGTCTCTGCGCACGCTCTTTTTAAATAATTGCGAGTACCTCCAGCTTAAAATAATAATAATAACCGTATACGTATAATGCGATGAACTTGAACAATGTAGATTAATAGGCATTGTTATTTTAAAGTCGTAAATTGTTTTAGCAAAGTTATTTGTTAAATCGCGTAGTTTGTTATTACTCATTAGATACGTAAATTGCGTAACTATAATATACAAAATGTTATTATTTATAATGTCCGTAAAACACGCGAGGTCGTATAAAACTTATTCGGTAAATACTCGTATTTTAAGCGCAATACGCCTCGTATATATATATATATATATAATAAGACTTATTTTAATTTAAAACAAAAATTATTATTATCGTATACGGTTATTAAATATGTGTAACGTCGTATTGTATAATATATATATATATATATTTCATTATGGTTTTTATATACGATTAGAGCAAATGAATCATTTCTCTAAACGAAATAAATAATTACGCGTTATAATGTAAATAATAATAAAAACGTTACAATACACGCAAACGAAATAATTTTATTACTTTTTTTTGTCCTTTAATATCGTTTGTTAAAAATAAATTAACGAGGCGACAGAGGTCGAAACAAGTGTACCATAATTATTATATTACAGTCGTGTACAACGATATTTATGTTCTAGAAATTTCGGTTTTTTTTAAAAAAAAATCAATCGTTTACGAACAGTTTACAGTATTACGTTACGTTCGTAGTTTGAATGCCGCAATGTGTTTTATACATCATATATTATACGTTATTTGGGATATTTCGACGAATACACAAAACCGTTTCCCGTGTATTTGTTTGAATTTCGAACGGGTCGCGCGCGTCAACGAATATATACAACCATTTGCCGGCAAACGTTTTAACTATTTATTTGACAATATATTATATATTTAATTTATAGTTCCGTATAAACGGCCGTTTATCCATTAACAGTGAACGTGATACACTGGGTTTTTAAATATATATTTACTTTTTTTTCCCGGTCGTTTTCAAGTTGACTGATTGCGATTAATGCAAATACAGTGTTAAAAACGCGTTTAATTAAAAATGAAAAAAAAAAAAAAAAACATGTGTATTTAATTTATCTTGTAGTGTACAAACGCTCGCGTATTTATTTAGGACAGTGTTAATAGATTATATACATGCGATTTCGCTGTCCGGCTGTATATCGTATGTGCTCTGCGGCGTATAATGCATATAAGTGAAACGAACAGCATAACCGATATTATACGCGCGTATACGCACAATTCATTTATATACAATAATGGTTTACGATAAATATTTATCGATTTTAAATAAATATTATTATTTTATATCGTTTTTATCGCGTATAATATATACATATAACGGCGTTTTAGTGTAAATACTATAATACGAAAATCGTTTTCGAACTCTTCGATTATTATTAGAATAAATAAATAATTTCACGGACGGGGTGATGGAGGGGAGAGGAGAAAAATCGTAAACCATTATCCGACGTACCTATACCTACCTATTATTATTATTATTTTTGCCCGTTGTGAATGTATAATTTGTTTATGACAAAAATGCATTCGTAATAGTTCGCTTTGACCCTCCGAGTCAAAACTAAACTCGTTAGGTCGAAGCGAGGCTAAACGATGTCATAACGGGGTTAGATTATTATTATTATTTGACATTCGATTACCAGACACAATATTCATCGTTGGCGGCGAAATGAGTTACAAATTGAATTGGCCCATCAGCGGCGATGGCGCAGAGGGGAACGGCGCGCGTAATACGCGCGCGGTGCGGATTGCTGAACCACCGCGCGCGCGCGCGCGCCCCCGCCGTATTCGCCGGTCAAAATAATAATAATAATAATAATAACGACGATGATGATATAAAAAATAATAATAAAAAACAAAACTGTTTAATATTTCCCTCGGATTTTTTCGAGTACTGCGCACAGCGCGGAATTCGATTAGACCCCGTTCATTTGTCTCTCACTTTTTAAGTGACAGATGCGCGGCCCCGTGCGAATTCCGCCTTCCA
Source organism: Chaetogeoica ovagalla (assembly GCA_032441825.1). NCBI lineage: Eukaryota > Metazoa > Arthropoda > Insecta > Hemiptera > Aphididae > Chaetogeoica > Chaetogeoica ovagalla. The sequence continues at coordinate 13,309,469 of CM063723.1, read as the reverse complement.
TAACTCTGTTGTTTGTTTATACGTGTTTTCGACTTCAATCTTTAATACGGCGGCCGAGGGGCGAGGGGACCCTCGGGCGTACAATACGACTGCAACAGTTAACCTGGTTATCGAGTATTTACGCGATTTAAATACGTCATTAGTAAGTGCTCGAGGGCCAGTCGCCAACGTACACACACACACACTTTTCCATGCATAGGTAATGAGATGGGCGTGAAAAATATTATCATATATATATATATAATGTGTGTATACGTATATAGTTTCAAGAATACCGAAATGAATTCATTTACACTTCCATTTACGTGTTTATAACCTAAAAATATGGCGTGTTACGCACATATAGGCGTAGCACGAGGGAGACGCGCGGCTTTATACGATCCCTCCATCACCATTTTTTACTTATACATATATATATATATATTTTTTTTTTAATAAAACACGATTTACAAAACGACACAATTAATCGATGTCTGTTGTTTCAATGCGATCACGGAGAGAATTCTCTTCCGAATCATCATGTCCAAATCGCATCGACTTCGATGACAATATATACATGACACTTGCCGGATACCGAAATTGCAAATCTGTAAATAATAACTGTACCGCACGTGGTCCTAGATAGAAATCATTGTGAGTGATGTAATTCATAACGGTAATGATGTGGATGTGGCACGAGCAACAGGTGTATGAGTTCGTGTCTTACGTATTAATAAACACGTTTGATTTTCGATCAGGTGAAATTTTCGATTGCCTTCAATGATTTACTTCGTAATCCGGCCCGTGGGTATTCGAAATGCGACAAAAAAATCGATCGTTTGTTTTATTTTTAATTTTATACGTAGACGCGCTCGCCAAAATTATTATTCTCACAGTAACCAATGATAAAAGCGACCGCGTGGAAAAGTCGCAGTTGTTCAACGTATAGCATTATAAAAACAAAACATTCGGAATTATGGAGTTATAATGAAGACTTTGGAAATATACGAATACAATTAATATTGTAACGCCGGTCAAAAAAAAAATCAAACATTTCATTGGAAATTTGTCGGTTTTAATTAATACGAAATATTTTGTTATACTACTCTTAAATACTAATGCCATTATTACTTGTATTATCGCGTAAAAGTTAAAAACGTTTAAAAGAATGCGCCGATTTATATAAATGAATTTTGTGTTTATTTTAAAATTCTGGTCGAATATTCTAAAAATTCCGTTGACAACATAACAGAAATGATGAAAAAATAAATTGAGTATTGGAAAACAAATGCGCGTATTTCAGAGTATTTGCATAAAATCGTTGATACAAAAAAAAAAAAATAAATAATAATAAGATTTCCAATAAAATATTTGAGCGTCGGTTTTTTAAAATTAAATTACGAAAATAGTTTGATTTTCATTGGAAAATATAATAAATACGTATAATACTGTAATAAGTAGTTTTAATAAAATTATGAAACGGATTCGAATTCGATGTTATTACAATATTTTCAGAATATATTTTTATATGCATTGATAAAATCAACTCAAAATCTGAAATGCCGGTTGCTAGAAACTGTTCGAGTAAAATAAATAAAAGACGTTTTACTCATTATAAGCAACTAAAAAAAAAAAAAAAAATCTACCCAGTTGTATTTTAAACTTATGACAGCAGCGCGTGAACTCAGTTCCAGTTAAAAACGACAATTTTTAGTGATCACGTGGACAATAACACGAATTAGATGTACAATGACTAGCTAATGTCAGTTTTCCCAAAAGTTATACAATTTTCGTATGGGACGAGAATTCTCAAAAACAGTGAACTCGCAACGCGTTTGAAATATTTACACGGGGGAAAAAAATCGACGATTTGATTCGTGTAAATGTAATTTAAATTTTCTAACGCATACTAATAAATGAACATTAACGATATTTGTATATATTATATATAATTTTCATATATCTAATAAAACAAAAAAAAATAATCGGCGGGGCTCCAGTCCGCATAGTTCATTGGACCATATGCTACGCGTTTGGCATGTTGTTAAATAAAAAAAAACCGTTATAAAAGTTTTTTTTTTCGCTCAATGTATGATATTATATTGTATGGTGTACGCGCAATTTATTTTAAGTGCATGACGCGTTTCTATTTATTTCGAAAATAATATCTGCGAAAACTGTAATTTATAGTGGCAACGAGACAATACTATTGGTCACAGTATCATTTTTAAAAATTGAGCAAAAAACGCAAAAAAATGCAAAAAAAAAAATGAACCAATCTTTTTCAAATAAGTACGCCATTATGTCTCTATATTGTCAAACGAAGATAAATTGACTAAAGCTGTAGCTTAGCGTGTGCACGTGCCGCGTTGCCAGTCAAAATACAATAAAATATCATTGATCGGCGGCTATTTATTTTACTTATCTTATTTACCGACAAGAAGAATGTTTTGTTTTCAGTTCAACTCGGAACAAAGCAAAACCTTAAATAAATCCGTGTGCATTTTTTACAATAGTAATAATAACAATATACCCATTGAATATGTATCTAGAACATTATGTTATATATCTGATGAATAAATGTAATTTTTTTAGATTTAGATTTAGATATATGTGTAGAACTTCATGTTGTTGCGGTTATGAATCAATGATCGAATATTAAAGTGTCAATTAATTATTAAATTACAATATGTATAACGTTCAATTTTTTTTATGTTCTCCTTCTTTACCATCTGGGATATTGGTGATAAAAGTTTTACTGATGAACAGCAATAAAATAATATAGAAGGAAAGTAATATGTATTATAAAAATTAGTTGTTTTAATTTTATCGCGTGAAACGTTTTTATTTTTCGATTGATTTACTGTAAGAATTTACGTAACCGATTAATGACGCACACAATGAATGATTAAGAGCCTATAATCGTCTCCGAAATATTTTTAAAAATCGTTTTTTGTATATATATAAACTATAAAAATAATGAGCGTTTTCCGCTACAAAATGAGTGTAATAGTTATAAAGCGGAGAATAAATTATAATAAACTTTTGGGAATACAATTTTATGTGCATCACTGTAATCCACAAAATAACGTATATTATTATATTACAAAAATTAATATACTTTTTTTCAAAACATAACGTTTTTCAGGATGGTTCTTAACGAGGAAAGTTTGACAAATCGTATGTTATTAAATTATGACCGCGTGTAGAAAGGAACGATTAAAACATTATTTGTTTAACTTTTCAAGCCCGTAAAATGATTAAATTTCACCAGTATTAATAAGTAATATAATATTTATAATTTTTTCTCCTACATCATAATATATTAACCAATCTAAAATTTATAGGTTTTCATTTCGATTATCGTTGTGGTAACAAAACGATTAAATTAAGTATATTTGTTCATCTAATCATAAAATTAACCGTGAAAAAAAATTGAAAACGAACTGAATACTTATCTTTCTTATTATGCGCCTTTACTTTTTAAATAGTACGACAAAATCGTAAATTTTAGAAAATCCATTTTATATATTTATGGTTCAATTAATGAGATATATGAAGTTATCATTGTCAATTTTCAATCTATTCAGCTGGACATTAACAAGTTAAAAGTTAAAATTAAGTTGAATAGTTAAGTTATTTAACGTGTTTTTTTCAATCTAATTCTTGACATAAAAAGACACTTTTTTAAGACGTTAACTTTTTATAAAATGTCCAAATTGAGTTGAAAACTTATCTATACAAAGCTTAAGTTATATATTATAAATTATAATATGCACCTAGATATACATATATTAGTGCTTTCATTTTATAATAAATAGGATTATACAATATATTTTAACCCCTGTAAGTATCTTGGCGGCTTTTTTATTTTTATTCTGATAATCAGAAAGTGTTTAATTTTTAAGCGAGTTAAGTTAATTTTTTTTTCAAAATTAACCTTTAACTTATAAATTCGACAAAAATAGTGCATAATTTTCACATAATTATTTGAAATTAACTTCATGAGTTTAAAAAAAAAATCGTTAACTTGCCCAAGTCTTATTAATCTGTTTTGAAATAATTTAACAATATATTACTTACGCTGAATACGTTTTATCTTTTGGGTAAAATACATCGAGACAGTTATAATTTAACGTTTACACAAAATAATTTGTTATAAATAGCTATTGAATATAGTTAATTAATATTAATTGTAATGTTTATCGGAAATTTTAGAAATCTATTAGAACTGTAGCGCATTTAATGTTTTTAATAAAATTAATATTTAATTACCTTATTCGTAAAATAAGAATCCTTTGTTTTGTACACCATACGCGTCGGATAGATTTCTAAGCGTTTTACAAAAACGAGAAATTTTTTAATTGTATTTTATATTCAAAGATCTGTAAATTCACTAAATATAAGTATATGGACATTAAAACTATATATATTTTTATTTTTTTTTCGAAAAATAAAGTAATATAATTTATACATATTTCCCCGAAATCACTCGCTGCTTCTTTATTCAAACATTTATTTCCTCTAATTCCGGGGGTACTCATACAGAATCTGATTCTTCTCGGTTAGAGAAAGTTCAAAGACGTTTTCTGTCCGCTGTACCATTCACGTATCTATCACACACCCCCCCTCCCTCCCTTTCTACCGCCGTTAACTTCCGGGTCGTTGTCTAAATTACAATTCGGTTCTTTGGCTGACAGAAGAACTGAAACGTCAGACCAGCCAGACGGTGCACCGTGAACTGGTAATCGTGACGCGATGAAATTTCTCTGAAAAAATCCTTCTCCCATCGTTTCGCACGCTCTTACGTCTCTTTCGTATATTCCGCCAAAATTACACTCTGAATCGTCACCGTATGACGACGATGCGCGCGTTTTTCGAACGCGAGCACTCCACGATTAATCGTAATTCTCGTAACAGTCATTAAAAGAACACGTACACATTCGATCGTATTTTAACTTATGTGTATTGTATTTACGCGCTTCGTCGTTATTTTTACCGTTTCTAATTTTATTAACGAGACCAATAACATCTGTCACGTATTAGTGTGAACTAGCGGGTTAGTTAGAAATGTTTTCAGTGCGTTTGCGTTAAATAATCGGACTAATACAATGTCTCGCATTTTTCCGGTTCGTTACAGGACACGCGGGTAACTTTTATATGCGCGATTTTGTGTACGAACACGAAAATATATTAACAGTGTTCAGCAACGATATATTTATTTCGATTAAATTTTTTCCAAACACTGAATATTTCACTGTGTTGGGAAAAGACGTCCTTCACCCAACTATCTCCTCCCGTTACTGCGCCACTGATGTAAACGACAGTGAATTTCGGATAACGTATTTAATAAATACACTAGTAAACACGCGTATTTATCGTCGGTCTCTTGTAAAAAAAAAAAAAAAAACGAAAAGGAAAAAACGTAGTAAACCGCGAAGGATCGAAAGAGGAATCGTCGCGTCGTTGTACACGTGAAAAGATTTGCGATTTTTATCACGCGTAATATGCGCTATACTGAAATAAGAGCATAACGTGCCCGTGTTTGTGGGTGTGTTTATATACATAAAAAAAATAAATAAATACATTTTCCATTATGTTTGGCCGCCAGATGAGGTGGTTGGTGAGATGGACGAGGAAATCTGGCGTGCAAACGGTTACGAACCACGTATATATGTAGGTACACAGCGACAGACCTCTAAAATCGCGATTTGTCACATTGTCGGGCGGCGAGCGCGCGCGTCGTACGTACGGTATACTTGTCATTATCGCCACGGGACGTCTTCCATTGTGAACATGTGCTGCCACACCGTCGCTCGACACACACTGCAAAATACAAAACGGTTTTCTAAATAAAAAAAAAAAAAAATAATAAGAGAGGGTATAAAAAAAATAAATACACAAAGCGTAATAACATTATCCGAGCTTTGGATCTTTGCGCGTTTCCGTTCGCGTATCACATCCGGCGGACCTTCAACTGTGTTACAAAACAAATAACAAAATGTTTTTTTTTCTCCTCCGCCGCCGCCGCCGTCCGATTATTATATTATATTCTTAACGTTTTCGCTTTTGTCAACACGAAAATTAGAGTACGTAAACGAATACCGCCGATGGTTATAGTTACACTCCCGCTGGGAGCCATTCGATTTAGCTATTCCGTCACGCATAATACATACGAGACAACGACGGGCAAGGATTGCAAAACGATTAGCGTTTATCTCGACTTCGTATCGACGCACGATCGTGTGTACACATGCTTTTGTATACGCGAACCACATGTTATGTGCATAATCCCCGGACGCACGGCGACGGTGGTGGGAGAGAAAATAATATTTTCTCGCACAGAACCCCGATCCACAACGCTGGATCAGTGTCCGATCCAGCAGGTAGCGGGTTCGAAGTGACCAAAACTTTTGTTTTCCTTTTCCAATACATCCGACGGCCGTCAGGGGCGTATTTACTTCATCCCTTAGGGGAGGGGGCGGGCGAATAGAAAAAAGGGCCCGTCGAATCTGTTGCCAACTTAGAATTATCGAAAATTTATATAAAAATAATAAGTTTTAAATAAAAAAATGTTTTATGACATTTTAGTTTTAGTTCGATTAATTTTAGTTGTCAGTAGATATAGGTACATACACAAGTATCTAGGGGAGGCGATCGCCCCATCGCCCCCCCCGTTGTATACGCCCCTAACGGTCGTATTGTCGCGTCGTCACACGACTAACATTCATCTCTACTACGGACGTGCACGAAAGAACAAAAAAAAAAAAAAAAAATCCAAATAAATTTTTTCTCGTTTAAATCAATTGTTAAAATGTTTAAAACAACTCGGTACTCGATGCGCTTGAAAAGTAAATTGAATTGGTCAATAATTGATAATTGTAAAAATAAATAACTACCGTATGAAATGATGCGATGTGTTACGATTTTACAAATAATTTACTGCTAGGTATTGGAAAGAGTAAAAAATAACTGAACAATATCTGTTTTTGGATCCTAATTCAACGTACCGACGCCGAAATCAGGCTGATAATACGTTAAATCTTTGTGAACTCGTTTTACAAACGGTGGGGCCTATTGGAATGAAAATTGCTTTTCTATCAAAAAAAAAAAAAAAAAATACATGAAATAATTAAATAAAAATTAAATAGGCTTTATTTTATTTCTATTTTAGCCTTAAAATATTAATTTATATTCATAATTGAAATATTGAATTTTCATTCGACTAATTCAGTTTGAATTTCGTTTTCCGAGGTTTATTCGAACCGAACTCTATTTCGTGTTCAGTTCGGTTCGAATATTTCCAATATTATGTGTTGGATTTTCGAACCACCCAACACCACTTAGCGACATCACTAAAAGTCGTATAAAATATTGTAAATTTTAATCCACAAAACTTACTAATATGTATATGTATACATATATCGTTCAAGCACAGAGCATATTTGAAAAGGGGGGCACAGAGGGTTCGTACGTTTCCCATTTATTGTATTTATATTATTTAATATAATAAATACAATAAATTTATATTAAATTATATTTCATAAATGCAAAATCGGTGTCTATTAATTGAATGCCGTTTATAACTTGTAATATTATTACGAATGAATACGTGTACAATACATAAAATAATTATAAAAGTTATATAATATTATTAAATTAAATTTTCACTATTCGAATTGTCTTTATTTCATCGTTAACTTCGTAATCTTTGTATTTATAAATGCGATTATAAATATCAATAATCGTTTTGAATTTTATTAGTGCTTTACCCCCCCTTCCCCTTACCATTGACGTATCTAGAAACTAGTCACAGGAGAGTTATTAAATAAATGTGATATAATTTTTTAGTACATCAAACTCATAACACGTTATCTTAACAAGACGGAAAATAATGAATATGCTTTCGATTAAAGAGCAGACCAAACTAGAAATCCGTTCTATACAACAAGAGTTAGAAAAAAAAAAACGAAAATTTAAATTTGATATATATATAAATTGCATTTATCTTGATTTTTATATATTTTCGTGTATGTTTGTTTTGTAAAGAAAAAAGAATATATGTTTTAATAATAATAATAATAATAATATTATTATTATACATGTTATGTATAATATTATTATCAACATAATATTTAAGAAAATATTGGTGATTCAATTCAACTACATACCAGGTAAAATAAAACATCATTTTATTTACTTCACAAAAATATACCTAAATATAAGTAAATTTTTTTTTTGTTTTGTACTACAGTTCACTGGTACTATTTTACCAGTTCAATAATGCCGACCAGTTTCTAATGACATTTCATAAAAAATACTTTTAATCGCCCATACGTAATGTTGTATTGAATAATTCATACTGGCGTGATAACATTTTTTTTGTATATTTTGTCTAGTTATTAGCTCCTATAACATCAGAGCCCTATAATTTATAATACTATAAAAATAAAACAGTTGAACGTCGTACAACATCACTTGATAGTTGATATAATATCAGCCGATCCCCCGGTCGATTAAATCAGTTACTATATTAATAGTGCTTCACATTTATGCAAAAGTAAACGGTAAACGGCGCGCAATGAGTGGCCGCTTGCGGGCGGTGTAATTACAAGTAATATGCGAGCGAGGCGACATTTTCGGTTTTAGTCTGTCTCCTATAATAGACATTCCTACGAGCGAAATTGTACAAATATTGTGCATCGATCGAATAGATCTGTTTTTCGTCACGCGCTGGTTATTAAATTATTCGATTTCGGAACTAAATTATTCGATTGCGAAATAAAATTATTTCGAGACGCGAAATCCATTGCAGGTACAAAACGGTAATCAATAAAATATTATTATTATTATTATTACTATGTATAAAAAAGGAGTCGAGACTGGGGAGTGTTGAATCGTTAAAACCTCACCCGGCTATGCTACCGAGGGACATTTCTAAATACGCCCCTGCGGGTCAAACATTATAATATACCGCGGTAACGTGAACGTATCTCGTCGAATTGAAATTAGCTTAATTCTATACATCCGTTTAGTGTATACGACAAGAAACAGCGTGTCACGCTCCATTTGTATTGACAAAAAAATAATAACAGCTCGTATCCATTTGGTCTCGGCAAACGCGCGAGTACGCATTATACAAGAGTACTACGCGATTTGCATAATACAACATAATATACTTTTGTTCGGCCGCCACATTGAAATCGTCACTGTTTCCACTAATGAACCGTGCGCGTTAGCGCAACGTATTACGTTGGGATATTCTCCGTTTTGTAGCCCTGTCACATTGTGGTTTCTAGCCCATTATCCGACCATTTGTCGGATCTGGTCCGCGTACGTATTTTTATTGTGCTCTCCCCGGTCCCTGTCGCCCCGCGGTACAACAACCAGGCACCGGTAAATAGAACACGGCTTGTTACGGATATTATAAAAAAAAAAAAAAACGTAACGGCGACGGGATTGAACGGATTTAAAAATATATACATTATTATACGAAATGTAAAAAACGTTCTAACCGCGCGCGCGGTTACATCGATATTGTACGGTATTTCGACGAAACGAACGGTTTACGAGAATTCTTTGATTTTGTTTTTCCTTCTTCTTTTCGATTCGTCGTATAAAAAAATTAAACACGGTATTCGCGCGCATGCATCAAGTTCATTTTTTGAAATCAGATAATACGAGTGTACTTCGATAAACGTGTAATATCCGCGTTGTTACTGCGTTTCATTAATCTACGGTGTGTGAACGTCTCCTAGATTCCTGCGGTGCCCTCGGGGAGGAACGTGTGATACAAAGGGCCGAGGACACGTAAAAAAAGAACAAAATTATGTCATTACATTACAATATTATTGTACACAGTAACTATACAACAACGTTGTTTAGCCAGTCCTAAGTATATATACGTGCACTATTATTTTTCTCTCTTTATCCCCCGAAGTGTAATGTACGGCTGAGTTAAGCCTTTCACAGAGTTAAGTACTTTGATATAGGAAAGGGGATTATCTGGTTACAAAAACATGTTCCGAGTTTAACGACCGTGAGCGAATAGAATGACATAACGAGCGAGCGAAAATCGCTTTTAACCCGGCGAAATCGTTATTACGCGGTTGATGGAATTTGAAAAAAAAAAAAAACATTTTTTATACCGGTTTGCGGTTAAAGTATATGTGTGTGTGTGTGTACTTTAAATGGAGCCAACAGTAAAAGGGAACGCTTAAAGAAATGATCGTAAATATAATATACCGCCGTACAGTGTCTGTTCGCGATTATTAATTTTTACGTTACGTTTAATTTCATCAAAAACGACATTTATAAGACATTTATTGTGTCTCTAAACAATTTTTTAACCCGTACGATTTCCCACGGTTTATTTTCAACTTAATTACGAATTTGTTAGAACAGTAGACAATGTTGTAAAACGTAATTGAAATTGCTTTTCAAAACAACTCAGAATTATTTGTAAACTCATTTGTACAGTTTAATACGCTTGTCTTTATGGCATAAATGTATGCATTTCAACTTCACAATCGAAACCGACATAATATCTACTTACAATTTTAGACCCCGGGGGTGAAGCAAACAACGCGTTGGTTTTACAAAAAAAAAAAAATCTTTTGAACATTTTTTTTATTTTAACACATGACACGTTTGTGGATTGACGGTCATTCTAAAATTTTACAAGATCGCTTTCGCGACAATTTTGTCCGAAAAGACCATTGATAACGGTACACCTTTAACTTCCTACATTCATTGTGTTACGTGATTAAAATTCTGTTACTGTAGACGACTAAAGTAACGAATTTTGCTCATTTCCCCTTTTGGTTTGTTTATTCAACAATCGTAATGACTCCGAACGGATATAAAGTTTACTATAATACAAAATATATTTCGCGAACGAAATAAACGACTAGAAAAATTCGAAAACACAACATCCGCGTTTCAATGTTCCGTGAAAATATAACATTTTATTTTGTTTTCTCTGCTTACAGGCGTGTACGAATGATTCTCGTCGTGCGTTACGCGTTCAATGGTGGCAATGTTACACGGGGAATCTGGATGAAAATAAAAAAAACATGCACCTAAAATTATTTTAAAATAACATGTATAACACACACAGTGCAACAACTACACGTTGTGCCAGGGATGGCAAGCTCTAATAATGTGGCCCATTCATCCCTTCCACCACTGAACACTAGCAATTAACTTTTAGTCCTGTAAGTGCCCAATCAGTTAATGAAAAATCCTGAAAAATTTAAATAGGTAATATATTTTTGTGATGTCAATATACCATTATGACGGAATTATGACATAACGTAATACGTAAAGTTTACTAGTGTTTCAAAACGAAACAATTAACGTAAAATAGTTTTATTATACCACAGACAAGTATTGTGTATAAAACAACTCCTCAAAAAAAAAAAAAAATAATAACTAAAAGTTAGTTTTAAATATTAAAGTAAATTAGAATTTTCTTAATTGTTCGGACGAAGATGTCTTGATTATTTCGACAAATGATATTGAAGACGCCCTTTGGTGTAATAATTAATTAAAAATAAATAATACCCTTCGCGTTGTCAATCTTGCGACCCGGTACTTATCTATGGCAACGCACTTCGTAATTATTTAAAAATCGGAACAGTACAACGATTAGCTACCAAATACTACTCTCAGATTTCACTCAAAATTATTAACGCATCAAACCCTCTAATTTCCTCGCTCTCGTCTTATACTCTCCTTGGAAATCTAACGCGCCGCTTGAAATGACAATGGCCACAACGGAGACTACAACAAATGTTAATAAATTAAACAAATAAGACGAATTCTCAACAACAAATTACGTTTGCTTTCCCTGATTTTGAAAGTTAAGATCCAATGCACATCAAGCGCATTGAATACAAATCCCTTTTAACAACCGTTTGGAGGACATATGCAATTCGAATTTGGGGCTGTGCAAAGCAATTAAAAATCCGTAATATACACGTGTTAAAATCACGCACGATTAACTTGTGCGCCTTTGTGTGTACTCCACCATCCACATCAGACGAAATGATATCGTAAATTTCATTAAATGCTCAACATAAAAATCCAAAAAAAAATTAATAAAAAATATTCAAACACTACAATAGACTAATGCAGAAGAACCTACTGAACTAACTAAAATAATATATATATACGAGTACGTATATATTATATATGTTTAATCGTTAAAGAAAAACGTTAGGTTTGATCGCTATAAGTATTAGTTAACGGTCATTTTTCATTATAATTCTATAAATTATCTTAATTGCTCAGTGTTCTGAAGTATAGATTATAAATGATCTTTTATTAAGTAAATAAATAAATAAATAAATAAAAAATGTTGAAAATCTAGTAAGATGTCTCTACTACCTAATATAAATACAATACTATATAAATTATAATTGACTTTAAAAACGTCAACTTTATAACGTGTTGTCATTACAGAAATCTACAACGATGAAATAAAAGCGTTGTAAATGCTGATTAAAATTTCAAGAATTGTCTCTTGTTTCAGAATTTAATTAAGTTGTAAAGGATGTTAATTACTTCTCGGAACTTTTCTCGCTTATTACTTTGCTCTTTAAAACGTTTTCCTATATTAGTAATTAATTTATACATTTCTTGTTAATTACGGCACGCAGATTTTACGTAAAAAAAAAACAATGAAGATAAGTGCATTACCCTTCCTTGTAATTAAAGTTTCTGTGTAATATAATTACACGGAAAATCTAAATCAGTTAAGATTGTAAACAATTTTTAAATATTAGCTGTTATAATAATTATTTTTTAATTAAAATAATAATTAATTTCTTATTTTTATCGTTTTGTCCACGTCGTTGGACGGATATTAGTATACGAATACCAACATTTTACAATAACGACTGATTTTATTTTTTAGTGATATCACTCAAAAACACGCATGAGCTAAACTTTGATGAACTGGTTATCGAACATATTATCGTTATAGATATTTGTTTTAGTATAGGCAGTACGAAGTTAAAGAAGAGGTTGAAAATGCATCGCACATTTTTTTTAATTTTATGATTTTTGATAAAATTACGATTTTTTTTTCAATATGCGTCTATGCCAATGTACACATTGGTATTAGATTTCGATAAAATTTAATTTTTCGTATACGAGGGGAAAAAATTACTACATTATACATGTGCGTACGATTTTAAAATACTGTGCACAAAAATTCTGGTATTATTCTTTTTTTATTTGAAAAAAATTTATGGAAATATGCGGTAAAATAAAAGAACGAAATTTACAAGAAACGTATTGAAACACACATAATCCGACTGGCCCGGACCGATGGTCTGTATTTGCGGACGAGGCCGCGGTCAAATTATAGTCCGTTGAGTGCTTTTTTTTTCACCCGTTAATACTTATTTTAAAACATTAAATAATAATAATTATTATTATTATCATCATCATTAATATTATTATTATTATTGTTATTATTATTATTATTATTATTATTATTATTATTATTATTATTATTATTATTATTATTATTATTATTATTATTAATATTATTATTATTATTATTATTATTATTATTATTATTATTATTATTATTATTATTATTATTATTATTATTATTATTATTATTATTATTATTCGACTCAACTGAATAATTATTCCATTATTAAAACCAAACGTATTATTTTTATTATTATTATTATTATTATTATTATTATTATTATTATTATTATTATTATTATTATTATTATTATTATTATTATTATTATTATTATTATTATTATTATTATTATTCGGTTTTCCGGGAGAGTATAACACGAGTTTTAACTCGAGAGTATCATAAATGTATTAATAATCATAACTCCACATATCATAGTAGGTATTATTGTAAAAATTAATTACTATATGTGTAGATTAATTTAGTTACCGACATATTTTTTTATTAAACTGTAATGAAATAAACTCCTAATAGACTTCAGTAGAACTTAATAGTGGCATCATGTGCCGACATATAGTACTACTGTTAGGTATTCAAATATATAGATGGCGCAGCTGTCATTGTTGAAATAATGAGAAAGGCTTTGCTCCAGAGATGTCGCTGTAATTACCTAAATTAATGTATTATAAAAAATGATATATAAATGAAGAAAATAATATTAATAAACTATCATTCTGTAAGCAGTTAAATACAACAAAATGTATAGTGTTATTAAGACGAAACTATGTGTATTTTATATAAAAGTATACTATCTAAAAATAATCAATTATTTATTTTTACAATGAATTAGACGATTCAATAAAGTTGATATATTATTTAAAAAGTTTAACGTTTGGCCACAAAATGATAGACAGGATTTGATTTATATTCATATAATAAAATAATGTATTGTAGTTAATTATAAAATTTAGTTCGTCAGCTAATACCAATTACAATTATTCTGACTCTTTCTATGGTCAATCAATATAATTTAATATTTACATCATTATATCTTATAATTAAACAATATTGATAGATATATATAGTTATAATAAATTTATTATGACTCGTTTTGTTTTAACTAAAACAAAAATGCACATATATATGACTGGATCTACAAAAAAGTTACTAGATAAAAATCAATAATACAAATGATATATATAATAGTGGAACAAAAATCCACTAAATATATATATTAGATTTATTTTCACTAATAAATTGTTAATAATTTATAATGAATAGCATATATTTTATATCTTTGTCCAATATTTGTTTTGGTAATAATCGTCACTAATAACTCATTACAAGTTTAATATTAATATTCAATATTCAATTAATATTTATACAAGCAAAAAAAAATTGTAGGTAATATCACTAAACAATAACTATATTTTAATAAAATAATAAATGTTTATAAAATGTGTATTTAAGAAAGATTTATTTTATTTTATTGGATTATAAAATATTTATATTCATACAGTATAATATTATATTAATTATTATATTACAAATGATTAACAATATCACCCAAGTAAAGAATTCGACAAAATATAAGAGTTTGAAATTATTTGTAATATAGGTATTAAAAAAATAAGTAGTGGCTTTTATTAAAGAAAAAAGAACATAATCTTATATAAAACATTTAAAACGTACATTATTTGTTTTATGAGTTCAAAAAATGTTATAAAGACATATTATGAATGTAATAAATTAAACAACAATTATTAATTACGTATTACATTTTTTGTTTGAAATTCAAATTGAAAATGCTTTAAAAATATAAATTCATTTTAAACGGATAATAAAAAAGAATAAGAAGATATGATTAAAATATATTTTGTAATGTCTTTAGTAAAACAACATTTCTAAAATAATTTACAAACAATTAAATACCAGTTTAATGCAGATTAAAGGCGGACAAGGCAAAGATACATTAATAATATTAATAGAAATTAAAATATCATATCCCTTAAATTAAATAACAATTAAAGAAACAAAACACAAAACACTAATAGGATGCTCTTTTACACTCGAATCTCATACTCGGAGAGAATAAATTACCCAAAGACCAACAATATATGATGTTTAACAATTTTAAAGGCCTTACAAATTGTCATAATTATTGTCAAAACGTTTAAAATTATATTTATTTATAACTCGGTGACTATATAGGCTAAAAGGACGCTATAAACTAAAGGAAACGGTGCGTCGTCGTTCTCCACAATTTGCTAAAACTTAACAAGCGAAATATAAGCCGAAAATGGCCAGATTCAACGTGATTACAACATCTCAGTTTAGTATACCGCTATGCACTAAAATATGTTACTAATCGTATTTTAAATTATTGATATGGCACTAATACCGTCTAAAGTTATTAATGTTAGATTTGATCATGACAGATGTCACATTATATGACGACCGGATAATCTAAAAAACAACACAAATCATTGTAAAAATATGTATACATATAGCATTATACGACGTACGAATGTCAGCAGAGACAGATCAACTACTTTCGTAGGAGTCACACCAATGTTAATATTAGTCATACCGTTCATTTGCATTATTAACAATATACGTTTTTTAATTAGAATGTCCATTGACGTCCAATCACAACTATATAGTCCAAAAATTACAGAATTTTTCTAAAAAAAAGAAAACTATAATAATTTAATAATTCATTGGGCGCACAAAAATATTAATATAATTTTAAAGAATTCTTAAGTATTACTTTACTTTTTCGTTCACAAGTTGAAGTAAACTGCAAAACATATACAATTGAATACCAATAGTACATAATGTCAATAAAAAGGTAAAAACATCACAATAGAAGGTCGAAAATCCATTTTTTACGTAACACTAAACTCGTCCAATAAAAAAAATTAGATTTATCCATAGAATTTGTCTTAATTATAACGCGACATAAAATTGTATATTAAAAAAACAATTTAAATGTATATAAGTATAGTATAAAATAATTGTACCATAACAATTAAATAAGGCATAGTAATGAAACCACATGAATCTCCAACCATATAAATTAAAATAATAGGCCGTGAAATACCATATATTATTTTAGAACATCTAAAATAAAGTATATAAAATAATTAATTTTAATTTTTCATAAAATAATTAAAGGTAATAATAATAATATGTAATAATAATAATAATAATAAAATAAACACATCGGAATATGATTGTAGACGACGTCGGCTAGTAGTGGATAATAAAACCATAAATCATATAACATAATCATAAACATACAAATATTATTATTATTATTATGATTATAAAAAAGCATAATCTTTCTCAATATATTAGTTAGAATTAATAATTTAACATAAAATGAATTAATTAAAATAGAGTTTTTGGTTTGGTACTAAAATCCAAAAATTACATTTATTATTTATGTCAAATTACAAAGAACTATTAAATTGAATTTTAGACTAAATGCATAACATGTATTTGACTCACTTATAAATATTTTGACAATCTGAAGTAATATATAATAATTTCTTTTCGATCATTTTTGAGTTAAATATAGTCCCTAAAAACAATAATTGAAATAGAATTAAATTTTATAACAGAAGAAGTGTACAAATTTCTTATTCGAAAGTCATATTGGGTTTATAATAATAATATATAATGCATGTCATAGCGTCAAACAATTCACAGGCAATAAAACAAACAAATATACATATATTTCTGTTTTGAAAAATAAACAGAGAAAATAATTAAATGTATTTCAAGTGATCAAGGAGTATAATACCAGTTTTACCTTTTTCATTTCCCGCATTAAATTCTAAATTTCGATAGGCAAATGACACTAGATCGTATTGAGTTGATATCAATTGTAGCATTGTAAGTATAAATACATCGAAAAATACTAATCCAATTATACCATAAAACGTCATCATAACTTCCATTGCATAAATAGTATTGTAATATGTGTTGAAAGTCTTCACTGTTATTGGATATTTCAAATTAGCAATACTATTCCTGTGGATATTAACATTGTCGTTTGCTTTTTCTTGAGTATTTTCTATAATTGGTAATATTATCCACCACATTGCTGACAAATAAAATAAGAATGTATACCAAAATAATTTTTTGGCCGATTTTTTTCCACTATATATTAACTTGTTCCGGTTTTGTTCGCAAAGTGTACTCGATAAAAACGACTCGTGTGCAATATTTAAGAATTTCCATATTTCATCAGCATTATAAATTACTACAATTACTTTAACATTTCCAACTACGATACATGCAATATAAAACAACGTCTGCATATCTTTAAAACTATTATTTATAAATTCATTATTTTTGTATACAAATCCAGTTAATCCTACGACAGTGACCGTGGTTGTCAGAAAAACTAAAATAATGTGAATCACATGGTAAATATTATAGCCAAACATTTTTGGACTATTCGGATTAACCATTTGATAAAATCCAATGAACTTCAATAATGTTAAATTTATCGCATATTTTGTCTCGTTTTCCATTTTTTTCCCAGATAATTATAGTTACTGAAAATTTAAGAAAAATTGTATATTAATAGTCGATAAATGTAAAAAAATACCCAAAATGGTGTTTTTATAAAATATTACGTTTTCATTATGTTTAAATTTAAAATGTATTTTTTTTTATAAATAATATTAATTATAATATTTTTAATGAAATATAATTTTATGTTATTTAAATAGAAATATAATATATTTGGTAACATAACTAATTAAACTCACAACTAATATTTGTATACTGACTAAAAATAGTAAAGTAAGTAAATGCATAAAAAAATCTTTGAAATAAATTTTAAAATAGTCTTGTATTGAAGTTCAAACTTCAATCATTAAAATATGCTATTAAAAACAATAGTGGCTACTTATTAAATAATATGTATACAGTCTGTAATTTTAAATAGTTATTGATATATATATATTTTAATTAATTGTGTTTAAAAAAATGTTTTATATGCCTAAATTTATTAATGCTATATTATTAAATTTATTGCTTATTTTAAAATCGATAATAATTAATGAACACCCATAAAGGGTAGCGTGCAAATAAATGAAATAGGGGAAATTAATTTGTTTTGTTTTTGTTTAATTGACAATTGATTAACCGTCTAAAAAATGAGATCTAATCTTGTAACTGCAATAAATAATAATAATAATAATAATATTTCAAACAAATTTACTTATTCAAATTTTTTAAAGTAGATAAACTTCAACAAAGCAAGAAAACTTATTTTGTAACGTAATACTAAATAAAATATCAGATGTATTAAACACTGTATTCAATGAACGACTAATATAGATACAGTGGAAAAAAAACATTCAAAATGTGGATTGACCGTGACATTCTAATATTGGAATCGTTGGCCAGACATTCAAAACTAATAACTATAGTTATTAAAATGAATTATAATAGTTATACCTTTTATAATATAGTTTTAAAAAAGCAATTCTTTGAAATCCTATATTTTAATATTATTATTATATATTACAATTATATTTCTGCGTATTATATTCTATTATATATTTATGTTATGATTAATATTATTATTTTTTTAATAACCATTCCTTTCTAATCAATACAAATTTATTTACTTACATTTCGTTGTTAAATGAAACGTAGTTGTTCTACAATGATAGCCCGATTTACTCTTCGATTATAGGAAAATACATTTTCAGCCATCTCAACAATATTCAACATCTAATTTCGTCTAATTTTCTACACAAATGATTGGCGAGTAAATGCAAGATTTATCGCACAGTGAGTGTTTGTCTCGTACACAGAATGGTTTGTCTTGGCTACTTACTTAATTCAAACGAAAACATTAATAATAATAATAATAATAATAATAATAATAATAATAATTAAAAATTTAAACTAGTAATAATTATAAAAATAACATTATACAATAGTATTTAAAATATATAAACCCGAAAAGTAACATATACCAAATTTATTGAATTAAACGTATTTTATATGTTTATTCTTGAAATAAATGTGAAATCAGCAATTTCTTTATAATGATATTTTTTTATAATTTCTTTATATTGTAATTCTTGTGAGAGAATTCTCTACGGACGTTAGCAACTCGCATACTACAAATAATTTTGCTGGTGTTAATTAATTGCAAGTAAATTTTTTCAACTCCTTTTTAGACAACGTCACGCATTCGATTTTTTTTTTTACTTAATTCGTTTACCTGGTGAGCGTTTTCGTTCTTTCTTTTCTTTTGAAATGTATGTATATATATATATATATATATTAATTTATGTATATATATTATTATTATAATTATAGAAATTTATTTTTCAGATATTTTTATGAATGTTTCTATGAGATAATTTGTTAACTCTGTGGAACATCATATTTGTATACGATTACTTGTAATGTGTAGATTACTGAAAAGTTCTAGAGATTTTCTCATTATTGACTTTGATTTATCTATTTTATCACTTAAGTCCGGATTTGTATGTTTCTACGTATCGTTACTGAGCATATGCAATCTTATAGGAGTAAGAAATGTGTACAATTAATTAAATTCACAGGAAAAAGTTTTTTTTTTTTTGCATATTTTGTAATATTTCATGAGTTTCAAGAAATACATATTTAACTTATTCAGTATATTTTGGAATATTTAGTAAATTTTGAGAAAAAAATACTAATTTATTTAAATTTTTAAATTATTACTTATTACAATATTGATTTACCTGAAAAAATATTTTCTGTATCATTTGCTATAGGTATATTTTTATAATACATATACAACATAATTTTTTTTATATAGTTTTCATAAAAAAAAATCGTACAATAATTGTACCACACAATAAGTGATTATTGTGAATATTAGTGTATCGTAAAAATTTGCAAGAGTATACCTACAATATAATTAAAATATATAAAAGAAATATGATTTTTTTTTTGTTTTAATATAATATACCCATGTTATTATTTTATATTTCTACTGTTACTATAGGCAGGAAAATATTCCGTTATACGTAGGATTATAAAAAAATACATACGGATGTCAGCATAGACAGATTAATTACTTTTGTATGAGTCACATTAATATTAATATAAGTTGTACCGTTCATTTGAATAGTTATTAGCAATATACTTTTTTTAATTTGAATGTCCATCGATGTCCAGTCATAATCCAAAAATTACAGATCGTTTCTGAAAAAAAAATAGTGTGTTTCGTTGAACATACAAAAAAATTAGCACAATTTTAAATATTTCTTAAAAAAATACGATACTTTTTCATTCACGAATTGATATATGTGAAAATTACAAAACAATATAATTGAATACGAATAGCACATAATGTCAACAATAAGGTAAAAACATCACAATTGAATGTCGATAACTCATTTTTTGCGTAACACTAAACTCGTCCAATAAAAAAAAAGCATACAAAGAATTAGCGTAAATTATATAATAATATAGCATTGTATTTTAACAAAGCAAATTAATGTATAAGTATATTACAAACAAATCATATCATTATAATTAAATAGAACATCGTAATAAAACCACATGAATCTCCAACCATACAAATTAAAAAAATAGGCCGTGAAATAACACATTATTTTAGAATATCTGAAATGATATATATAAAATAGTTTTATAATACATAAAAAAATTTAAAAATAAAATGTATTTGTTAATTAATAATAAAATAAATTGGTTAGAAATAATAATTTAACATAACATGTATAAATTAAAATAGTATTGGTTTTCTAAAATTAACTGAAATATATATTACTTAAATATATGTCGCATAATATAGGATATTATTAAATTCAAATTTTGACTAGATTCATATTGCATTCTATACTCCCTTATGAATATTTTGACAATTCAATGTAATTGATAATAATTCCTCTTCAATCATTCTTATACTAAATCTAGTTCCTCAAACAAGAATTGAAATCGAATTATATTTTACAAGGGTATCCAAATTTCTAATTCGATTTATATAGATTAAATTCAATGTAATTGATAATAATTCCTCTTCAATCATTCTTATACTAAATCTAGTTCCTCAAACAAGAATTGAAATCGAATTATATTTTACAAGGGTATCCAAATTTCTAATTCGATTTATATAGATTATTATTATTATTTATACATATTTAACTTTTAATTAATGACAAGTAAAAAATTATGTATTTCTGCTAAATATTTTATATAATTGTATTTGTAATTTGCTGGCTCTAATTTTCAACACCGATTTTAAATGTTTATTTGATATGGTTAATCCATATTGTTCTATTATCTTAAAAAATATTTGCATAAATTGGTAGTGACTTATAACATATATAGATATAAATTACATTGTAATTTGGAAAGATATTTTTAGAAATCTTTAAATTTCATTATAAATTTATGTTCACATTTATTCAATTTTCTGAAAATTCTTGTGCAAATTTGAAAAAATTAGGTATTATAACAGTATTTTAGAAACCACTGTTTAACTAAACTGTTTAACCACTAACTAACCTAACCATTATACAATTTATAATATAAAGCATGTAATTGCGTCAAAAAATTTAATTGCATTAAAATAAAACAAATTATATTTCTTAGTGTTCAAAATGTATAATACCAACTCTTATATTTTTCATTTCCCGCATTAAATTCTAAATTCTGATAGGCAAATAACACTAGATCACATTGAATTGATATAATTTGTAGCATTATAAGTATGAATACATCGAAAAATACTAACCCAGTCAAAGCTTAAAAAGTCATTAAAGTTTCCACTACATAAAATGTGTATTGAAAGTTTTCGCTGTTATAAGATATGTCAAATTAGCAATACCATTCTTTGGACATTAATATTGTCGTTTCTTGTTCCTTGAATATTTTTCATAATTAGTAATTTTATCCAAAAAGTTGCTGCCATATAAAATAAGAATACATACCAAAATAATTTTCTTCCACAATAATTAAACTTGTCACAATTTTGTTTACAGAATTAAGTCGACAAAAACGACTCGTGTGCAATATTTAAGAATTTCCATATTTCATCAGCATTACATATCACTATGATTATTTTTATACTTCCAACTGCAATACATGTAATATAAAATAACATCTGAATATTTTTGGTCCCGTTATTTATAAACTCATTTGTGTTGTATACAAATCCATTTAATCCTGTGATAGTGACCGTGGTTGTCAACAAAACTAAAATAATGTGAATTACATGGTAAATATTAAAACCAAACATTTTTAGACCCTTTGGATTAAACATTTGGTAAAATCCAATGAACTTTAATAATGTAATACTTATCGCATATTTTTCCATTTTTCATTGGAATAAGTATTGTTGCTAAAAATGTAAGAAAAATTCTATATTTTTATAGTCAATAAATGTAAAAGAATGCAAATTAATGTAAATTATGAAAGAAGACCTTAACCTACTAATCTAAAAAACCATAAAATTAATTATATTTAATAATATGTTTGGCTAACTACAAATGTTAAATATTGATTTTTTTTTAAATGTGAAATAACTGTTTTTAAAAATAATATGGACAAAAACATAGAATATGAATGAATACTTTAAAGACCATCTCAGTCAACAAGTTTTTCCTAATTTGTTTTAACATGTACACGTGTAGAAATTACATTACCTGTTAGCTCATCAACTTGCGAGAAGTCCTTTTCTACCGCACGAAAAATCAGTGTATAATTTAAGATCTACCATGTCTCAGAATAGATTTAGAAATTTAAGTATAATTAATATTGAAAAAGATATTGTTATTAACATAGATGATATTTTAAACGATTTTTCTAAAACGGAAAGAACGATAGAATTATTTTTTATGCCTTTAACTTTTATGAATAAAAAAATATAATATAAGTTTTAAAATAATATTTAAAATGTAATTTGTAGTGAAGTATTGTAAAAAGTCGTATCGGAACGTATGAGGAAAAAAATTTTTAAGGTTTTGAATTGATATAAAAATCTCATAAGAATGTTTGAGATGAACATAGACTTTAGCCCCTCTCAAAGTTAAAACACTATTTGCGCCTATACTCTTGTCTCAGTTTTTCTATCATCTTCAAATACATTTACTATCACTCTTTCTCTCAAAATATTCATTTAAATATCATTTATTGTTTAATATCCAAATCATATATTGATCATATAGGATTATATAGTCTTATAAAACTCTCGCTTTTTATTTATTGATTTTTTTGTATTACAGTATGTATGTATAGTTTGTTTAAACGCCATTTTCTTCATAATTCATAATTCTTCATAATTCATGCAATAATTAGACTTATTATATAAAATAGTTATTATTATATATAATAGGTACCAGACCGCGGGTATTGCGAATGTTGCTTAAATTAATTCCTTAGTTAATGACTTTAGAGCTTTGATAATACTATGAATTTGTAAGCAGTTATAAACCATTGTATTCGACAAAAACAATGCTGAGCTAAGATTCGATATATTATTTATTAAAAATATCTAATAGACATATATTTAGTATATATCTTGTGTATAATTAAATTTAGTAATAAATATGTATAATATAGAAATATTGAAATATTCTAACAAAATCACGTTTTTGCCGTTTTCATGTCATTTTCTGGTAGTTTAAAATTTTTTTTTAATGCTTTCGAAAAATTTAAAAAACGAGCTCTCTAAATCATCAACTAGATGAACATTTCTATTGGAAAATGGTTAAAACATGTTAAGATTGAAGCACTTCTTCTGATAGGATTCTTCATTACAGTAAATAAAGACTAAAAAAACCAATACAATTCACGATCCGTTCAAAATCTAAACCTAAAAAATATAGAATAGAACAAATATAGTACATTTATTTTATCTCCGTATGACACTGTAATAAAATACACGTATTAAAATATAAAAACGATATTTCATGTATGTGTTAAAATTTTTTTGTTACTAAAAGTTATAATGACGCATTTAGTTAGGTGCTTATGCATGATTTATACAATAATTGTTTAAAAAAAAAGTATTAACGTTTTTGTTTTAAAATTGAAATTGGAAATTATTAAAGAATTTATAAAGATGTTTGTATAATTTTAATATCACTTAATGAATTAAAACTTATAGGTACAATATGTGAAATAAATTAGAAATACTCACCCAATCAAGATAAATTGGAAAAAAGTAAGAATAAATGTCTAACAATAATATTGAGTAATTGAATTAATATTGTTTTAAGCGTGCCTCAGACACTATTTATGGTAGGATGATCACCAATATCGGTGCAGTGAAAAATTACGTGTTAATAGTGTGAATATTACATTGCTGTCGTTGAATCCCAAGAACTATCATTGTTGACGTGACTAAAGAAACTTATAAATATACAGTAGGTATTGAAAAATATACGAGTACCACTATTATTAGACAAGAGTTTAAAAAATCGTTTTTTGGCATCCTACAATTATTTATTATACATGCACGATAATTGTAGTATGAGACATATTATAAGATGTTATTTTGAAAAGGTTTGTTTTTAATTATATAACTCGTTTTTAATCAATACAAATATTTAAATATATATATTATTAAACCTAATATTATAAATATATTGTATTTCAACTATAGGCCGAATTGGCGTTTATAATAAAATCGGGAAAATGGCGGACTTTTCTTGTTAAATAGGCCTATGTTTACAATATTCTTAATGACAAGAGACGACTTGACGCTTTCTATATATTGCAAATTTAAATATGCCATAATTTTTTTTATCTAAAACTTCAATTTTAAACCATTTTTAAAAATAATTTATAGATATTTCATTTAGAAATGTCGTAATTAAAATAAAGTCCTGGTATTCGTTTTATTACACAGAACAATTGTACTTTACTATAAAAATCAACTTAATTTTATAATAACACATTTACCTTGAATAACAATTTATTTAAAGATTTATCGTGTTAGGTTCCTTTTTGTTTGCGAAATATTTGAAAGTAAGTTTACACTCATTATTGGAAAATAATTTTTAATTAAGGTCCTGAAATTAATGAGTAAGAGCGAGAATATATTATGTTTTTATTATTAATTTTTATCAAAGATTTTCCATAAATTTCGTCTATGATGAATTCTGGCATTTTAGATTAGTTAAAGATTTTATTTATTTAACAATGTTTTTTTAGAATTACTTCGAGGAATCATTAAGTACCTTTTATAAATTCAATTTCTTTGTTTTAGCAAATAAAATTCTTATATTTTTATTCGGATCATCTATGAATTTGGTCAATAAAGTGTTTTTGGTAGATTTTCTGGATAAATCCATTATAATATTGCAGTGTTGTCTAATATCTTCTCTAAAATTAATATATGAATTAATTCATAACTAAAAAACCGAGAGAACAGGAAATTGAAATATATTTTTTATAATAACTTTTAATAATGTAAATTATTTGACAAACAATTAGGTGACCCGTTTAATGTAGATTAAACGCCGACAAGACAAACTTCCTTTAATGGTCTTTATAGAGATTAAACTATTGAACTCCTTAAATTAAATCGAGAACATTTCAGGAAATAGAACACTATACACTTATGAACTGCTCTTTAAAAAAGCTATTACGTAAGTACTTACTAAAGTTTGACCTTTAATTCCGTATCGGAAACACAGTGCCTATTATGCTGCAACTTACGTATAGTTCGTATCGGTGTATACTGCCAACTTTAAGACTCGTAATCGAAAAGAATAAATTGTGAGGACTAAGGAGATAAAGTTTTACGCGAACTGGTGTGTAAATCAGTC
This sequence comes from Chaetogeoica ovagalla, assembly GCA_032441825.1. Lineage (NCBI taxonomy): Eukaryota > Metazoa > Arthropoda > Insecta > Hemiptera > Aphididae > Chaetogeoica > Chaetogeoica ovagalla. The sequence goes on along the minus strand of CM063723.1, from coordinate 13,283,222 downwards.
CGGTAGGGAATATGGTCCAATTTATTTCCATTCGAAGGAATAAAAATGAATGAAACGCTTGGTGTATTCCAACTGATATTTTTCGAAAAAAATTCGATCCTATCCCCAATCAAAATTCATACTAATTCAGTTCTGTCCGGTTTTTTCATATTATTATTTCAGACGGTTCGTTTCGGTCATTTTTTCTTTAATAATCATTTGAACAAGCATATTATTAGAAATGAAAATTTTACAAGATTATTATTTAGAACAACCGTGACGATATTACCATAATTTTGGGTTATATATGTTAAATAATAATATGTTTTATAATGACAATAATCGTGTTTCAAAGAACAGACGGTGACGTCCAGACAATATTTTCAGGAAAATAAGAATTTTCCAACACATAATAAACAAAAATGAACCACAAATATAATCAATGCAATCACGAATCACCAATAGTACAAAATGAACGGTGGTCGTTTAAAAATGCGATCCGATCTAATTTGGTCTTTAATACAAATAATATGGGTTCGGGCCGGTCTAAAAGAAAAATATTGAGTCGTCTGATGTAGTCTTTAATACATAAAATATCAGTCAGGATCATTCTAATAGAAAATGCAGTCCGGTCCAGTTTGCTAACAATTTTTTTTTAAAACGGCAGTCGACCTGGTTCAGTTCCACATAATTAAATGACAACACAACCGGTCTGGTTTCGGTTTAGGTGGTGCTTTAATTATTCGATCCAGTCCATGAAATTACGGGCCGGGCAGAGCACTACCAGGAAACCACCGATGTATAATAGTTACCAAATATAATAGAATTTCTACTCTAAGAAAAAGGGGCTAGAGCACTTGAAATGGTCACGCGACTAGAACGATGTATAAAGAAATATTGAACATAGTAATTTTTATTTAAACATTTTTATTAATAAATAGACGACTACAACTGAATAACTCGTTATATTTTACGAAACGATGTATTATATCATTCTCCATCCTTTGCCAAAGGTGAGCAGGTGAATGTACAAGCCGCCAGTAATAGGATTACAACAACACATCAAGTTATCTTCTATCATTAACAATATGTAACTATTATTATTATTTTTGTTATAGCATTAGTATTCTCTTATATTATGGATGTTAGATTTGATCATGACAGATGTAATATTATAAGACGATCGGATAATCTAAAAAAAAAAAAAAATAACACATTGGGTTTACTTTAAAAATATGTTACATAAGGCTATATAATTATACATACAGATGTCAGCATAGACAAACCAATTACTTTTGTAGGAGTCACATTAATATTAATATTATTTGTACCGTTCATTTGCATTATGAGCAATAAACGTTTTTTAATTTTAATGTCCATCGATGTCCAATCACAATTATATAAACCAAAAATTACGGATTCTTTCTGAAAAAAGTGTGTTTTGATGAACATACAAAAAAGTTAATATAATTTTAAATATTTCTTAAATAATAGTTTACTTTTTTGTTCACAAGTTGATATAAATTACAAAACATGTACAACTGAATTCCAGTAGTGCATAACGTCCATAGAAAGGTAAATACATCAGAACAGTAAATTGTTAATCCATTTTTTACATAACACTAAACTCGTTCAATAAAAAAGAAATTTATCCAAAGAATTAGCGTAAATTATAGATTACATAAATTAAAAAAGAAATAAAACTCAATATTCATAAAAAGCAATTGATACGTATAAATACCATTGTACACGTATGAACAAATCTTACCATTACAATTAAATAAGGCATTGTAATCAAACCACATGAATCTCCAACCATATAGATTAAAACAATAGGCCGTGAAATGCTACATATTATTTTTGAATATCTGAAATGATTTATAAGAAAAAAAAGTTAATAAATGTATTACAATCACGGCACGTAATATATTTCATAAAACAATTTAGGGATAGAACGGACAAGGAGAAATAAATATAAATAAAACTGTGATTCTAAAAATTGTTAAGAATTACATTTTACGCTAACTCACCGTTATAAAATTAATATTAAGATCATATATTGCAATATATTTTACCAGATTAAATAAATTGTTTATAAGAAGTGATTCACTTTAAAATTACTTAATATAGCGTATATTTGTATACACGCCTTTATATATTATTTAAACATTAATACACGTTAATGTTTAAAACTAATAATGTTAATGATTATTAATTGAAATGTGGTTTTAGATTGTGTAAAAATAGTAAACAATTAAATTTACTTTTTACGTGACACACATTAAACAATTTTAATAAATTCAATTGTAAGCTATTTGTAAATCATATTTACTCACTTATAAATGTGTTGACAATCCGAAGTAATTAAGGATAATTTTTCTAGCATCATCTTTGTGCTAAATATGATTTCTGAAAATAACAATCGAAATGAAATTATTCTATATAATTATACAATATACATATTTATAAAACAATTCAACCGCTGCGCTAAAACATATTTCTGTTTTGAAAAATAAACACAGAAAATAATCAAAAATATTCATGTATTCCTTAATGTACAACAAGTAAAATATCTGCGCTTACCTCTTTCGTTTTCCGCTTTAGATTCTAAATTTTGATAGGCAGACGATACTATTTCATATTGAGTTGATACCAATTGCAGAGTTGTGAGTAGGAATACATCGAAAATTAGTAATCCAGTTATAACATAAAATGTCATAAAAGTCTCCACTACATAAATCGCATTGTAATAGTTATTGAAAGTCCTTACTGTTATAGGATATTTGAAATTAGCAATACTATTTTTGCGGATATTATTATGGTCGTTTCCCGTTTCTTGAATATTTTCTATAATTGGTAATATTATCCACCAAGTTGCAGCCATATAGAATAATAATATATACCAAAATAATATTTTTGCAGATTTCACTCCACTACTTTTTAACTTGTTAATGTTATTTTCGCAGTGTGTACTCGTCAAAAATGCCTCGTGTGCTATATTTAACGATTCCCATAATTTATCCGCATTGCATATCACTATGATTATTTTAATACTTCCAATCGCAATACATGTAATATAAAATAGCATCTGAATATTTTTGGAGCCGTTATTTATAAACTCATTTTTGTTGTATACAAATCCAATTAATCCTGTGATAGTGACGGTTATTGTAAATCCAACTATGATAATGTGAATCACATTGTAAACGTTACAGCCAAATATTTTTGGACTCTTCGGATTAATCATTTGATAAAAACCAATAGACTTTAATAATGTTAAACTTATCGCATATTTTCCGTCTTTTTCCATTTTTTTTTTTTTTTTGTAATCTTTACTAAATATTTAAGAAAATTTTTATTAGTCTATTTTTATATTATCTATACAGAAATACACTGTAATAGATTACATATTGATTATATTTATGATTAAACTCATTACTAAAAGCTACGCATTTAATAAAATCAATAAAAGCACAGAAATGCTTTAAAACATTTAAAGTAGAATTGTTTATAGATTCAAATTTAATCATTAAAGTATTCTATTAAAAATAATTATAAGTTATTAATTAATACGTGTGTATTTTGTTAATTTAAATAATTATTGATAAAAGTTTTTTTTTTATTGTTTTATATGTTATTTATGTTTTATATATTACACTGTCCTCCACAAGTCCGAAAATTCTTCTCAGAAAGGAAATTGAGCGTAGGACTTTCGGACGTGTGAAGAACAGTATAACCAATGATTGGAGGATTAGGAAAAATGAAGAATTAGAACCACTATTCAAAAAATTGAACATCGTTGAATCGATCAGAAATAAGAGAAATAAGGAAGGCAGGGCACGCTTGGAGAAGCCAAAACCCTTTACTCCGTACAGTTTGAAAAAAGAACCCAACAGGAAAAGAGACCCATTGGAAGACTGAGAATGAGATGGGATGATGTAGTGAAGAATGATGTAGAAGAGCTAGGAAGAGGAACAGATTGGATGGCGCGAGCAACTGATCGGGAGGGATGGATGGCTAGATGTATGATGGAATGGTCCTAGAAGTAGTTAATACCCAAAAAAAAAAATTGTTTTATATGTCAAAATTAATTTATGTTATATTTGAATTATACTTTATGTATTCAAAATATATGTTATTAAAATTAATAAATAATTATTCTGTAATGTAAATGCCTAATAATTGTTTAAAATTTAAATCAAAAAATTTTTTTTTATTTATAAAAATATTTTATTAATTTTTTAACTAATTAAAAAATTATAACGTACCTTGTATATACAATGTGTTGAATATTATATATTATAATATAATATTATTAATAAGTGTTGTAACATAAAACTTATCGATTCAATCAAGGTAAATGTCAACAATGTTAGAATAAACATTTCTAATACATAGTATTACCGGATTGAATACCAATATTGTATCAAATGTTTTTCAAACACCATTCACGGTAAGACAATAAGTAATATCGAAGCAATGAAAAAGTTCGTGTTAACAGTACGAAAATTACGCTGACGTTTAATAAACTTATATTTAAAAAAAAGTATAATTGTTGACGTGACTGTTGAGACTAATATTATATATATATGGTGAGGTCATGAAAAATATACCACTATCATTAAACACGAGTTTAAAAATTGGCTTCTTTGACATCCTATAATTATTTTTTATACATATACGATATTCATAGTTACGTATATTATAATATATTATGTTGAGTGTGAAGGTTTTTATTTTAATTATAACTCATTTCCAATCAATAAAAATATTTAAATATTTATGAAATATAATATTATTAGACCTATTATTTATAATACTATAAATAGATAATATTGTAACTAGATATGGCATTTATACTAAAATCGGAAAAAATGGCTTAATTTCCATATTGTGTTTATAATTTGTTCAATGACAAAAGGCGATTTCATAATTTTAGAATTGTGCCAAGACGTTCCAAATGTTCCATAATTTCATATAAATACCTGTTTTTGGAAAATTGTCTGGTAGTGGCATTCACTTCATTTCGTGAATTTATCTATAAGAACACAGAAAAAGTACCTTACAAAAATCCTACTCAATTTTGTAGCAACAAATTTTACCGAAACAAAAATGTATTAAAAGTTTTATCGTGTAACGTTTCTTTACTTGAAACTTTATTTCCTTTTTGTTTATGAAATATTTGAATGCAAAATGGCGGCATCCATTATTGAAAAAAGATTTTTAACTAAGGTCTTAAACCTAGTGAGTTTAAAAGTAACAACAAGTACAAGAGCAAGAGGTAAATTAATTATTTCTTAATTATTAATTTTTTCCTTTCTTATAATTAGTTTACGAATTCTAAAATGTTAGATTAATTAATGATTTTTATTTATCTCAGATTTTTTTTAGGATTACTTCCAGAAATGATTAAGTAACATTTGTGAATACATTTTTTCCTTATTTTATGTAACTGAAATAATTCTAATATTTTCTTTGGATCATTTACGAATATGATCAATAAAATGTATTTGTTCTTTAATTTATAATGTTCGGTAAACATTCATTATAATATATCGTAGTGTAGGCTAATATTTTCTTTCGACTTTTCCCCGCGTTTATTTTGTGCTCATATTAACATAAATTAAACAACCTAGGAGATTAGCCTTAATAAGACGCGATCGTGAGTATATTATGATATTACAAGGCATTACTTTATCTGACAATAAGAATAACAGACAATATAAATATATATAAGTATAAGTGAACATGTTGTTTAGTTTCTTATATTATTATTATTATTATTATAATTATTATTATTATTATTATTATTATTATTATTAATACTCTTTTAATTTATGGATGTAAGTATTGATCATGACAGATGTGATATTATAAGATGTCCGAACAATCTAAAAAAAAAAAAAAACCAAACAAATAATTAATTTTAATAAAATAAATTTCGTAATATGATTTAATACATACAGCTGCCAGCATATGTAAATCGATACTTTTCGTTGGAGACACACTCATAAGATTATTATTAATCGCACTATGTATTTGCATTGCTAACAATATACGTTTTTTAAATTTAATATCCATCGATGTCCAATCACAGCCATACAATCCAAAAGTTACAGATTCTTTCTGAAAATAAACCCAATTTTCGTAAACTATACAAAATTATATAAAAATTATTTTACGTTATACTTTACTTTCTCTTGTACAAGTTGAAAGAAACTACAAAATACGTACAACTGAAGTGCAACATTACAATACGTCCATAAAAACGTGAATATATCATAATTGAAAATCGATGACGTTTCATTGCTCACGTAACACTAAACTCGTCCATAAAAATGTTCACACGAACAACCGTTTAAAACGCATTTAAATTTTATATGCATATGATATTCCAATATATTGTATTCTTACCATTGTAATCAAATATGGCATAGTTATCATTCCTAATGAATCGCCGGCCATATAAATTAAAACAATAGGTCGTGAAATCCTACATATTGTTTTTAAATTCCTGAAATGTTTGTAAAAAAAATTATAATATTATAATTTTAAATTTATTATATTACGCCAAATGACACAAGGAGTAGAATAATTAAAATCTTCCATTAATTGATTAAAAACTAACCAACACCTTATGACATAATGTGTATACATATGTTGTACCATCGATTATGAAATAATCAATAGTTGTACATATAACGAAGTTTTTCAAGAAACAAACAAAAAAATGATCTTTAGATGCCATTCACTTGATAATCGTTAATTTTGTAATAGGTATTATGTTTAAACTTAATTTGTAATTCATTATTGAATTTTGTAAATGAATATGACTTTTGATATTTTAAAAAAAATACATCGATTCGCCTTCATAGTCAAAATTCACGTCAGTCATGAAACAGTTATTAAAAATTGTATATTATAAACGAATTTTAAATCATATATTTACTTATAAATATTCTGGCAATCCGAAGTGATTGATAAGAATTCGTCTTCAATTCTTTTTATGCTAAACATATTCTCTGAAAATAAAAATGTAATGAAATTATTTATTACAATCATAGGTGAAAGTACGGGTCAGAACAATCAAGCCATAACCTGAAATAATACCGAAAGGGTTTATGCATTGGAAAATATACAGGAAAGTGATAAAAAAAAATTGTAATTTTATATCCCACATACATTTTTAACAAAAAAAAAAAAAAATTAAAAATCAATATTATACATATTTTTAAGACAACCGACGACAAGACATAGTTGTCCTATATTTTATTACTTATATAAATTACAGATTAATATCTAAATATATCAAAAATATTAATAGAAAAAAAACAAAACCTTGAGTAAAAATTGCATAGATTTAAGTTTAGAGTAAAAAAAAAGACAACTGATTTAGAGTTACTGATATAATATACAAACATGCTAAATAAACACCTTTAGCATAAGTAAATAATTTTTTTATTAAAATTTTTGGTCAATTATTAGAGGGGAAATGACCTTATGTATTTTTTGATTACGAGATAATACGAGTATAACAACAACTTACCATCTTCATTTTCATCGTGAAATACTCGTATGTTGTTTTCATAGGCAGACGATACTATGTCATATTCGGTGGATATTAATTGTAGCATTACAAATAAAAATATATCAAATAATACTAATCCGAATGTACAATAACTACACAATATTACTTCTAATACATAAAACCTATTGTAATATGTATTGTATGTTTCCGTTGTTACGGGATATCTCAAATTAACGACATTCAACTTGCGATTATTCTTGTTAGTAAATGCTTCATCAGTATTAACTATATTTGGCAACAATATCCACAAAATTGCTGTCATACAAAATATGATTAAATAACAATGTAATGTTCTTACAGCTTGTTCTCCACAACATTTTATCTTAAAATAGTTCATCTTACAAAATTTACTCGACAAAAACAACTCGTGTGCAATATTAAATAATTTCCATATTTCATCGGCATTATAAATTACTATGAATATTTTAAGGTTACCAACCGTAATACATGCAAGGTAAAACAACACCTGCATATCTTTAAAACTAGTATTTATAAATTCATCATTGTTGTATACAAATCCGGTTAATCCTATGACAGTGACGGTTGTTGTTAATACAACCATGCTAATGTGAATCACACGGTAAACATTATAGCCAAACATTTTTGGACTACTCGGATTAACCAATTGATAAAATCCAATACATTTTAATATCGTAAAATTGATTAAATATTTTTCCTCCGAATTCATTCTTAGTTTTGATGATAATTTTCACTGAAAATCAAATACTTTATATTATAACGATTAATGGTATCGCAATAAAGGCAATGAAATGAAGTGTATAACAAAAACAATCCTAATGATTGTTATAATTAATTTTAACAAATAATTAGTAATATAATTCATAAATCTTTAATAGCTAATGTGTTAACTTCCAAAAATAGGCGTTTGAAAGAGTACTGAGATGACAACTGGTTTGTTACGCTCCACACGTCGTAAACAAGCAATTTAGTTAAAATTTAAAAAAAATCCTAATAATTTAAAGTTAGCCTTATACTATATAAAATATAAAAATAATTATACAAATATTTTGAGACTCGCAAAAAAATGTTTGTGAAAAAAATTTAAGAATGTTTCTCATAATCTAAAATTAACATAGCAAATATTAAATGAAATAATGGGCTCTAAAACTAATAATAATGTTAAAATTGAAACTATGATAAGTAATGATAAACTATTTAATGTATCTGTAAACCCGAAAATGGCGTCTAATACTTTTAATACATTTTTTATTAACGTAGGAATGAAATTTGGCAAGAATTTAAATAATATAACATTAAATGATAATCAAAATACATTTAATAATATTTCTTTTGATAAATTGATTTAAAAAAAAAAAATGAACTCGGAAGTTGTAAAACTTGTTAATAATTGTAAGATAACACTGCAGCAAGTTATGGTAAAGTAACAATTAAATAATTAAAATATATTATTGAATTTATAGTTACGGCATTAGTTTATATTTATAATTTAAGTGTACAACAAAGTATTTTTTCGGATAAACTGAATGATTAGACTTCTTCATAAAGGTGGGGATTGTAATCATCTGAATAATTACAGACAATTAACAAATAATTACAATAATATGTTTGTTAAATAATTTTTTTTTAAATACTTGAAAAGATAATTAAATTAAGATTAATTATATTTCTGGAAGAAAACAAACTCTTATCAAAAAACCAATATGGATTTAGACCTGAAATAAACACAGAAGATGCTCTTTGTACTACGACCCAGTTTATATATAACGTGCTAAATTACAGCAAAAAAGTAACAACTGTTTTCTTGGACTTAGTTAAAGGTTTTGAGACGGTAAGTCGTGAAATGTTATAACAAATATTACCTAATTTTGGAATTAACAAACTTAATTAAAGTTGATTTAAAAGTTACGTAATTAACAAATGGTTAAAATAAATAATATTACAAGTCAAAAAAATATGATTGTACACTGTTCGATATAAATATTATATTTATTCTAGGAAAATATTGGTACAATAAATTTTAATTATTTTTAAATTTCATATCAGTTTTAATCGGGAAATCTAAATTGATTTTTTTTTTGTGTTTGTAACAGTTTTATCAAAAAAAAACGGGTTTAAATACTTGAAAATGGATTGAATTAACACGTTAAATCTGTTTACGAAATATGAAAACTCGAATCACATAAACTAGGCTTAAGAATCTCGATCGTACAACTTTCTATAACACGTCCAATATTTTTCCTAACATGTATGTAATTCAACCACTGAACTAGACGGAAAACGCGACCTATCAATTCCGTGAGAACATCATGTGTATACACAGATTAAGTTAAATAATAAAATATCATACTTATCCTGTGTTACATATTATATAGTTGGAAATTAAAAATACAAAAAATAGTAGATAACTATTAATACATACCTATTCTTCGCGTGGGTTAACTATTCTTAACTTGTTCCTGTGTCATTCGTCGCGAGCATCCCTGTTGAAACTAAAAGAAAATATATCAAATATAAATTAACATCTTTTAGTGCAATATTTATATCAAACTCCTTAAGTTTAGAAAATAATATATTATTATTTAGTAAACGTATATGTTATTATAGGTAGATACTTTTCATTTTGCGTAATTACATATTCGAGTTTTTCTTTTAGTTGTTTTAAGTACAACATTATTCTTAAAAAATCAATAAAAAATATATACATATGATTATTAAAGTACGAAAATATACGTTAACACGTATGTTATACATACATATTAATTTATTAACTTACGACCATAAAGTTTTGTTTGTTTGATTTAACTTCTATATCAATAAAAAAAAAACTGTTAAACAAATAAATGTAATTTGTATACAATTTATAAAAGACACAAAAGCATTTAAAAAAAAATAAAAATATATGTTCACTATTTTATAAGTGTTATTTTATAAACACCTATTTACAATCGTGTGTAGTAGTGGGTGGATATACCCATAACGCTGAAATTCTAAAATGCGCATAAGAGAGAAAATAAAACGAATACGCGGGTGTACCGTAGGTATTATTCCTACTCAAAACACTACATTTTACTAATTTATAATGTGTACAATTTTTAATTGGTTTGTCATTGTCAACGATAAATTATAAATTACAAAACGGGAAATGTGTAATGAAAATAAAATAGTATTGAATACTGACTAAAATCGTCGTTACATTGAAGAGCTCTATGACGCAGAATACTCAGTGTCTATATAATCATGTTCCGTGGTCTAATTGAGAGATAACATTAAAACATTCCGAATGACATAACTTCACCGGGGTTTAAATAAATACCTTGTATATAATGAACATTGCATTAGAGTATTTATAAAATATACCACGTATTTTCATGCAATGATTAGGTTTAGTGTATTTTACTGTTTACCTGTTCGGAAATATTATTAAACCAACGTTTATCTCATTATGTCGTAAATCTTGTTTGTTCTTATGTTTTAAAATATTTATATAATAATATAAAAAAAATGTATATATTTATAATATAGGTGAGCAAGGGCGAGCACAGAAATATAAACCAAGGAGGGGGGCAAAGTAAAAAGTAAAAAATTACCGTTAAATAATTTAGTACATATTACCTAACTACATATTATTATTATTATTATTATTATTATTATTGTCCTAAAACGTAATTTTATATTAGATGCAAATTGGTTGTGTGACTTTTATCACGGAATATAATTGTGACAAGTACTATTTTTCTTTTTTACAAATGATAAAAAAATTAATATTAACTAAAATATCGGAGGTATGTCCCTCCCCCCCCCCCCCGTAGGCGTCGTTGAGAACGAAACTCTTCATCTACTTACTATATATAGCGAAATTGAGGCGTATACCCAAAAGATTATTTGCGACGGTTTTTTTTTAATATTTTAAGTCAGATATATATATATAAATTTTAGTTTAAGTTTCTTGAGTTATTACTATAATTATATCTATACATTTTGAATTTAAAATTATATATTCAAGACTTCAAGTAAAATTATTTTTCGATTTTCGATTTTAATTTTCAATATGATATTTGTACAATATTTTAAGGCAATTATTTTCATAAAGAAATATGTTTAAAATATTCCTAATAAAATAAACATTTTATTGTTCGTAGATTTTAATTAATATATTCAATTTTCATATAAAATACTATAACAATTCGTAGTCCGCATTATGATCCACATTTAAGACATTATATTGTCTTCTACAAGTTTTTATCATTAGAAGCTAACTAAATTATAGTTATAATCTGTTGTCTATGCAGTAATATGAAGAAAATAAATAAATGCATTGAATTTAACTAATTAATAACGCTAACGTCATTATAGTCTATGAAGATTGTATCTAATCATTACAGACGTTACACTATACGATGAACGTGAAATCTGAAAAATTTAAATAAAATTTAATACGCAACGACTGTCGAATATAATTAGTATCGTACGACGACTTACAGCTGCAAGTATGGGTAAATCAACTATTTTTGTCGGCGTCACAGTCATTTTGAAACCATTTGTGTCGTTCATTCGCATTATCAACAATATAAGTTTTTTAATTCGAATGTCCATCGATGTCCAGTCACAGCTATAGAGCCCAAAACTAACAGATTCCTTCTACAACAAAAAATTATTTTCTCCTTATAGTATATAATTAATTGTATTATTCCTCGTCGAATAATTTACTCTTTCCGTAACTTGTTGAAATAATCGGCAAAACACGTACGACTTCATAGCAGTATTGGTCAATGTCCACGAATAAGTGAAAATATCCGAATTCAAATTCATTCCATTTTGTACATAACACTAAACTCGTTCGTATAATATAATAACAAATAAATTGATGATTTAACGTTAAAATTAATTTAAGTTAATTCTATTTTAACAATTACTAAAAACTTACCATTATAATTAAATAAGGCATAGTAATCATTCCCAACGTGTCTTTAACCATATACAGTAAAATAATCTTTCGTGACAGTTTATATATTTCTTCCAATCGCCTAAAATAATTTTTTTTTACAAATAATAGTGTTATAATAGATACTAATCAATATTATACTAGGAAAAATAATTGTAAAATCATATATTGAAAAGGATGTGTAATATATGGTTAGGTGTTAATATTTCAGATTTATGATTATTAAAAGATAATCAAGAAATGTGCACAATTAATTATGTATCTAATATTTAGCAAACATATTGTAACATAGTGCTTTAATTTAAATAATTACATTTTAGTAGATTTGAATTATTACAAAATTATAACTTTGTTTATACAATAGCTGCTGTCAGTACTCTGGTATTATTCGGATTTTAAGCTTGTTTCAGGCTATTTTCAGGTCCAATGTATAAGAAAATACAGGGTAAAGTCTACTAGTCGGCACGGCAACCAGGTATATGTGATCTCATCTCCTCTCTATTCTTTAGTCAAAAAATGTAAAAATAAATGGATTTAGTCACACTCGTTAAAGTAATTAAAAGTTAAAAAAGTATCCGATATTCTCGTAATACACCCGTAACGTCTGAATCGACTATTATTTTAAATAACAAGTTATATTTTGAAAATATAATAACAAATTAAATTAAATTACAAATTGTAATTTTAAATTCTCATTCAATCGTAGTTTTTATGATTGCGATAAAGTATTTTCTTTTTACGAATTATTATCAAATTTACATCTGTCATATAACGGTGCGTTAGTGCTATATGAAAATGGATGAACAATAATTAAAATTGCGTACATTGTTTCACAAAAATATTCACCGAGATATTGTTCTACAACTATTTCAAGCTATTTTTTTTTTATAACTTTAATAGTTTAATTCCAATTGTCAACTCGTATAATTATTTATATTTACTTGCCTATAAATATTTTGACAATCTAAAGTGATTGATATTAAGTTTTCCTCGATTTCTTCAACACTGTATTCACTTCCTGAAAATAGTAATATATAGTTAATTATATTTATATTTCTTTTACACGAATATTGTTTAGTTTTCTCTTAATTCACTTAGTGTATATATTATAATAATCATTTTAATGGTTAAAATTAACATTTTAAATGTTAATTTTATAATCAACACATTAATTTTGTGTTATTTTGCATAATGTACATATATATTTTAGTTTAATAATCATCGATAGTGAAGAAACAGAAAAAAAGTAAATGATAATCTTTTTTTTTCATTTAAAAAGATATCTACTCACCGTCTTCATCATCAGCTTTAAATCTTAAATTCTCATACGCAGACGTTATAATTTCATATTGGACACATAGTATTTGCAGTATTGAAATTAAGAAAATGTCAAACACCACTAATCCATATACAGCATAAGAAAACATTATAGTTTCAAATAAGTAAAACACATTATAATATGTGTAATACGTCTTCGCGGCAATGGGATAATTCATATTGACCACATTAGCTTTATGAAAGTTCTGATTTTTTTGTGTTTCATCACTTAAAACGTTATTGTTCGATATAGTTGGTATTATTATCCACGATAATCCTGTTATACAAAAAACTAAAAAATAAACCGGAGACGTTCGCTTGATGTATTTTCCACAGTCAACGATCTTATAATAGTTTTTTATACAATATTCGTTCGACAGAAACGATTTGTGCGCAATATTGAAGAAGTCCCAAAGTTTATCAGCGTTACGCATTATTGTAATCATTTTTAAATTTGCCACCGTAATACACGCAATGTAAAATATTGTTTGCATATTTTTAAAACTGTTTTCCATAGATTCGTCGGTCTTGTATACGAATCCTACTAACCCAATAACGGTCGTCGTCGTCGTGAATACAATCAACAGTATGTTTATGACATTGCATAATTTTAAATTAAATATTTTCAGACCATTCTGATCAATCAATTGATAAAAACCAATTATTTTGAGAAACGTAAAATCCATGGCATATTCTTCTTGTTTGTCCATCGCTGGTATTCAGTAAAATAATTTTAACTGAAAATTACCATATTCGTTCGAAATCGTTAGTTACAAAAATAATATTAACCTATTAAAATTCTAATCGAAATTAATTAATATAATATTCATCAACATAAATTCTAAAACCCCGCCGGCTGCCGTCACGCGTAAACTGAAGGATATCTCACACATGTATCAAGTCGTCATGTTTTTCTCGTACTCTTTTTTTTATTTCAAAGCTTTGATACGCAATAAAATTTAACCCGCCTCGGGTAGATAATAATAGAAATGTATGGAAATTGTTATGCATAATTGGGAGTTACTGTCCATTTAGTTTTCTTACAGTTTTTGCGTTAAAAAAATCGAATGCTGCTATAGCATTTGAATACTACACCGAGGTTTGTAATCGGCTTACAAATAGCGGAACGATATGTACGTAACGCATTTGTATTTTAAACGAAAAGAAATTATAGAACTGTTGACCGACATTCCGAAATGCGCGATTAGAACAACAGCTGGTAAGTGCATAAATAGAAAATAATATAGTTCAAAATTCATAATATGCATCATGATTTTTATAACAAAGTCAATAATGTAATATAGATATTGTTACCTTATTGGGGTACGTTTTACTTTAAAAATACGCTATTCAGCTAGAAATTAATTATGAATACGCTTGATTTTTTTTCCTCTAAGCCGAAATGTTTTTCTAACGCATAACACAAGACATGCCACCAAGAGTATTAAATTACAATTGATCCTGTGCACACTATATATTATAAACTAATAAAATGATCAAAACTTTAACTGAGCACCGATAAATATATTATACACTATATAAAATATATATAATACTGAAAATCGTGTTCCGTTGTTTTTTGACGTGTAATTTTTTTTTCACGTGTCCTAGAACACGTCTTTTGATTGCAAAATCTAAATAAATATAGACAAACATATTCGTACAGTTTGAATCAGTCGCGATCGTTTTAAATGTTAATACATAACATGTAATCGGAATTTTTAATCGTTCACCTTTATTTACTACTATAATTATACATATCGTGTCCATGTATATTTAATTAAATGTATATTTCTAAATCTCGTGTCAGTCGTGCTCTAAATTTATACAACGTATATATATTTATTTTAAACATTCATTACTTATACATATATATATATATTTCTAATCGCCATACGTAACACACGAATACGAGAAATCTAATATTAATAGGGTAATAATAATAATAATAATAATAATAATAATAATAATAATAATAATAATAATAATAATAATAATAATAATAATAATAATAATAATGGATCTATAAAAGCTTTTGACCTGTAGTTAATATAATTTGCGGTTTCCTCAGCTACTTTCAAAGTTTATAGTATAGTTGCACGTATGCGTGTGATCATTATACGAGTATCTAATAATTATTAGGTATACATAATTGTAAATATATATATATATATATTGTTTCTATATTTGGATTTTACAGTAATATTTCATAAGAAATTTCACTAAAAATATATCGATTATTATTATTATTATTATTTAATATTTTTGCTCGAAAATAATCAATTGTTATTTTATCGTTTAAAATTCTCGTCTCATTAAGTGACGTCGGTGTTTCGTGTAAACATTCTAAAATAACAATATTTGTTTATTATTTTAATACAAAACTTCAAAAAATAAAATTCTTCAATTCTCTTTGCTTGGTATTGGATTGACCCGAAGACCAAAAATAAAATAAAAAAATCACTCGTGTGTTACACTAACAAGTTTATAATACCTCCATGGTTGTAATTTTATCTCTATAACGAATGAACGTCAAACGGTAAAAATATTTTAATCTCGTATATGCATTTGTTTAAATTAACGTCAATCTTATGTAAATAACAATAGTCCAAAGTAAGACTACATTTTATGATCACTTTTTTTTTTTTTTTTGTTTATCCACAAAATGTATTATAAATATTGCATTGCTTTCGTAATGCCACATTGATTATTATATTATTTACATAGACAACATGTATTAGCAGCATTGTTTATATTATATAAATGATCAATGCTCATGCCATAGCATGGATTTTACTATCCGCATATCAATTATTATTTACTATTTAATACGGGTAGGTACGTTTATGTATTTTCGAAACCATTTATAAGTAATATAGATTGGAATTGTATGTATGGACTAACCATAGTAAGCTCTGCGAAAATGAAAGAAGGTATAAATTCGTAAGTTTAAAAGTAGGATTGGGAAGTAATCAAAGTAGTTTCACGAATAGCGAATTTTTTTTTTATAATTAATAAAATACATCTAAGGGCCTAATCACCAAGAACTAAGGGTCGTCTGATTTGATAACGAACCGCCGTTAAGTCGGTGACGCACGAAAATATTGTCAATATTGACGATAATATTGTCATCGGGGCGAGTTCTGTGATGAAACCGTACATTATAGCGACCGATCACGACCATTATTCTAAGGTTTGTCGTCAACTTTCTAAATTTCGTAATTTATATCTGATGTTTTCTTGTTTTGTTGGATGTGTTTTGAAGCGGCCGGCGACGAATCAAGGAACGCCCCGACTACAGTCAATGTCGGCGAACCATTGGTCCCGCCGCCGGTCCTGTATCGCTTGCGAACAGTGCTGACAGAATAGTCTGCGCAGTTTTTAAAAGGTATCTGTCGACTGTATGATTCTGTCGTTTGAATCGGAGTTTTTTGAGCTCTTCTGGAAAAAATGTGTTTTATCTTGTGATATTTGAAAGTAAGCCGGATCGGCTTCCTTTCAAAATATTCTTTTCATTAGATATTTGACATATCCCTAATGTCACGGATTCGTCGTTTTCCCTGAGTCGTGTCTATTATTTTAGGGATGTTTGCCATTCGGTGACTTCGCCCATATTATGAATGCTGACTGTATTTATTTTTGATATATTCGGATATACGTGTTATTTTAGAATGTTTACACGAAACACCGACGTCACTTAATGAGACGAGAATTTCAAACGATAAAATAACAATTGATTATTTTCGAGCAAATATATTAAATAATAATAATAATAATAATAATCGATATATTTTTAGTAAATATTACCGAGAAACGTCAAGTACCCCGTCTATACTGCACAAAATTTGATTTTTATTAATTTTCACTAATTCAATCTTTATCTTTTAATAATCCAGTTTTTTGTATGATAGAAACTTTTGCCGGTGTCGTGTCAGACTGAATAAAGAGAATCTATTGAAAGAGATACAAACAATTAAAAACTTCAAAAAAAAAAAAAAAAAAATGTGAGATGAACGGGAACGCAATCAAAATACTGAAAGTGTAAAAAAAATAAAAAAAATAAGCTCTCTCAAATTAAATAATAGTCGCTAGTTGCGCCTACGGCATTTTAACTAATAACTAACAAGTATTAACTAATAATACTAGTTTTAAATTCCACACTAACCTAGATACGTTACCCTTGTATAACAGGAAATCTTGACAGTCTTAAGATTAGACGGTTTCACGTTGCTTATGAATTTCTCTTTTATCAAATCGTAGGCAAAAAAATTATGTATAAACAAATAGTAGAACGTATTTCGATCATGTCTACATTTTTCTACTTCATTTCAAACGGTGTCAGGAAGAGTTCAAATTGTCTATGTGCAATAACATATTACGTTTTAAAATATAAAAATAATTCAATCTTTGATGACATGTAAGTAATCGGAAGTAAAACAAGAAATTAACCGCCATACAATCGTTATATCCGACATCTAAAATAGTAAATTATTACTATTTTAGTGTTATACTGGACAATAGCTTTATCAAGTTTACGTAGACGCTATCTACCAGCAGGACAAATCAGCTGCCGGCGCTAATATTGTGGCCAATAGAGGGAGCAGTGATAAACGTGATTTACCAACTGCGTTTTTACGAAAAATAAAGGCGTAATATAAGATTTGTTTATTCACCATCGGTTTCGGTAAAAAGTCATCGTCACCAGTAACGCACCCAGGATTTTTTCAAAGGGGGGGGGGTCTAAAAAACTACATTATGAAAAACAAAACTTTTAATAGATAATAAAAATAGATTATATATTATAATAATATAATATAATCAATAAATTGTTAACACCTGGTGTTATCTATATCGTATGCGAAATTTTAACAGAAAAATATGAAAGTTGTATCAGAATTTGGATTTTCATCTATAAATGTAATACTATTGCACTAGTCAAGGGGGGGGGTCCGGACCCGGAGTCCATCCCCTTGGGTGCACCACTGATCGTCACTATCAGGTATTAAAGAAAAATACAACAGAATAATATGAAATTATTATTATTATTATTATTTTTTTTGTTATCTATTTACCATAAAGCCATTTAGGTTTTTTGTTTTAATGTCGTCGCTACAAAAAAACACGTAATTTATTCCGTTTATGTTTTTTTGCGTTTAATGGCGCATTGTTCATTAACGTTTACCATTTCTGATTTGCGAATTAACAGTAAATACTTATATGAATTTAAATGTATAATAAAAAAAAAAAAAACTATACACAATGTGGTGAAACTATGATGGAGTAAATTGGACGGATTCACTCACGAACCCGCACGCGCTTAGGGGCCCGATGATCATTTCTGCGCATAATTAATAATTGATAATTTAATTTAAAATTCCTAACAATACCAGTTGTAACGGCGGCAAGTGCAGAACGCACATTTCCAAAATTAATAAATTCACTGAAAATTATCAATGTCCCAAACTCGCTTAGTAATATTTAACTCCGCAGAAAATGTATCAGTAACAGGGACATGATAAAATCAAATACCAAAAAGTACTCAAAATAAATGTTATGTTTTGCGAATAAAATACTTATTAAAATAAGTACTTTTACTAGTCAAAATGTTAATGAAACGTTTATTTAAATAATAATAAAATTTAAAAAACCTCAAAAATTATATTTTAAAGTCCAGGGAGGGAGGGCAGGTGCCCCGTCTTGCTCCTCCCCGGGGCACCACATGTTTAGCTCTATTGTACATATTTCCAAAAGTTTGCACAGTAAAAAGTGATAATTGACACTTTAAATACTATATATCTCATTTGGCGTGTGAAATATTCAATTAAACACGATAAAGACTATTTAATTTTTTCTTTTTTTTTTTTTATATGTTTAACAATTTATGTATTATAAATATGAGAATTTCGAAGCTACAAACATTATTAGAATAATATTAAATACTTAATTGATTTGTTGCGTAATAAAACACGTGTAAATATTTTTATTACTTTTATTTTTTAATGATGTATAAAATGTTCAGAGACAATTTTCATCAAAAACTTTCTTTCCCGGGCCCTTGAATTTACTATACTGACTATAATATATGAAATTGATTTTTTTCCCCGCGTATAATGTATTGTATCCTCTTGTTGCACTGGTTTTTAGATAAAAAAAAAATCTTTTTGTTTTATTTTAATGTGAACGAAATAAAGGAACGTACGATAACCGTCGTATTGGTTATTATTATTGCGACCCTTAAAAATCAGCCCGATTAACGCATTTTCAATATTCTCGTATAACATATATTGTACATGTTCACTTTTACTGACTATAATCATCATTTTCAACAGCAACATATAAACATATAACGCAGAAACATATTATTATACGCATAATTTAATTGTACAAAGTCAATTTTGACTTAACAGTTTATATTAAATTATCGACTGATTAAATATCGGCCCCTTCGTGGACAGCCTAACCGTTGTGTAATACTATATAACGACAACACAGCGTTAATATAATATTATATGTGTGTCTGTGTGTTCTGTTTTCGAATGTATTTTACGACACGTGTCCATCGTAACGAATTCGCACACCATTTATGTTGGCACGTGAACACGATCCCGCTGTCATTGTATATTGAACATTGTAACGTATTACGTGTATGATTGAACCTCAATTTAATTTTATTTTGACCAGTAAAAACAATACACTACAACGTTTAATTACGTACAATAATACTAATAATGCGCCGATATAGTTTCTTACACGATTTTTTTATTGAAATATTGTACTTTCGAAAATATTGATTTTTTTTCCAAATCGTTTATGAAATAAAAACGATTTCGTCTACTAAAACGTTAATCGATACACGCGTTGTTATCATAATTAGTTATAACACACTAATCGTTATCACTAGAATTTTAAAAATATATTCTACAACCGAAATAAAAAAAACGCGAACGAATTAAACCAATAATCCCTTTCACACACACACACACATAATAAGAAGACACAAAAATGACCAGGGATCGCTATATATTACTTTTCGAGTTAAAAGAATATAATATAAAGCAAGAATATTTTGCGAATCGATTAGTCATTTCCGTATGCGTTTTAAACGCTTAAAAAAACCCCTATCGACGTAATCCCGTTCAATATTCCGCTATTGTCTAAATACTTCTTTTCTATCTGCATAGTTTTAACGTTTCATTATTTCAAAGGGTGCTTGCCGCCCTTAACCGGTAATGATCTGGCAAAAGTGAAACCACCCTTTAAAGAACCTGACTTGTTTTGCAATTTTGGTGAAAGGAAGGTGGTATAATAATAATAATAATAATAATAATAATAATAATAATAATAATAATAATAATAATAATAATAATAATAATAATAATATTAATAAAACCTAACGTAATACAATAGTGTTTCCTGCTTTTATAAAAACATTGCACGATATTAATGAAGTGTGATTCATTAACTTCATTCATCAACGTCTTAAGTTTCAAAATGGCTATATATAATAAACGCTTTTTCTGTAGTAAATATACTTTTGGCGCTTCCTAGCTGGTAATATACTATTTTTTGGCGCTTCCTAGATGCCAAAATATACTTGTTCGACGTCATTATATAATATGTTAAGAAGAAAAAAATGTACATTTATACCTGTTATAAATAAGTTTAATTTTAAAGCTTTTATATACCTGATAGAATATCCAATTGTTGTATAATGTTAATAATATAATACACGTATATACGTATGACAATAGCTACGAAATATTCATAATCATATCAAAAATAAATTTTCAAACGGAAGATAACGTGATTAAGAAAATAATTAATAAAATTATGATATATTAATAACTTTGTTTTTACAATTACTCGATAATGTTTTTTTTTTTTTAATTTTGACTAAAAATAATTTGTATATATTAAGCATGACCGGTATGGGTTTTTAATTTTTTTTCACGTGAAAAAAAATTTGTTCGTGCACGTATACAGATCTAAACACACTTTAATATTTTCCAGCTATATTTCTAACTTTTGAAAATGATGGAAGAAATTCAGAAAAAAAAAAGTAAAGGAGATTATTTGAACTATTTTTTGAAAATATCTTGTGATTTTAAATCTATTTTTTTCATTTAAAGCTCAACAGGAACATCGTCAACATCAATGTTATGATATTATAATAAGGATAAATGAATAATTGAAAATATTGCGAACGTTGTTCAATATCTTAAAAGCGAATTGAAAGCTTTGAATTCGTATTGAAGTGTTGAAATGGCTTCGACAAATTTCATTGTTGAAGGTGTAAATTCTTACGACTCAAAAAACAAAAAAACAAAGAACAAGGACGAAATTATATTAATTCATTTTTTTTTTTTTAATATGAGTCTGTAAAAGCTTAAACTTTATTTCAAAAGATTTAATATGATATCGCATATCAGGAATAAATTTATTTTTGTACTTCGTAGTCTTACATTCAATTCATTCATATACTTCAGTATGTCAACAGAAAAAACCGGTTCAGAAATCCAAATTTGATTTTTAAACATAGAGGCTTTTTTCTTCCAAAAAGTATATTTCCTGATGTAACATTAAAGAACACGTTACTTCTTGATATGTGTTCGACACGTGTTCAAAATGTTAGTTGACAGTTATAAATATAAAATATTCAATTTATTACTTTCGTCATTGCGGGAAATATAGAACGGACCGTATGAAATCGGAATCAGATGATATTATAGCTACGAAATAGGTGCCTCCTACATATAGATTTTCACAGAATTTTTTAGTTCATATAAATATTTGGTTAGGATTTAATACTTTTATGTACCGTTATAATATAAAGGCGAAAGTTTGTTTGGATGGATGTATGGATGTTTGTTCCTCTTTCACGCAAAAACTACTAAACGGATTTTAATGAAACTTTACAGTAATGTAGCTTATAGATCAGAATAACACATAGGCTATAATTTATAAAGATATTGTGTGAATTGTCCAAAATATAACGATGAATGGATGAAACGGATGGATGTATGGATGTTTGTTCCTCTTTCACGCAAAAACTACTAAACGGATTTTAATGAAACTTTACAGTAATGTAGCTTATAGATCAGAATAACACATAGGCTATAATTTATAAAGATATTGTGTGAATTTTCCAAAATATAACGATAAATGTCATTTAAGTCTGAGAAAATTCTGCAATCTGGGAGCTATTCAGGCGTGTGCTGCAAAAACAGTTAGTGCTACATGTATATAATGTATGGTGAAAATATTTATCTTAAATAGTCCTACAAAAAATTCTGCGACACCATATATATCTATCTTTTATGAGTAAGCCATTATTGTCAAAATAGTGAACCATAAATACAATAAAAATTGATAATTTATTTCTAATGCACATTTGGTAGTAATAAATGGATCCTTATCAAAATGAATACTTTTATTTTAATAGTTACGACGATGACAAACCGAACGCGCGATACTATGGTATCTATGGTAATAATAATACAACGAAAGCTTGATTTTGTTTTTCAATCAGCAAATTACAATTATTTTTTATAAAAATATCGTAGAAAAAGTACCTCCTAAGAAATAATTATGCCGCGAAAGCGTAAGTCTAATCTTTCCCAAAGCTCTAATAAAGCTCGATCTATGAAAGTAGCTAGACTTAACGAGACGTTTCCACAAGCCGAACTGCGAAGGCTTGAACAGGCGGAGCGTGAGGTAGCTCACAGAGCTGCTCAGACACCAGAACAGTCCCAAGCTCGACGTCAACAGAACGCTGAATATCTGGCATCTCAACGAGCTGATGAGACACCAGAACAGTCTCAAAACCGCCTTCGACAGCATGCTGAGTATCTAGCATCTCAACGGGCTGCTGAGACACCTGAACAGTCCCAAGCTCGACGTCAACACCACGCTGAATATCTGGCATCTCAACGGGCTGCTGAGACACCTGAACAGTCCCACGCTCGGCTTCTTCAGCAGGCAACTTACATAGCGTCACAAAGAGCTACAGAAACCGTTGAAGAAGCTGAATCTCGCAGACGCGCTGTTGCTGAAAGGGCACAACAGCGACGTCTAATATTCAGAAGAAACACGTGGGGGGTATTCGACAAAGCTGCATTTGAGTACGACGAGACATTTGATTACGGAAGCCACAATCTTATAAAAATAGAACCTATGAACAAAGAATGTAGATTTTGCGGTGCTCTTAAGTGGAAAGAAGAAGCTGCGGGCATGTGTTGTTCAGGAGGAAAAGTAGCTCTTGCTTCAATAGATGAGCCAGTTGAGCCGCTTAAAGAACTTTTCTCTCATGAAACAGATGAGTCTCGCCGTTTCCTAAAAAACATAAGAAAATACAACACGTGCTTCCACATGACATCTTTTGGGGCTGATAATATTGTTTCTATGCCAGGATTTTGTCCGACTTTTACAATACAAGGGCAAGTATACCACACAATTGGATCTTTGCTTCCTGCTACCAATACGCAACCAAAATTTTTGCAAGTTTATTTCATGGGCGATGAGGAAGCACAAGTTAATAGGCGTTCTGAGTACGTGCAAGGTTTGGATAGAAACACGGTTCAAAAAATACAACAAGTTCTACATAATCACAACATTTTAGTACATGAATTTAAAATGGCTAAAGATAGAGTGACTAGCGATAATTACAAGGTTGTAATACACCCAGATCGTGTACCACGTGGTGAACATGAAAGAAGATTCAATGCCCCGACCACAAATGAAATAGCTGCCTTAGTAGTTAGTAGTGAACAAACTGCTTCTCGGGATATCGTTATTCAGGCGCATGATGACCGGCTCACTAGAGTTCCGGACACTCATAGATTTTATGACGCTCTCGAGTACCCGATAATTTTTTGGAAAGGACAAGAGGGGTACAGTTTTGATATTCCTCAGACAAACCCAGTTACAAAACAACCCATACCAAATAAAAAAGTGTCCTGTAAAGACTTTTATGCGTGTCATATGATGGTACGTCGAGAAAAAATTTGAAAATACGCTACTGGCTGGGTTAGAGGCGAGGGAGAAGAAGAGCATGTGTATTGAATTAAAATTTTAAAGTTTAATAAATGATGCAAGTTCGTTCAAAACTGTACACGGGCGAAGCCGGGTAATTCAGCTGTAATAAAAAATACAAATCTTTGGCACGGGCAACGCCGGGCAGGACAGCTAGTATATATATATATATATATAATACATACGTGCAGTTGTAATTGATGTGTCGGCTACGGCGGGATACTATATTAAATGTAATGTCATTAAATTTCAATAGGGGAGAGAAGCCTAATATATGGAATGTCTTTTCCACAATGTAAAATTTCATTGTAAAAACATCTATTTTTTTTAATTGATCATTATTCAATTATTTACATGTAGCTATACTTTATAGTGTATAACTTTAAATTCAGTTACAGTGAACTGACTGATTAATCAATTAGATGAATTATAAAAAATTTAAATTACCGGATCTGTAAATAGAGTTCTAATATGGGATAGTAAGTGATCCTAATATCGGATAACCGACATTAACGGAAACATTTTCGTTTAATATTACAAAATAAAATGTAATGAAAATAAATAATAACATTGAATTACACGCATTTCACTTAAATAGGTATTATATAATAATGACTAATGAATAAATGTTAAAAAAATAATAATAAAAGTATTTTTTTTTAATACCCAGTATTTATTATTATTATTTTTTTTTTTTGTATATAGTCTCTTCAGATACAAAATGAATATCTATTTATTGACTTATGCAATTCAATAATTAACGGTATTTATAAAAACCTTAGTAATTTTAATTAAATTTAATACATTTTATTTTCAATATTATTGATAATATATATATATATATATATATATAATGTCAGAAATCGTATAGTAGGGTCATTGGACATGTCGCGTATTAAGACATAATGAATATCAAAGTTAGTAAATTATGAAAAATGATCACTATTATAGCATTAAGGTTTAAACAGGTATAATATACGCGTTGTAAAAATGTCATTTAGACATTAATATATGAGTTAATTTGACTGGCCTTTTTGGACAAAAAATTAATTTGAATACGACGAGAGAAAAAAATTAAAATTTAATGACAAGAAATAGTTACGGAATAATAACGGCGGGTAAATAAGTAATATGAGAAATAATAATAAAATAAACATTTCCATAGAAAATAAACACACGTTTTGTACCGCATGATTTGCAATGATTTTAAATCGATGTACGCCTTTCTTTGAAAAATAACCCAGTGTATCCGATATTGAACGAACCTGTCCCCCGAATTCAGCTCCTCTCCCCCATAATAATAATAATAATAATAATATTTTCAACTCGTACAGTTTTTCCTCTTACACAAAGACCAATAATACCGCACAATAATATTCCGTAATATTCCTCTACTCGGTTCATTCGCAGCAATCGTATACCTATTCACCTTTGGCCTCCTCGTCCTGCGTAAAATATAATATTCATGTACGCGCAGTAACATTTTCGTTACGTATACCCCCAAAGGGCTTGTTATTATTATTTTCTTTTTTTTTGTTGCTATTATTAAAAATTCCATTCCCCCGGGTGCTCCGATCGAGTACGGTAAACGTTGCGCAGCTTTGTACATACACTCGCTACTCGAAAGTCAAGTGTCCGCGTACACTACGCTATATATTATTATTATTATTATTATTATACCTGCCGCACGGCTATAACGATAATATAATAATAAACGAGACTTTGAGCATCAAACGGAAAACATCCATTTTAATGTTTCAAGAATTTTCGCCCCGGATCGGGGTGAGGTGGCGTAGTTATACACGTGAAAGCGCAAGGGGTGTACGTACACACAGACGTATATTATTACACGCGTTCAGGTCGCGTGCCAGCATCGACGGCGGCAGGGCACGTGTTTCGATCGTTTACGGATAGGTGGTACGTACATACAATACAGGAACGTAGTATAGCGTGTGATTTGATTTGACATTCCGTTAATTAATGAACACAAAGGAGGACGGACACGGGAGGTGAAGCGCTACACGATCATCCTGGGATTTATTGATCGATATACGGTACCGGGAAACTATAATAATAATAAAAAACGCTTATATTCGCTTCGATATGACTGTTGGAAACACGGAGTACCTATCAGTGACGTGGCCAGAGAGGGCACGAGGCGAGCAGGTTAATAATTTAAACCCCACTTTTTTACTCTTTTTTTATATAATAATAATAATAATATTTTATTCATTACTGTTTTGTACCACTGGCTGTCATAATTTTACAGACAAATGTATTTTACAGATATTGAATGTAATTTTACAGATATTTTTTTAGTTCGGAAATTTTATAACAGTAACCAGTGCGTGATCTATTTGACTGATGCACATACATCGTATAATTTCGCTCGTAAATTAAACGAAAATTTATTTTATTTTATTAATTGTATTTTTTTTTCTCGTTTCTTAAGATTAACGTTAAATATACGGCCTAAGTGTAATAGTTAATTCAAAGGGAAATAATTTAAAGTAAAATAAATAGTTAGCTGATATGGTTCAGGAAGGTCTTCTTAATTTTAACCTGGGGCTGAGTGTGTTGACTAACACATTTGGTACAACAATAATCTTTACATTTTATGGACATCATTCAATAGTTCTATGTGCGTGCTACGAAAATTAACGATTTAGTCTGTAATTTTTATTACATATAGACACTTTAAATTTTTGTAACGAAAAAGTAACATGGTTACTTTTTTTTTTTTTTTTACTAAAAATAAAACAATTTCATTATTAATTTTATTAATAACGAAAAATGTGACTTCATTATACATGTATATACGTAAAGAGTAACGGTAAATATTACTTTTTAAAAGTACCCAACTTATCCAAATTTTCTATACCTACGAAACTACAAAAATAATTTTCCAGAAGACCGTATTTTTCACCACAAACATTGTTTGATATCAAAATAATATATATATATATATATCTCATTATGTATTTTATATCATCATACATACTGTAACTCGATACTTAGCCTTAAAATTATAAGATTTATCAAAAATAACGCATTATATATTCTTCAACTATTTGATAAAATGTTATTGAAAAATGAATAAAATATATATGTATTTGTACTAATAAATTATTATAGAACTTTAATTATTTGTACAACAGTTACAATAAATATTAATGTACTTAATTTTTTAAAACAACTATCTACAATTTTCTGAGAGCAGAACTGTAAGATAGAGTAGAATAATTATCTAATCGGTCCCAAGAGGAATTCGTTTTTAGTGCGAATCCATGTAACATCGTTCTTCATTACATCATCATTATCATTATCATCATCATTCGCACAGGCGTATGTATACATTCATACGAATTATGTAATAGAATACGTTTACATACGCTACAAAAACGCTTTTATGGATGACAGAATCAAAGAAAAATCTTTTTCTTCATTAAAGACATAGTAAATTCTAAACTCCTAAACAAAAATCTATTATTTTCGCAAAATACAGTATTTATTTGTTTAAACATTAACACTTAAGAATTATAAAATACAAACAAAACAAAACCATATTGTTAATTACACATAAAGTAAATAAATGTAAATTATTATACTAATAATAAGCAATAAATGTATTATGTATATAAATACATGTTATTTTAGTTATTAACTAGTAATTTTTGCGATTAATTTAACGTACCAACATTTATTTTTAAAAATATAAACACATTATTAAAGGTATTTGATTTGATAAGTTTTTTTGAATATATTTGTTCTGACTTCTGAATCATAGTGCATAAATTCTTCGATTATTCGAATTGAAAGATTTGAAAGATAGTACGGCATATTTCGCTTTATCTTCATACATACGAATACCTATGATTTTTTTTAAATATTAACACACACATATATATATATATATATATAAATATTCGCACACTTTTTCAGATTTAATTGCTAAGTGGGTCTAAACGTTACCAGTTGACCTAACCTTATAAGATTCCAAATCTAAAAATATTTTTTTTTCCATAAGTTATGTTATCATTTAAGTTATAGTGATACAAAAACTTTTTTTTAATGCACACAGATAGTTGGATTATTGGATTATAATTTATTACTGGTAACTGAAATTATTAAATACATATATATATATATAATATATATATAAATTTGTAATTACATATAAATATAAAAACATATATTATTTTTAAATAAATATAAACATAATAAAATATAACCATAATAACTTTTACACGTAACGCGTAACTTAATTTTTATACGTAAATTTCTAATTCTCTACTCGGGTCCTCCTCCCAAGTTGTTCATTATGACAATTAATAATTTCAATAGGATTTGATGATTATAACGCGTCATAAACGCGACATTTGGGAAAATTGTAAAATCACTAAACAGATGATTTCTAATTCTTTTTTTTTTAATTTAATTTTAAAACTATATCGCTTAGTGTAAACAACTCATATAATATGTACTAGACACTCGCGACGTGTATTTCGCCGCGATACCTGCACTCGCTTTACGCACACGATCCGTGTTCTATGGAACTTTTATTTCTTTATTTTTTTATTCCGTTTTATACATTTTGTTTACTTTTATTTCACAAACAACTCCAACGCAAACGTTTCAAAAACAATATATTTAAATTTATTAAAAATCGATTGAAGCGTAGAGGGATCGTCAAAAGTCTTATAACGAATCGTTTTTAAAAAACATCCGTAAGATATTATTTATAATATAAAAATTTCGTATGACGCGCACCCGCGCAGTACAATTAAGTAACGGCCAGTAATAATACACTGTATACATTAATACATTACATTTTTTTCGAATTAATTTTGACATTTTATCGAAAAAAAAAACCGTTGGTCAGCTGACCTCCCAAACCCCCCCCCTCCCTGGGTCCGCACCCGCCCGTAAGGTGTAAGTCGGATACGCCAAACATTGGCCAACGCCAGTGCGGAGACAAGTCGATCGTACAATATTACAATATACGGTACGAGTGGTAGTGATATTTTTTATTCGCAAAGGAAACGCGAATGAATAATAAACATTCCGCGTTATTATATTGCCTACATCATAATGTTATTTGCCCTGTACGCCGGCATATAAATTCATATTGCGATATTTATTGTTGTTGCTCGTTTAAATCATTTCGCGTTACCTCGCGCGCGCACACACACACTGCACACACGAGCGCGCCGAGAGGAAAAATTCACGAACAAACCCCATAATAACGACGAGATAAAAATGAAATAAAATAAATGAAAGGAGGAACGGATGAAAGAAATGACGTGCCACCGCGGCCGCCCGTCGTATAAAACGCGCGCAGCACTTGACGGTCGTTATACGCTCTCTCTCTCTCTCACCATCTCTCTCTCTCTCTCTCTCACTCTCTCTCTCTCTCTCTAATCAATATTTCATTAGCCGACCTGTACCGTACTGTGGATACACTTCTATATATATATATAGGTACGCGCATATTGTCTACCCAATATAATATTTCGGTAGAAATGAAAAAACAGACGCGCGCGCGCACACACACACACAAATAATATGAAAAACAACGAACGCTTTTTCCAGTACTTTTTTCTTTTCGTTTTCACTCGTTCTGTTCTGTCCGTCTCTCTCTCTCTCTTTCTCTTCCCTCTCGCTCTTCGCCATTCTCTCCGTTCATTACACTACACGCTCTCTCTTTCCGGTTACCTCTCTCTCTCTCTTCTTTCGCGCACATCGCTTTGCGATTCATTCATTTTCAATTCGCATACCGAACGCACCACTCGAGTGGTGGCTGGATGGATATGGTGACGGTGGCGGCGACGGCCGAAAGTAACGCGGGCGCCAGAAACGCGAACGAGGGGGGTTGCCGCGAGGGGCATTCCCGGGTCCGCCCACTCCGGTCGCCGGTTGGTCCGATCGGAACGTCGGCCGGATGCTGTTGTGACGCCGCCGCCTCGGCACAACGCGCACCGCCGACGACGATCCGATCCAGCCATCGGGGGCCGCCGGGTGCATTGCAATAAAAACCGCCGCCACTGTCGTCGACGCCCGTTATCCACGGATATTATCATACGCCGCGTGCCGCCCGCACACCACGTCGTACACTGCGCGCCACAACGTTGTACAGCGCGTCATACCAGTAGAGTAGTGTTTAAAAAAGTAGTCTTTAAAAACGTTTTTATAGAATTACAGTCGCCGTCGAATTTTCAACGCGTAAATAATATTTTATACCGCGTTTCGGTACGTCGGGGACATTCAGTGAAATCACAATCGTCGCGGTTTTTTTTTCTCTCCTAATATCTCCGTTTCGAAATTCCACGCCGCCGGACATCACTAATATATGGAATACCCTCCCCTAGCCATACATTATGGCCACCTCGATGAACCGTCGCGCGTCCCCTCCTCCTCTCTGCCCCGACCGCTGCAGGGGCCGCGGTGCCGTGACCGAAGATCTCTTCTACGTCCCCGCGTCCAGTAATTCCGTTGCCGCGTAGCTTATTTTTTCTTTTTTTTCTTTTTTTTTTTTTACACACTTTCCCTTTGACCGACCGCGCGACCGTTTCCCGTCGTTTTCGCGAACCGAAAAACCGGCCACAATTCTGTCGTCGTTACCGTTCAGGCCGGGGTTCAGGCCGAACATGCTCAATAACATCAGTATAATCGGCCCGAACGTTGTCGGCGGTACAGGCGGTAAGTACATTTTCGTTTGTATAACAGCTATGAGTGCGGACCACCCCGCGGGATCTCCGTTGTTCTGCAGGATTTTTTTTTTAGGACGGTGATTGTCCGAAAACGCAGTAACTATAAATTTGTGGGCTCCAGAGCGGTATCAAGTTTTGCCCCCTCCCCCCCTCATGCTAAAACTCGTCAATTCATTTTACAAAATTCAAAATTTTTTGCTTGTACAAATTGTATTTACCAGTGCTTTTAGCCCTCCCCCCCTCATTATTACCCCGTAATTTCGACCGAACGTTACACGAGAAAAAAACCGTTCGATCGGAACTATTTAACGTTCCACTCGAATTATTGTAAAAACGATTTTAGATTCCGACATGATAGTGCGAATTTTTATTATTCTGTATTTTATATATTTCGAGTAATAGCTGTTCCGATCGTTACGTGTTTAACTAAAAAATTATAAATAAATCCGATGGCAAAAATCGTCCATAGTCGGCACAATTCTATATTATTCAATTTAAACTCCATTTTCCCGATAACATTTTAAAAATCAAAAAAAAAAAAGCGACAAAAAACGCGTTTTCGTCAAAATCACACACACACACACACACATCTTCGTAATTTCGAAAATAGCGTTTCTGGCTAAGGAAAATTTTCAAAATACTTTTAAAACAGACTGCGATGGTTTTGTAAAATTACGTCTGTAATACAATGTCCGTAAGTGAATCACCTAAGCGGCATCCACGACATCCGCGGCTCTCTACCTTTTTTTTCTTCTTCTTTAAATTATGCTTGTTTTGTTTTATTTATTACGTACATATAAAATTACACTATTAATTCAAATATATAATAAAATTTCATTAAATAAAGGTTTCATAAAATTAATTCGAATCGCGGTTTTTTTATTTATTAATTTAATTATATATATATATATATATTTTTTTTTTATATATATATATTTTGTACTAACTCTTTTTATGATATCATCAGCTGTAGTATTTGCAATTTCGCTGTTGATATATTTGCGATTGCTAAACCATTGATCTCGAAATGGTTGACATTGAATTTTTGAAGTCTTTAGTATAATTTCAAAACTTCACAAGACGTTACCATACTATATTATGGGTCAAATGAAATTTTCAAGAATTTATAAGCGTCGAAATATATCGATCACTGTTGCACTTAATTTCGTAATACATTTGTTTGGATTTGTAATTTTAATACTTTACGGTGCCAAACTTTGACTTCGAATAGAAACGTTAATGAATTTTCAAAATCGTCCGCATAAAATCCTATGAAGTCAAGTGTTATAAAAGTTTCTCTCGTGAGCCAATAAGCGGAACCTTTGGAAAGAAAATCCTCCACTCATTTCTTTTACACGCGCGTTTCAAATTTTTCATTTGACTGGAAAATAAATCGATCGAGAAATCAGTGCACAAACTTTGAAATAATCTTGGAGCGAATTATTAGAAATACTATTTCTGTCGATCGGCATTTTCGCGATTTTATTTTTTCACCATTTGTCTTTACGTTTTCGTATCGTGAGCCAAAGCTTACGACGAAATCGTCGCGAGTCAAAACACCTAATCCGACGTTGGTACAACAGTGTAATAACAAACACGACATTAAATGAAGTTCTTAAATTCGTCGCTAAAGCTGCGACGATAAATCGACGGACCTTAAGTGCCTAAATGTTGTTTACCGATTTTTTTTTTTTTTCGCATCGACTATATATATTATTGAATTTGGTCCAGTTTTCTGGAAAGCAAATCGAATAATTCCCGTCGAAAAGTTTAAAATTCGCAAATGCGATTTCTCCGTTATGACGCGGGTTTTGTTCGAGAACCCATTGAAATAATTGTTGCCGTCAGATACGCGAAATAAAACGTGGACGAGGACGGGTGATTTTGGTTTTCTGTTTAACGATAACTACAAAACTCATGCAGGTGTGTTGCTCGTATTAATATTATATACTACACGCAATACAAATGAATAACACGTACAAAAATAATCCGTTCGCATAGAAATACGCATATGCACAAAC
Source organism: Chaetogeoica ovagalla (assembly GCA_032441825.1). Taxonomy (NCBI): domain Eukaryota; kingdom Metazoa; phylum Arthropoda; class Insecta; order Hemiptera; family Aphididae; genus Chaetogeoica; species Chaetogeoica ovagalla. The sequence continues at coordinate 13,249,652 of CM063723.1, read as the reverse complement.
GGGCGCATCACAAAAATGATCAAAAAAACAATACCCAGTTAACGTGGGCCGTTTCACAGCGCCCGACGCATTTGTCTTCGGACCGAATCCTTGCGCCCTGGAACGCGCGACGACGACGTATCGCCGAATGTACCCCGTGCTCGCCGCACCGCCACAAACGCGGGGATCGCCGTGGTTTGCGGCCGCGCATTTCCCTCGAACGAAAAACCATTCGTCCGTCGGCCGTGCGCCGAAAAACGCGCACCGTGCGTGCACGGAAAAAAATTGTGAAAAAAACGTGACCACCCACGGACGACGTGCGTCCGTTCACCAGAGGCGACACCCGTGAAGCCCAAAAGAAACGTTTAACGCGCACCGACAACGAAAAGCGTGCGCAATACGGTTCGGACGGTAAGAGTGGCCCGCGCGAGCGCATCCACGTCGTACGATAAATGGTTGAATGGCGCCAACAGAAATGTTATCGCTAAATAGTCGTTTAGGTTTCGTTAAAATGCAGACGTTTATGTGCGATAACCAGTAGCGTTGACATCGCGCACGCGTCGATAGATTACCGGATTAGTTTAAAACATAATTTAACGATACATCGATTTATAACCTAAACGAAAATATTCGCGGAATTTTGTTTTACTAAAAATCGCGAACACTTATTCGTTCAATCCTCCAGCACGCTCGACTGCATTTCATACGGTAGTGTCCGCTTGTGCCGTTCACCGAAAATATACGACGAAACAAGCGGTCAAATTAATTCCCTTCGCGCTAAATTACCTAAACCTAAGTACAAGGGCGTATTTACTTCATCCCTTAGGGGGGGGGGCGAATAGAAAAAAGGGCCCGTCGTCGAATCTGTTGCCAACTTAGAATTATCGAAAAATTATATAAAAATAATAAGTTTTAAATAAAAAAATGTTTTATGACATTTTAGTTTTAGTTCGATTAATTTTAGTTGTCAGTAGATATAGGTACATACACAAGTATCTAGTGGGGACGATCGCCCCATCGTCCCCCCCCTTGTATACGCCCCTGCCTAAGTATTCCATCGGCAATGGCCATAATTAAAGTGCAACATTACGAATGTCATATATTACATATAAATTCCCGTATACTCTTTTAAAAATGTTTATACTGTAGCGTACGGTGGATTATCGCATTATTATTATTATGTATATTATATATATATATTCGGTAGATTTACTTAAATAAAACTCTTTAATATATAAAACTTGATTAGTTAATTTCGTTTAAAATTATTACTATACTAGTCCACCTGTTTTGCATACCTACATATTATTCCGTATAGGTGTATAATGTGTATAATTGAATATTAGAGTAACTGCCGCATAAAAATTTCCGTAGATTTTCAAGAATTACACTTAATATTCAAAAAAGATAGTTGGCGATTCAAGCGTGTTCGGAAATAATTATATGAATTAAAATGTGCAAAAATTCTACAAATATACAATATTAACGCAATATTCATTCGCGATACTCGCACCTCAAGTCCATCTGAATTTTTTTTTTTTTAGTGTATATTTGTGTTCTCTTTAATAAATAAATGGCGCGTTAAGAGTTTCCGGAACGATAATATTAAAAATTTTAATGCGTTTTACAATATTAACAAGTAAAAATATAAGTGAATATAAAATACGCGATACAAACTGAACGGATAAATCAAGATAGCCAAAAAAAATAAATAAATAAAAACTCTGTGTTTCTGTGCGCTGTATTATTGTGAAATTTTTATGACCCGCTTAAAAATTGCATGCCTATTACCCAGAAAAGTAAAAGTCCTAAAAGGTTGGCATAATGAATTTAAATCAATAATGAATGCCCTTATATTCAAAAAAAATCGACTCTTATAAAATGTTTGTAATAAGATTAACGATTCATCAGTATTCCCGGTATATTGTTTCGAATACAGAGCTAAAAATTTCCAAACGCCAGCACATCATGAGCGTCACCATAATTTTAAGTATCTATTCAATAAATGTAGAATATTTTTTATCAATTAGGTTACACATTTTGAGTAATGCAAATGCACAATTCAAATGAATAACAGTTTTCTAAGTCTTAATTTAATTTAACTATCTTAATAAATAATATTTCGGTGGAATTAAATGATATCAAATTTGTAAAGTAATTAACGTATACACGTTTTACATAATATGTATTTTATACGTGACATTTTATAGAATGCGTGCACATTCAAAAGTAACACAACGTATCATTAACAATTACTAATATCGCATCATACTACCATTATTTTTTACATCTGGATTAGAAATAAGCATATTATACATGATTTCGTTTTACATAATTCTTAAAAATACAATAAACACAAATTATCAAAAATATTTATACGATTTCAGCGTTCTTCTATATGAGACGCTTAAAAATCCGAGATTTTTTTTTATATATTATACATTTATATTATAATGCAAAGCAAGTAATAAATTCATAAATCGAGACAATCGATTTCGTCATTAACAAAACAAATAAACACCGTTAAATAATAATCAGCGTTTAGATAAATATCATATACGCATTGTACTAGGCGTTCAATACCGTTGATTTTATAATAAAATCAATGCCAAACAATCAAATCTTTAACCGAAAATACCGTGTCTAAGATTACGATATTACTAATCTTGTCAGCTTATATAATCCGAGTTTAGAAATTTATAGCACTAAAATATACAAGTATACCTAATGGCGCTTTTATGTACACTTAGAAACTACAACTATTCTAATGTGGTAATTATAATATTATATTTCCACATATTTTGTAAACATAAAATCGTTTTTAATTTTTATACTCCGAGTGAAACGAAGTATATGCGAGTTAGTTTTATAATTATGTAAACTTTTTTTTGCGTATAAAGAGTGCTCCGTTTTAACAGTTTATATAAAAACATTTCCTGGCTGAAAATCGTGCAAATTCGAATAATGTAAAAGAAAAAGTGTTCGAGTACTTTACATATTCTTTCGATATGTAATATCGAAAAATTTTTTTTTTTATTATTTTAGCGCGATTTTATTATTGAATTCCGAAAAACGGAATACCATCACGGTATATGGTAATAAAGACTTGACACAAAAAATACGTTTATACACTTTACATAATAAAAAAAATGAAATATATTTTCGAATGTATAGTGTGTCTGTGTGTGTATATATATCGTCTTTGATTTTTTTTTTTTATTTTACAATAAAGTATTCTGCGACAAGAATATAAAAACTCTGGGGAGGGCGGTAGAAGTGTTTTTAGAATACTACGCGTATTCAAATAAATATCTTTATCAAAAAAAAAATATTTTAGAATAATATTCCAAAACATTTAAATATATTTATTCCAATATAATCATAATTTACAAGACCGGACTTGTATTGACTTCAAAAAATATGTACATAGCAATTTTGCGCTGTGAAATATTATTCTAAACACGCGTATAAACACATCCACTGACATCGCCATTGTCTGAAATTACAAGATTATAACTTAAAAAAAGTCAACGAAAGTAGTAAACCGCAGCAGCTACCATATTTATTATACATAATGACGTATTACACCTATATTGACCGACTTTGTCGTTTTCTATAATATACACGTACACATGAACGTTTAAATGTTTGACTATATTTTACGACTAAATAAACGTGCATTATAACACTTTTATGTCATAATATACTCTGTCGTCGTACGTCAATATATGTATATATGTATGTGCTGTATACCGACGTGAAAATGAATTACCGAGTACATAGTATACGTATACCAATGTGTCGAACTCTTCAAAAATTACTACGTATGTACGGCTAGTTAATAAAACGGCGATAGATGATATAATATTTTTTTTTAACCGCCTAACATAAAACACCAAAGAAAAAAAGTATATATGGAAATATGTTGGACACATGAAACTACAATAATAATAATAATAATAATAATAATAATAATTATTATTATTATTATTATTATTATCATATTACTCATCCAAGTCGTTTCTCTTAACTTATGCAAAAGCACTACGTATAATAATAATAATTATTATTATTATACCGCACTCACAGCTGGCTAATGATTATAGATTTGCAGTTTTATACAGACGAAAGTTGAAAAATATTGAGTACGATTGCTAAGAGAACCGCTGAATTTATGAAAATAATTAAGAGAGGAGTAATTGGGGCACATGATGGCCTCCTGCGATGTTTTATTTTTACACTTCGTACAAAAACTGATATATAGTATTTCGATGAAAATTATCAAATACGTTTGGTTTTTTTTTTTCCAAAAATCGCAGCCCTGGAGGGTGAGGCGTCGCCCGGTTCGCCCTTGCCTACCGCCCCCGGCCCCGTGTGCGTGTTGTTTGCGGTGCCAGTCCACGTTCGCACCTCGCCCGTCACGTAAACGTTACGCGGTGGCCGTCGGTCGATCATATTAGAAAACTCACGTTTTCATAGGAGAACACGGGTCGGTTAAATTTAATTTGCGACCGGTCTAATTCTTCTACCCGTTAAACCACGTGCGCGCACATAACTTTCGGCGCGTAGCCCGCTGCCGGCATCGTCGTATACATTCCCGTTCTTTCAGTCTTCGGTCCAACCACAAATAATATCTACGTCCCACGCACACACACACCTACTCGTTTTGTAATATCGTTTTCTTCCCGTGCAATATCGTATTTAGTTTATGCATTTAATTTCGTAACTATTGTGTACGCAGTAGACAGTTGATACTATGGGCATTTTTTTTGTTTGTTTTTTTTGTCTTTTTCCGTACGCCGCTGTGTAGGTCACAAGGACTTTGACGGTCTCAAACACAGATCGCTACACCAACTGCAAACGGGCGGCGGTGGACAAGAAATCGGTGGCGTCGGCCACGGGCTCGGTGGTGGTGGCGCGGGTAACGGTCACTTGCAGGGCAACGGTCTGTCGCCACCGCAGCTATCCTGCACCTCGTCCGGCGGAGGCGGGCCGTTTCGGCTGTCATGCGCCGGTTTCGACTTGTCCACCGCGGCTGGCCACGGGCTGGCCACCGCCGCGGCCGTCGCTGCGACCGGAGCCGGCGGCGGACCCAACAGCGACGACGTCGGGAAACCGAACAAACAGAAGAGACACCGGACCCGGTTTACGCCGGCGCAGCTCAACGAGCTGGAACGGTGCTTCAGCAAGACCCACTATCCGGACATTTTCATGCGAGAGGAGATCGCCATGCGGATCGGTCTCACCGAGTCACGAGTACAGGTAAATCATCTACAACATAGTATTTTATAATATTGTATCGTCCCCGAGAAATGTCTCGGAATTAAAAGTAGATGAGGAGAGGATTTTTTTTTCTTTTTTTACCACGTGGTTTTTTCGTCGCATATTTCGCGACATTTCGACGTTTTAAAGATTTATTTTACGATTTTAGATTTTCTAGATATTTTCGAAATATTTCACTAGACAAATACTACCGTCGATATACAAAAAATAAATTATTAGATTCGAATTTTGGTTTTTTTTTTTTTATATTCTTCTATTAATATTGGAAATAAATCGATATATGCGTATTGACTGTGGCGTAGATACGATTTTTTTCAAAAGAACTTCCAAAAATAGTAAAAATATTTTATATATGTATTATTTATTAAATAATTTTCAAAATGAAATAATCCGATAATTACAAAACAAAATCAACACTCCGATTGTTGTATATTTAACACATTTAAAAGTTTTATTCGCATTGATCGCGTTATGCGTATACGGATAAATATTTTTATTACTAAACGTTTATTAATTACTTTATTATACGGTTAATATACTGTTATTAATTAATCCGTATATTTTTCTTATATATACATTAATAATATACAAAAAATAATAAGTAGAATTTTCTCGATATTTTATAGTAAAGTATTTGTTCCTTTTTTTTTTTTTTATTTTACGTTTATTATTTTATGTTACAAGAAATTAATTAGATCCGTATAAATTTCAAATAAATAGATTAATTAAAATTTTTCCTTAATAATTTTCGAGTGCATATAAATCCGCGCTCCGTATATTTATTAATACATATCGGGTACTATACCAATTTAGGATTATATGATTTTAATATATTTATATTACGATTAATGTTATATTTTTTTAACGACAAAGTATAAACTTTCGGTGTACGGTAGGAATAATTTCGATTCGAATGCTTTACTCTTCCTACACACGTGAAGAACTCTCGAAAACGTATTCTCCTAAATCAATAACGCTCTTATCCTACACCCAAGAAGTCATCGAAACGTTTAAAATTTATTTATTTACTAACTGAACTCAATACCTTATTGCGCTCGGCGTAAGTAACCGTGAATATACAATATACATATATATATATATTCACTGTTATTTATTAACATTTTTTTATTTTAAATGTTATTTATTATGATATTTATTCGTATATTAAAACACTTCCTTTATTATATGCACAAAAATATATTCGTGAAATAATTATAATTCGACATTTAAAAAAAGTTATAATAAATTTTAAAAAGTAAAAAATTACAATTTACTATAAAATATTTGGGGTGATTGTTATAATAAATTAACGACATAATTAAGTGAATAACGGAAATATATTTATTTAAATATATTCCAGAGAAAGTACGGTGAGTTTTTCGTCTTCGAATTTAATTTTCTTCTGCGTCTTTCTTACCACTATAATTATTCAAGACTTTACATATAATTACTTATGGTATAAAACTGTTAGTACGAATGGACGAACACGTCGGATATTAATAACAAAGATGGAATATCCGCTTATGCGGGGATTAACGCACATTGCTTTTCCGAGTTACGATATAATGATGATAATCACGCTTTTTGACGCTAAACTTCTCTCGCGTTCATTTGATAGTAAATCGTTACAATTATTAATGACCATTTATGATTTCAACGAATAAACTATAATGAAAAAAGAAATTTTTTTTAAGTTTTTTAAAAGTGAAAACCATTAATGGCAAACGTTTCGTTTACTCGAAATCCGATTTTACATCAAAGTCAGTACATTCTGAAATGTTTTTAAAAATAGTTCACCTCGTATATTTTCATCTTAAAATGCTGTTGTTCAACGAGACGCTTGAAGAGTAAAATTTCTAGAACGCGCGCGGCGTTATTGGCCAAACTTTTGAAAATAGCGTCCAGGGTTAATTTTTGGAAGACTATCGCGATTGTCCGTTAACAGAATGTCTTTTAAACATCTGATTATGATGGAACTATTCATATAAATAACCTTGATGTCTTCGAGTGAAATTACCGAGGTTCATAGATCGGCCGGTTAAAATGTTTTCAAATAGCAATTGTTAATGACGAAATACATCCGATATATCGCGAGCATTATGAAAATTAAAATATATATGTTACAGTTAGAACCCGAAATCCGTTAAAACTAGTTTTAACTAGTCAAAACTAGTTTCCATAAATTCCTTTAGTCAATTCTGATTTTAACTAGTTACAACTAAAATTAACTGCGGATTGAAATAAGTCAGTCAAAACTAGTTTTAAATGTATGTATTTGAACTCGTACTACCTAAAAGGCACGCAATCACAGGCGATCTATAAATATTGCTCGATAAATTTGACCGGCCGGCTATCAAATCAGTTAAGATAATATTATGTAAGAAAAATAGAATATTATGCAATTCAAAATGCCATGACACTTTGTCCTGTTAAAATAAATAATATAATAAATGCCAGTATAAAGTATACTAATATGTACTTATTTCTACTTTTTCCTAGTTAAAACTAGTTCTAACTAAACAAGAGTATGTTAAAACTAGTTTTAACGGTGAGGGTCTTAGTTAATTCTAGTTATAACTAGTCAAACTAGAATTGACTAAAGGGATTTGTGATAAGAAGTTATGACTAGTTAAAACTAATTCTGACGGATTTCGTGTTTAAACTGTAACATGTACATATGTATATAAAATACTCGCCGATTCGTACATAAAATTACAATTTTTCGTTATTCGTTGATAAAACAATAATATTTATCCCTATAACTGCAGTGGCGCGTTCTCTATTTACATTTCGAACGCATAACTACATACACACACACACATTTTTAAAAGGAAAAAAATGTGAAATAAATCAAATATACGATTGACTGAACAATCGCCGTAAACGCACGCATTCCACTTATAAATATAAAATACTCTAAAGGTAAACTGAAATTTCTGAAAAATTAGTTTGTCGTACAGATTCCCTCGCTCATCGATTCGAACACTTCGCGTACAATTCCACAACTCCCATACGAACAGCCATTCCAAAGGGCTTCGAGCTAAATATTTTGAGGCTTCATATTTCTAAACACACCAACTACGTTTACCTATAGGACAGGTACTAATATGAAGAAAAAAAGTATTTGATATAAAAGAAGTCCATAAATAAAATAAAATATGTATTGCACCCGGCAAAAATAATAATAATTAATATTTTAATAAATAAAATACCTACAAGTATATAAGTAAAGTGTATATAGGTACCAAAATATATTATAATATATTATACGCTACTACATAATATTGTTTATTAAAATGCGCATAAGTATACATATATAATAATAATAATAATAACTATTATAAAATAGAGCAGTGTTTTAATTTGTGGTAAAAGTCAAGATTTTGTTTTTTATATCGTTGATCGTTAGCATAATAAAAAAAACCTTAAAAAAGCATTGTAAAAAAATTATAGGGCATAAATATTGAATGTGCTCACTTAAAATTACAGATAAAACATGGATATTTTTTTTATTCTTGTGTTATATATAAAAAAAAAAAAAAATCACTCATAATTTTAAGCTCATAATATATTGAAATACAATCAAAAATAAGAATTATGAGCCCCGTCGTAATTTTTCTCTGTCCTATGCCCCCGGAAAACTCTAGTCGCGCGGCACTGTGCGCGTCGTTATTAAAAAAAAGTCCTTATCGTACGTTCGTGCTGGGAGACGGACCGCACGTGAGGGCGTGTTCGAACGTCGAATTCGTCAATTTGCACGTTTGAACGAAATACAATATACAATGGCGCGTTGTCGTCACAATAATATATTTTGACAACAGTAAAGTTGTCTACCGGCGTGCTGCGCGTGTCGCGTGTCTCCGCGGGTCCCGCCGCCGATTGCTTTTGTCTACTGCAGAAGTGTATCTGTTT